>CM023456.1:94356126-94411451 GCA_013339765.2 Haemaphysalis longicornis
TACGGAGTCGGGAGTAAAATCTGCGTCCATGCCCTATCTTGTACTTGTCTGCTTTTTTTTGTGGTAGTAGTGTTTGTAATTTTCTCACGCTTCAGCATACAAATAGTACGCAGAAGTTAACATTTCTGCTTACAGACTTACTAATGGCACTAGGTGACGGAACGAGTTGCACTATATGGTGCAATGTGCATTATCTGTAGGTGGATCTGTGAAGACGATAATCGTGCACCAACTAGCTGAAATTTTGCCTTTTCTGCTGCAACACTCGGACTATTCAGGCTAACAGTTCTGAAATATCAATTTTCTTTTTTCTTTAGCAAATGGCGAGAAAAACACCACGTGAAGATACTGCGGTGTTGTAAAGTAATTGTCGACCCATTGGCACTAGCTTTTGCACATCAATTCGGAGAAGCAACTTTATGACTTTTGCTAACTAAAAAAGTTAGAATGAAGTCTAATTAGTGCCGTAATAGCATCGCAACATCAGGAAGGGGATTGAACTTAAATGTGAGAGATTATTTAGGAAGTTAATCACGAAATGTCAGCCCGTCCCCCTCCCCAGCGTTTAAAAAAGCTACCATTGCATCTCTTTTTGCTATGCTGGAAAGAAGTTTCCAAGTTTCCACTTTAATACGTCAACATTTTCAGTCTGCTATAACGCGAAGTTTCATAGAGTTTCTTTCTGTACTGTGTCGCTTCATCTAATCGCTATTGTTTTTTATTTTTAGGCAGAAAAGCTCCTTCCAAATGTTTTAAATCCTGTAACTCTGTACCGATGCGCAACTGTGATGCTGGGCTGAACCAAATAAATCAGGGGCTGTGGGCTGGTCAAGCTGCCTGCGAGCAGCTTTTTTCCCGCCGCCATCCCATCTACCATGTATGATGGCAAATAAAAATGATTTGATTTTATTTGATTTGCGTTTAACTGAGGGTCGCCATTGCGCGTGAACATTTCCTTATTTATTCTGTTTTGAAGCCGTGTAATCATCGACGCTTATTTAGATGACGCGAATGGATGTCCTTACATGTCCATGTAATCGGGAGCACCGGAAGTGCATTAAGTGTTCGAGGGCCCACGAAGAGCGAAAAAAAGAACAGCTGAATTCTTCCTGCTCTGTTCAAAGGACACCTATTCTACGCAGTCACCGTGGCAGCTGTTATGCATGATGCGGTTGCGATGGCCCTCTTTGGAGGTTTCGCACTCATTCTGCAACACGCGGTAGCTTGTGCTCTTGGAACAAAGGCATCAGTATGAGAGTAGACAGAGAACCGACAAATGAACGTTGTGTGTTTGGAAGTTCTTGGAAGCTAATAAGAGGATTGTAATGTTAGTGGAGTCCATTGTTTCATCGAATCCTTGTAGCGACCCTACGTTGCTTTTGCGTAGGGGTGGGCACTCGGCCACAACATGAGCAGTGCTTTTAAAGAGCCTGGATCCTCGCAAAACACCCGACTAGAAAAACGGGAACCCTCTGTATCTGTCATGCAAAAAGCCAAACACTGCGCAGTCTCCCAAGCCCCGTGCGACTTTATTTACTTATTTGTATGTCCTCACGACTACAGCGCGGTCAGTACACCGAGTATATGATAGTTTACAGTTGCCTGCAAGTATGGAATCAGTCATACGATGGCGGTGGCTTTTAAAGGAAGCCGCAAGCAAGTAAGGTTGCTCGTATAGGGCAGTGACGATGTTCTATGCGTTCCTGTACCTTCCTGCAAGCTCAGCAAGGGACGGCTTCAGAGGGAATAATTCACGACCACCACCCGTATCAGACACTGTTTACACTTCTTCTTGGAAATGTGGGCTGCAGGCGCGTTTGGAAAAAGTTTCACTCAGGCGATTTCCCGAACATAAGCTTTGCTGGCAATGATGCTCTAGTGTGCGTTTACGTGTACTGCTGTGATACGTTCCGGCGCCAGAGGACTCGAGTATATTTCCTCTTCTCAGTTACACGTTGCACAGCACCAAGCAACAAAAGTTTAGAGGGAGTCAGCGTTATCTGGTTGCTCAAATTAGCGCCACCGGATGCAGCACATCCTGTGGCATCTTTTGCGTTGAAAATGTGTCGCGCCTTTTCGCGCTCCCCTGCGAAGTTTCATATTAGTTACTTTCCATTCTAGCAACGCAGCATTTTGCATGTAATCATACTGCGACTTCGTACTGTAACAGCATTTATATCTTAGGAGAAATTAAAACACTCCCGACCACAGCCACAATAAAAGCGGCTTCTTCTTAGGGTGTGTCTAAGTTTGCCCATGGCCGGCAGTTCTATACAGACGGAAGTTATTGCAATGTTTTGATCCCGACCTGCTGTGGGTGTGGACGTAGGGGGTGCAGAAGGTGCCCTGTGATTATGTGTGTGACATGACTCAGATCCAGGAAAATCCCTTTCAGATGATGATTTGCCTGCGCGTCAGCCTCCTGAATTAGGCTCCCTTTCGCAGCCTTGCTTGATTGCCTCATTTTAACTGCGTCAAGAATTGTTTCCTGGGCTATGGAGAATTGAAATCTGTAGTTGCTATGTGCTGAAGTAACAGCCAGATTACGCGCTGCGCTGTAGCTGGAAGGGCTACGAAATAAGTCAGCGTAGGCGCAGCTTTTTTTAATGAATTTCTCGTTTTTGTGCATGTGTCCAGCCCACGTTTGTGTTCCAAAACACGTAAACGTACTTGAAGAAACGAGAGAGATGGATGACGAAAGATGAATATGAAAGAGAAGGAAGGAAGAATGTTCGTATAAGGGAGCCTTGGCCCCACCCGAACAATTCTGTATTGGTATCCCGGTATACTATATCGCGCCATCCCTGGTATTTCTTGCGAGTTTTCTTAGGATATTATTCTATGCAGTTCCCTTTCGATATTCACAACTTGTAAAATGAAGACGAGGGGACGACAGTGTGCAGAAGCAGACATTTTATCTCAGAGCCAACCCGATTCCTAACCGCACCGGTCATTTCCAACTCATCCGACCCCGCTAGCTCACTTCGAAGGCTACCTCTGAGAATGGCTTTCTTATGTATCCACACGTTTCAAGTACCAATTAAACTTTCTGTTGTTCAATACCTGCTGCTTACGGAACCTTTCCTGATGGCTATTAAGCATCGAGGAAACCGGTCTCTGGGCGAGACATGTACTATCGTCTCCTGCACGGAGGAAGCTTTTGTTGATATTCACTTAAGGTGAGTTCCCTTGCACGTATTCGTGTTTATTTCTGGTACTGTTTTCTTGCTGCATGTGTCAATGTAAGTGAACCTGTATATAATTAGCCCTGTTTTCCTACAAAAAGCAATCGACAGAAGTGCCAGTCGAGTGACTACTCGCGTGCCTGGCTCTTAGCACCAGCAAATGTAACTCTCTCTACAATTCCTTGGTCCTTGCCAATGCGCTGACAACTCTCGAAATCATAGTAAACAGCTCTATGCAAAACTTTTTGTGACACAGAAACCTCTACAAAAAAACGTGAAGATCTGTAAACGTTTGACGTACGCCCCTGCTTCTGTAGTAGTCGGGCTGGAATGACTACAGAGGTGTTAAAAATTTTCTTTGGACTTCTTTGTCCTTATAGGGTACTGAAAGGTGAAAGTCTTGGAATCTTCGTTTTGTTTTTCAGATATAATTGGCATCCACTGCAAACCTTCCAGGTGAAGTCTCTGCTATTGAAAACTGTGGCAGTTTTTATGCAGTCGGCCTCAGCAATGCGAGCTCTTTTTTTCCTTTCAGCTTTAGGAAAGCGATTTTGGCCTGTCTACATATCCAAAAATTTCAGCTAAGTTGTTTAGGGAGTATTTTGGCCTTTCTATGAATGTGTCCTTTCTCGGAGAACCTTTATAAATATCTAGGCACAGAAATATATTTCTCCTTCAATTCCTGTTCTGTGGAGCGATGCTATTTCTGCAAGCACTTTCCGTAGAAGGTCCATTTAGATGGTCCAGCTACATACCGATTGTTTGATTGGTAATGGTATATGTTTTAGAGTGGGGTGACGACTTGTGTCATCTTAACGAATGATCTCCTACTGTTGTAATTTAGCTCTGCAATTGACGGCAAGCTCAAATTAAATTTTGTTCGTTACTGCTGGCAGCTGTTTTGAACACTATCCCACTCTCTGACGCCAATATGTGTAAGAGCGAATCATTCAGCATAAAAATTAAAAAAGTGAAGGAATATCGCAGAAACTGGCCTTTCAATGTTTGTCAGTGATAAAAGCGCGCCAAATTTTCAGACGGGATATGAGTGCGGCTAACTGGGCAACTTGGTGAATGTTCATGGAGAAAACAGCGCATCCAAGACGAAGACAGAGAAGGGAAAATACAAACACGGCGCTGACTTGCAACTGCAGGTTTCAATGAAGAATAAAACACCAACTTATAGTGCACATCACCAAAAACACAAACAAGAAAGAAAGAGATAAAGCCAGTTAGAACTGACTACTATGTTAAGCGATAGACACAGCAGTCATGCGCGATCAAGATATGCAACTTCTCTTTTAGAAAGGGCGACAGATGGACAACTGATACATTTTTCATGTTGCTTGGCCATTGCATGCGCCTCAGTAATCCCTCGCGTGAGTCTATCTCGGTGCTTGGCTAGAATTGTTGTGCCACCAAAACACGGGGCACAACGATACGTGCGTGTATGCGCGGCGAAGTGCAGTTGCGAGTCAGCGCCGTGTTTCTGTTTTCCCTTTTCTGTCTTCGTCTTGGATGCGCTGTTTTCACCATAAGCGGGATATGGTTGAGATTCTCACGCCCGAATCGAAGAACGTGTTCTTCCCTGACAGTAACTGGCGTTGGGTTGTGGAAGGTTACCGTTTTCCTTAAAATCTTCATTGGCATCAGCATCATACGACAATTCTCAATACCCCCAAATTGTGCAAAACGGAAGGTTCAGGTGAGGTCGGAGTATAATAGTACCAAAATAAATGGCATCTGCTCTTTTAATACATAAATAATATTTTAATTCTTGCTTTCACTTCTTTCACACCGAACTCTCATAATGCGATTCCAAGCAAAAGGTAAATGGAGAGACGATTTAAGTAATTACACCACGAGGCTTCCACCTAAGGAATTCTTTGGTGGTAAATGGCACTTCTCAAGATGTAGACCGGACTTACAATGCACAGGTTGCGCGGCTTCAGTAGTTGGCAATCGTCCAGTAACACTCGAAATTTGCTGGGAAACCAAAATACTGTAAAGCTACTTCGCTTTGCTCCTTTATGCAGCCAGTCAACTTAGATTTCTCACTAGGTATATCGCATGGTAATTTCCGGAATTTTGTGGTACTGTACGCCAGCTCTCAGTCTTGCGTTGTATAGCCGTTTGAGTTGTCTGATATTCCCAACGATCAACCGTCCTCAACAATTTCTGTTCAAAGCAATGTGAAAGGTTTTCAAACGGTAAGGTATAGAACTCGTATCTTGAACTGTTCAACGCGGCTTAGAGCGGTAAGTTTGCAGTGAGTTTGTACGCGTGTCTGCGCGTCTTTGTGCGAAGGAAAGTGCGCGAGTGGGAACGGGGAGCGCTGTTGCCACGCTTCATGTGGCAGCACGATGTATACAGCGTGCGAACACTCCCTCCGCCCACACGGAGAAAGAAGCGAGGCCTCACCGCTGGTAACGGAACCGGAAGCTGCAAGAGGAAAAAGGCGCTCCTGTCAAACACGCTGCGACTTGATGTATACCTGTACCTATACATGTCATCCCACGCTTTTTTATTGCATTTTGTCTTTTTCAACTCCGCCAGTTCCGGCTCGGGCATCCGCGGTGGCTTCGTGCGCCGCGCCTCGCTTTTTTGCCATATGTATTTTCTTGGTTTCCCGAGAGCTGTTAGCTTACGTTTTTTTTTCTTCGCAGCTGCATTTCTCAAATCATAGGTCTACAACAAATGCTGCTCCCTTTGCCTCGCCTAGTGTGACTTAAGTGCTTGTTGTACGGTTTCCTGTTCAACCCCTGAGGGTTACTGCACCCATGGTTTACGTTTCCTAATATCTGTTTACGAATCTGATAGCCCTGCTTACCGGCGGGACAGGAAATACGTTTCAACCCCGAATAAAAGGAATAATAGTCAAAATAGACGTTTTTATGAACTTGCCAGAACGTTAGAAGTGTCGACAAGTTCCAAACGAAGGTTTAAGAAGTAGAAGACTAGAAGACGGAGGTTGAAGAAGACTACAGGAGAGTTACTGAAACCAACAGTTCTGACAATGTCGGCTACGATACAACTAATACAGCTTAGAAAATAGTTGGCGGCAAACAGGGATATGGCTTGTGCTTGTTAATTACGGCTGGCCGTAACACGTGGTGTTTCGGTTGAATTTCGGAAAGGAAGCTAACCTGAGACAAGATAGTCAAATTCCAAGTGTCAACGATCAAAGTGCAAACTGCCTGCGTGTCAAATACCATACTCAGACGACGGGAAACGAACCTTTCACGAGAAAGGTGAGCGTTCCCCCACCCCTATCGTCCTATCGTCGACCGTGTCGGAATGGTGCTTTCGGGTAGACGTCGGCTTCATAACGCGAGAGACCCAGGTTTGGTTCCAACCACGAGAAGCGTTATTTCCTTGTGTCATCATCATCATCATTAGGTTCCCTGCAATTGTGTAAAGTTGGCTTTCCTGGAGTGCTTTATGGTTACGAGACCGCCATTAGTGACACCAAGAAAGCTTCGCTTCAAAAGCGATCTCGTTGAAGCCCTAATCTCACAGTGCAGACACAATCCATTGTTCCCTATTTTAACATGTAAAGTGAGACTTTCCACTAGTGCAGTTTATATGTGACCGGATTACGTTTACGCTTCTCCAAACACCTTCCGCAGAACAGTTTAACCAGCCTCTGGGATTCCCCTCCTGGGGCATTACGCTCTGTCAAAGCAATTTCTAGGTGGTGTTGAGTAATTACCATTTAAGCGACCATGAAAAAAAAGACGGCCGCTACCGGGATGTAGAAACACGAGGGTGCCATGCACAACTGAACCTTAGTGCACAAAAAACAATTTTTAGGCGGAACAGTTTAAGCCGTAGTTGCGTCCCCTACGTCAGCGTGCACACCGCTGGCTGCACTTCGCGTTTTATGGATTCACATGGGGACGTATATTCATTTTGAATCACACCATTAACGCGCACAGGTGAATTTCTTGCTGCCAAAGCACCTGCGCCATTTGCGCCGCTCGAAACCAGCACCACTGACATAGCCCATTTTTTGTTGAGTGTGGCAATTATCGTTACAAGAGACCATAAAAAAAAGACGGCCGCTACCGGGATGTAGAAACACGAGGGTGCCATGCACAACTGAATCCTTAGTGCAGAAAACATTTTTTTAGGCTTACCTCTGAAGCGGGGAATAAGATTTCCCGAAACACGACACGTGTAGAGCGCCGTAGTTGCGTCCCGTTGTGTAGAGGTACGTCAGCGTGCACACCGCTGGATGCACTTCGCGCTTTATGGATTCACATTGGGACGTATATTCATTTTGAATCACACCATAAGCACGTACAGGTGAATTTCTTGCTGGTTCACTGCGCGAACAGCTGCGAGAAGTGGTAGCGAAATAACGAAGTCCTAATCTCACAGTACAGACACAATCCATTGTTCCCTATTTAACATGCAAAGTGCACTTTCCACTAGCACAGTTTACATGTGACCGGACTACGTTTACGCTTCTCTAAACACCTTCCGCAGAACACCTGCGCCACCGGTTGCGCCGCTCGAAACCAGCACCACTGACATAGCCCATTTTTTGTCGCGTGCAGATTCGATGCCGCACTTATTCTCGATACATACATACATACATGCATGCATACATACATACATGCCAGATCACATACATACATACATACATACATACATATACATACATACATACATACATACATACATACATACATACATACATATATGCATGGGAGCATACATAGAAATCTTTGGAAAGGTAGCGGCCTCAGACCAGTGCCAACGTTTCGACAAGCAGTCTTGTCTTTCTCAAGGCATACATAGATGCACACATACATACATACATCTAAATACATCCGTAGGTATGTACGTACGTACATATATACGTACATAATATCGCTTCCTCTCCTTGCATGAACATGCACTACACATATAAGTGCCAAGGAGACAGTTCGTCTCAGTATTGTGCTTCGACCAGGGGATTACACCAGACTACTAAGGGCTTAGCCGAATCAGCGGCTTGGATAGATAGCGAAGTGAGTTCACTGCCAGACACGGGTGCAGCCAGGGGGATGTTTCGGTGTCAGAACAACCCCTGAAATTTTTCTGAGCGCTGCAACCCCCTTCTCCTAGTCTCCTTTTGCTCTTTTTTCGCCTGTGCTAGTTACACAATGCTTCAATGTATTAAATTGATTGATTGATTGATTGATTGATTGATTGATTGATTGATTGATTGATTGATTGACTGTGGGGTTTAACGCGCCGAAGCTGTGGCTATGAGGCGCACCGTAGTGGAGGTCTCCGTATTATTTTTGACCACCTGGGGACCTTTAACGTGTGCCGAAATCAGACACACGGGCGTTTTCGCTTTCCGTGACTCAGCAGCTGAAGTCGTCGCTACCCTCAGGGTCGCGTCCATCGCGCCCTAATTTTTTATGTAAATAAAAGTTATCTGTCTCTCTCTCTCTCTCTCTCTCCCTCCCGCCTCTATCCGAAAAGAGGCAACCGCGGCCATGGTATTGAACCCGCGTACTTGAGCTCAGCAGCACAATGCCTTAGGCAACACGGCGGGTGATGTACTGAAATGAAACAAACGAAAATAGCATAAAACCAAAAATGACTAAGCTATTGTTTGGGTGCAGACTCTCTTGCTTATTATATTTTTAACATCGCATTATGAAGCACCCACCGAAAAAAGTTTCTGGTTACGCCACTGCTGCCAGAGATACATTTTTAGGCCTTAACACGTAACCAAGCCGATAGTACGGTGACGCGCAAGGCACCACGTAGCCTGTCTCTTCGCTTTGCCTGTGGGAAATGCTGTGGGATGGGGCGTTTCGTGCAATCCAGAGAAACGCTTGCTCTTAATCTAGCGACCCTCGAACAAAGAATCACTGATTGGTCGGTCGTGGTGGAGTCGCTGTCGGCTGACGGGCGGAACTCCGTGGTGTGCCGGCAGGGCCGTTTGACACTGTATTAGTGCATTCGACGGCAGGTGCAAAATGGGTTCTTGTAATTTAAGCGAAAACTAAACTGGATTGCTGTTGTCACGCTGATGGGGAGGAATAATTCATATTAGCGACCTATTTCTGAAATCGAACGTTCAGTAGCGCAAGAATCATGCTGTCAGTCGCCATTGGTGTGTGGTGAATATCCATTTGCCACTCGCTGTCGTGGTTGTTTATTCACTCGGAAGATTGCGGGCACGGTCGCCTTTGCGGCAAACTAGCCTTGCGTGGTGTGCCGGCAGTTGGTCCACCCGATCAGCCCCTTTTCTAACACTCTACCCAAAATCATGCCAAGATCACAGTTAGGTTCTTGTGTCCTTCAAAAACTCGCGCGCAATTTCGGAGCGGCCACGGGCTCAAAGCTGATGGGTTCTTTGTAATTTAATGTAGCTCAACATTAGGGAATATGACATTACGGCCACCTCTAACAGACCAGTCCAAAGGGGCATACGGTGCAGCTCCCCTTTCATGTTCTTTAAACAAAACTGATCACTTCGTCGCACGCTCTGGGCAGTCCAAGGAAATGTTCGACGTCGTCATGTGTACACTACACGTTGGACACCGAGGTGATGATTACCACGTGGGGGAAGGGAATCTCCTCGTCTTCCTTGGCAACAGTTTATGACGTGGGGGAGCCACGCTGGTGTTGGCCGCTGTGGCACATGAATTCGTCCGTGAGAGGGCGCAGCTTAAAGGAGTACTGACACGAAATTTCAAAGCTGAGATGCTCTCAATGTCAAATAGTGAATAGGTGTCTTTTCTTTCTTTGTAGTTGTGTGTGTGTGTGTGTGATCTTTTGCGAACCCAAGGTTCGCAATATTCTTCCCCTTGCGGGGAATTTTTTTGAACACTGTCCTGAGCCCATAGGGAAAGAAAACCGACGCGTTTAACGAAACAAGTATTCTGAACAAATGTGACTTGGTTTCTGGAATGGAACAAAACAACCCCGGCCAAAGTACAGCAGTATTCCCCATCCTTCCTAAATAATCGAACATTTTTCAAAATGCAAAGTATTTAACGTAGTGTAGTATATTCTCGTTCGTCTGTTATCAAGCATCCCGGCCGTGGCTTTTAAAAAAAAGTAGTATATTCTGCTTAGGAATACGGCATAACGTATGCCTCGTTTGGCGTTCGTCAACTTTTGAACACGAAAATTGTACAAGTGAGGCTTCAACCACAACAACAACAAGTATCTTCACAAGGAAACACGGCGAAAAGAGCATTTCCTAGCAGCCGGTTTTCGCCGCGCTCTTCGGTCTTCCGGCATCGCGCGGCAGATGGGGGCGGGGCATCGGGCCACTTTTGTTTGCTCATTGCGCCGCCATTGCTGAAAATATTTCGTACACATGAACTATTCAATGTGTACTGCTGCTGTCAACTTTTCTTTTAATTCTAAAACCGCTTCACCTTCCCTTTAACATTGCTTTTAGACTGGATTTAGGGGCAGTTCATAATGCTCTAACTGCAGTGAGCTACAGCTAACGTTATTGAGAACATGAGTGGGAAGGAACTGCAAACTTTCCTTGTAAACGCAACGCCCTAGTGTCGATCGCATCACAGATTCTTTATGCCTGACGAGCTGATCCTTAGCGCTTTCCTGGCGATTCCTTTTTATATTTTGTTTACTAGTCTTAGCACAAGTTAAGAGAAAATACTAAAATCGGAATCTTTGTCAGGTGTTGGGGGCTTATTCAATCGCCGATGACCTAACCTCAGTTAAGCTGCTAGAGGGATGTCCAAACGGACGAGAAAGTTATAGGTAATAGATAGCCGCACAGTTCATGTGTCACTGAAGTCAGTAGTTACTTTTATAGATAGAAGGTACCTATACAACGGGGTACTTCCACAGTGATCAATAGCGCCGGGAAAGTCCCATTTCATGTCCCACAATAGCACCGCTCAGAGAAACATTCTCTTGTAGTGCGTAGTGAAGTACTAAAATTGCACGATTATATTTGCCTTGGACAAGTTCATAGTGCTGATCGAAATCGTGAGAAGGAAATTAAATACAGTCTTAATGTACGCTAGAAGACATTCGTTAGGCATGCTGAAATATTGGCCAATGAGTTACCTCTGTCAGCAAAGGACTAGTACACGACCCATGTGTACGTCGGGTGATGATATATGAGGCCGAACTTGTGGTCTATTAAGTCAGTGCCCTGAAAGAAAACCCAGTTCGGCCCTACGAGGCGCGAAAAGGGTGACGGGGGGGGGGGGGAGGCAACACTTGTAATTAAGAAAACAGCGTCGTGCATCGGAGACAAAACTAGGTTGGAAGCTTGAAGGAAAATGAAACAGCGCAATACGCCAAAGATAAGAGACAGGAAGCAACATCACAGCGTTGTGATAGTGTTGTTTCCTTTCGTTTGTGCTTGTCGTTTTGCGCTGTTTTATTTTTCGTCCTTCTTCACCAACCTACCGAAGCTTCCATGTTAGGGTGGAAAAGCTTTTTAGCTCAAATTAAGCGAAGGGAGTGGGTTTGCACCGGTAACGCAATGCGGATGACGGAGACAAGTTCGACCATCTGTTTAGCGTAATGGCGATCAAGGGACTGCAAGCAAAATAGGGAAAGACAAAGAACTCGAAGGAGGGATGAAACACGCAATTCCGCTGCAAAGAATCAGTCTCCGCAACAGGTGTTTTTCATGAAGTGACCACAAAAAGGTGTTTTCGTAGTTGTGGTTGTTGATGAGGGTAATAAAAAGCCTGGCTCTCATTGGACATATTCGCGAAAGTAGGAGAACGTTCCTAAGACAATGCACACGGCCGCAGGGTCGATACCTTGCCATTTAAAGTGGCCTTGACGACACAATTCAAGTTTGCTTCAATAAAAAGACTGGTATGCACCAATAACATTGATGTAATTTCGTCGCAAAGTTTCGCACAAATAAGGTAGCAACAGTCTTACGAGAAAGGAATGAAACAGGGGTAGCTCACCAGACCATTTCTCGCCTGGTATTATGACGTCACAGGACCTAACGCCGACAAGGGCCACCACCAAGAAACATGACTGCATGGTTGTAGTGGGGTCACTATGTCCATTTTATCGCATAACTTGGATACTTCTGTGCAGGTAAAACACGGATAACTATGTTTTTAGCGGTATCTCCACTGCGTCTTTGGTGACGTCATGCAGCGGAGAATTTGAAAGTTTTTGGACATTTCCTGCATTTTTTCGGTTGAAAAAAATTAGCAGTGGCTTAGCTCGGCTATGCCAGGATATACGTAGCGTGAGCTAAGGCTCAGCTGGTTATTCTTAGCTTTCCTGGTTGTCTAGGATTAGCTGATTGTCGCGCTTACTGCTGCTAAAACGATTTCAATCCAATCCAATTCAATTTAATCCAACCCAATCCAGTCGCGGCGGCGGTGGTTCCGGCGCAGGAGCTGTGCGCCGTGAGACGTCACTGCTCCTCGCGCATGCGCAGCACGGCTCTCCAGGAGCCACACGAAACTGCTCAACCTCGGCCAGTGTAGCTCACGCTACATAAGATATTTTGTGGCCGCAGTGTAATTTAGCGGGTTATCAAATGCCAGTTCATTCAAATTAAACGAAATTGTACTTTGCCTTCAGACTCCCTTTAAATGACTGGCTTTTTGTAAATCGGACACCGTACAAAAGTGAGCGTCTTTCGGCTTCACGCGCCCGTGGAAAACTAGCCGGCGCGATTCAAATCAGTGCGGATCAGCCCATGCACTTACGGGTTCCCCCGCTCCAGGTGTTGCGGGAGCGCAAAGAAACCTTACACACATTGTTATTGTTTTCACTCCTCTCTCCTTCTTTCTCACCGTCTCTTCCCTGCCCTTTTTCCAGCTTCCGCTCGCCGGAGGACGTGGGCCAACCAGTCTGCCCTCGGGTTCACGCGCGGTTGTCCCACGGAAGGAGGCGTGGCGCCTCCCCGCCGCCTTCGGCCGTTCATGCCGCCGACCTCCTCACCGCAGCTTTGTCTTAACGCTTACGTGTTCTTCCCTTCCTTTCGCCTATCGCCGCCCGCGAGAAACAAACGTCTGCTTCTGCCGGCGAACGTGCAGCTGTCGACGCGGCGGCAGCCCTGTCTGCTTGGCGATCGAGACGCTTCCGACCCACAACTACAGTCTTCGAAAGCGGGTTTACGCACCATCTGCCCGGCTGGCCCAGGCTGCCGAACGCCTCCTTGATGGCGAGAAGCTTCTGATTCGTGACCTGACTGAAATGAACTGGCTGAAAGTTTACACTTTTGCTCTCGCCTTTTAAAGAAAGTGAAAAATGGAAGTGGAGTGCAAGTGTTGATCGGTTTGCAAGAAAATCGCCTGTATGAAGGAAGGACTCTTAAGCATTGTTATCTGGACGTTGTTAGTGTAGCCTCACTTCTAGTTTGGCCATCTGCCCTTCTGTAATACTGATCAGACAGAGTGGTTCTCACCTTAAAGGAATAGGCAGGCCTCACGGCATGTGCCAAAAAATTAGCAGTGGCTTAGCTCGGCTATGCCAGGATATACAGTGGTGTGAGCTAAGGTTCATCTGGGTATTTTTGGCTTTCCTGGTTGTCTAGGATTAGCTTGATTATCATGCTTACTGCTGCTTCAATGACACAAACACGGTATACGCATTATGTGACACATGTATATTTATCAAGCGGCTCCGGCGCAGCGCCATCAATCGCCCCAGAGCTAAGATGGTTCCACAGGCGCACGGTGGTGTTGCTGCGACGCACGACCCATCGGTTCCACACCCGGCCACCCCTCGCATGATCATCAAGTGGACCGGGCCGCCACGTGCGGAACGGAGGTCGGTGAAGACGCTGGGCGCGTGGGGTGTGTGAGAGACGCCGGGCAGCGAGCAACGTTCTGTGCGCCGTGTGACGTCACTGCTGCTCGCGCATGCGCAGCACGGCTCTCCAGGAGCCACGCGAAACTGCTCAACCTCGGCCAGTGTAGCTCACGCTACAAAACTAAAGGCTAACCATGGCTCATCTGTGCTGCTCTCATCAACCTGATAACAGTAATGCCATGGGACATCTCCTTAGCGAAAATCTGTAAATGGTGCTTGCAGGCCAGGACTCACTTTCTTGAATAAGCAGATAACGCTCCCTGCTTTCTACAGCGAATTCAATAAGCTCTTTAAGGCTTCGCTCCCCTGAATTTTTCGTGTCCGTCAACGACGTGTTGCGGCAAAGCCAACTTTATGGAGAATGCTCAGCAGAAGACGGCTGTACCTCTGGTTTTATGAAAACTTTCCTCCCCATAAAATTACATGACAATGGCCACTAAGGCGACCTTATCATTACACCCACTTTCATTTGCTTGTCAGAATTAGTGAGTTCAAATTGAAATTGTAAGCGTTAGCAGAATTCGTGCCTGCTGTCAAACATGGGCTTCTACCGGGAAGCAGCACCGGCTACAGAAAACGGCTGCAAACCCTCGTTTTATCAAAACGTTTGTGGCCAAAAAAAAATATTGCAATTGGCCACTAAGACGACCATATCATTGCGGCGAATTTTGTTCGCTTTCTGTAGGTAGTTCAAAGTGAAGTTGCAGAGGTTGTGGAGTTACTTGCTTCGGTCAATACATGGGCACCTACGGAAGGAGTGTGGTTGCAGGAGACGGCCGTAACCCACCTCATGCAATGCATCAACAAGAAACTTCCGTGCCTCGCAGAAGGCAATACAGTCCGACTTGCTTGCACTATGCATCCTTAGCCTACTCCCTTACACTTTCATATCAAAGCATCAGCCGCCCAGCCGCTTGGACAGAATTTATCCATTGGAAAAAATGCTGTATACTAACGGGAACACAAAATGATACCCGCAACCATGCCCTTTATGTGTACCCGCTTTGCTTAGAGACAATTTGGGCTGATGAATCAATTCTAACGGCCTGTCCGTGTGGTACCTATTCTGTGCCGGAATTGTCTAGCGCAATCTTCCACGATGGAGCTTTCACACAGCCGCACCACATAGTACACCACATATATCCGCTCAGTCGTCACCTATAAACGGGAAAAGCTTCAAATCAAATCAAATCAAAGATTTATTTGTTTCAACAGAAGGTTGGGGTCTACATCAGGGGAAAAGCAGTTGCGTACTTGCTTGAGGGTGCCTGACAGTCCTTTGGAGGACACATGTTCACAATAAAAAGTACTGTATAAAATGGCCTATTTACAACCTAAAGTACTTGCGATAAAAAAGTAGCATAAAATCGTATGCTCATATATAAAAAGCTGCACTCAATCAGGAAAAACATGTCTACAAATTATTTGTTCACAACGAGTTGTCTAAAAAGTATTCCACCAGTTGTTTCCGGGTAACACTTCCAATATCAACACCTTTTTTTCACACGTATTAAGCAAAACAGGTAATGAGTATGCGAGTGATTGCAGTACATAGTCAGTGCGTCGGCGTGGTACAAGCCAGTTGTCATTGCATCTAGTGCGTACATCTGTAACATTTTTGGATAACCCAGATACTGAGTGCAAAAATGATTTGAAGCTCTGGTTTGAGAACAAAAAAGAATAAAGCAGACGAAGACGAAGCAGACATAGTAATCGGAAAAACTACAAAATGTCATTTGGCCTCCTTACCTAGATTCCTTTAAGTAGGTGTGCATAACACTCTCGAAGAACTGATATATTCCAAACGAAACAGCCAGTTCACCGCACTCCTCTACCACTGGTCGCCAAGTCCACAATACTATCGGCGAGCGACTCACGTCACCTTATTCGCAAACGCTACAATGCAACCCTGCTTCCATAATGCTCCCACTGACCTGCTGCCTACAAAGCAGGTCTTTCTGGCCGCCAATCCTACCACATGACGGCTAAACCACCACCATTTGCTTCAATCAGTGTTTGTTCTTTCTCCATCGTCAACATTTTAGTACCCATCGCCAATTTCCCCAGGGGAAATTGGCGATGGTTATACTTAGGGTTGTATTGCAGCAGGCACTGCATTGGATATTCCCTTCTTCTGACAATCTCGCGGTCATGTGGCTACCGATCTAATACCCGGAGCGGCCCGCCGAAAGGCAACTTAATTGATATGAGCTACTGAATATAACATAAATTTTAACGCAGTGCTGCTTCATTGAGAACTTGTGTGGGGCGTTCACGGCGATGGGCGTCCTTCTACTTCATGGTCTTTTCTATGCCGGAACACGGCCACCTGATGGAAAAGAGAACGTCCTTTTCATGGAGCGGCCGTGGCTGAAACATCCCTACAAGAGAACTTCCAGGTTACACATGTCGAGAAGTACAAACGTACCTCAGCAATGAACAACCATATAATAACCCAGTACGAGTACAACGGGGAGCTGGACCTCGCTCAACGAAGCGTATCGGATTTCAATCAGGAGACAACACTTTGACACTTAGGTTTGCAGATGGCCGCCTACAAAGGCGAATCGCGTCTAAAGGAGTTCAGAATCACAAACTGTGGGGCAACCACAGCAGGCACCCTGCAGCCGAACTGTGCGCACCCAAATCTGCCCATTCAATACTGCCGCAGAAAGTGCTTAGACATAAATGGACCAGATGTGGCACGTAAACTAGTCACTCTGGCTGCACGAAAGGTGTTCTTTTCCTGCCAACGCTACACACACATTAGCACACTCACGCACACAACGCACACGCACTCACAACACACAAAAAATCACACACACACGCAAGCGCAAGCACAAACAAAGCAGCCGTTCACTAGAAGGGCGGAAAGCGTACTCCTGAATCGCGCAGTCGCAGACGCGTGCTGGCAAGGTGAGGAACCAAATACGAACGAAATAAGCACGCGCGTGCACGCGCGGGCCTAATGCGCAGTTAGGAGTGACGTTGGATCGTGTAATGAGGCGCAACGTGGTTAAGAAGGCCTGAAGTCTTTCCCCCTCTCCGCAATTAGCTTCCAAAACCTGATTGCTCAAGGTTCGGGCATTTGTCTTCCTTCTGGTCAGACTCCTCCGGATTAGAGAACCCGAATGACTTCCCTCCAACCGATGACACGACCTACGCGGCCTGCCATTGCCTAGACAGGAGTTACCGCCAAATACACTCCCCGCTTTCGAAAGGAGAGCGAAGTCGCACAGAGCAGCGGCGGTGGCCCGTGTGTGTAGGAATACGTGGGCCTCGAAAGTCGGCGCCCAACTAGGTCGCCAACGGGGAAGCGCTGGGCAGCGGGCGCCTCGAAACGTCCTTGCCGCAGGAATGCGGGGAAGTGGTTGCGGCGGCGGTCTGCTCGAGGGGGACACCCCCTCCTGCCGGTTCGCCTCGAGGCACCGGCGGAGAAGAAAGCGTTTAAGGCGCAGCAGCGGTCGCTGATCCGTTTGGGCCCAAACGCTTTCTCCGGCCTCCGGGCCATTCACTCGCTTTTCTGCTCAGCTGGCCACGGTTGCTGGCCGGCGACTGACTACGCGGGCGACCCACTCCGTTTGCAGCTACAGCAGGCAGATACCGGAATCCAGGGGCTGGCTGGCACAATGTAGCGTAGGCGGACAATCAATCTCAAAGCAGGCGTCCTTACTAGCAGGCCCCGTCGCTTGAAGTACCGGAGCTGCGGGTCGTGCGACTGCGTATCCTTAGAGATGGCTCGATGCACCATACACCAGCTACTCTCCGACACTACCAGAGTCCTATTCGAAGCGTCCAGGATAGAACGAACCAGTTGAGTTTGAAGGTTTCGGTGCATGCTGTCCTAAAACCCATCTTCATGTAGACCGAAACGGGCACCACAAAACACAACCTACGGGAGCGCTAAGTGGGCTCAGACGCAGTCCACTTCCCTTCAGGTGCCTATGCACGCCTCTGGTATGCTCTAGCGCTTCGCCTTCACTTGTGCTTCTCGCCCACAATTACGGACCGCCATCTGGTTGTCACCACAGCCCCTCCTTAAGACGCTCGAGAAGCTTGTGGGCAGCTCACTATCTTTACGTGCGCGGGTCTCTCTAGAACTTGTGATAGCCGTGCAAACCTCTGGGACTCTGACTCCCGAACTCAGGAACCACACCCACTTCCCTGTGAAATAAAGTTCTCTAACACTACCCTGCCGCAGGAAGTGACCTGGATCTCGGTTGATGACAATGATAATCACCTTTTCTGTGGCACGTATCCACGAAGGCCTGGAATTAATGGTTATTGCACACATAACGTTCGCGTTTGCTATTTTTCGTAGGACATTTGGTGTTGTGTTGAAAGTAATCCGATGGCCCGATTCACCATACGCCACAGGATACAAATCAGCACGCTCTCATGGAGGACGCGCAAAACGTACGGGTTTCTGGTTTCAGGTTTTCAGGTTTTATTGAAAAATATTTGCATACAGGAAAAGAACGATGGCAATTTTTATTACCGAAGGAGGTCGGAGAGTTTACACTGCCGAGGGGACCCCTTGTGCTGAGTACAAAAGAAACGCACAGACAGGCAGGTAGAGCGTTACAGAGATCAGTGAAGCGACATTTGGCAAACAAAACGCAATATCCATAGAACATGATTAAACAGAGATATATTCAATGAACGTGCTAAACATAATAAAACAAGGTTCATTGTAAATAATGTTCATTGATTAATCGCCACAAGTGATTTTTTAAGGATTTATGAAATATGATT
The DNA here is from genome assembly GCA_013339765.2 of Haemaphysalis longicornis. Taxonomy (NCBI): domain Eukaryota; kingdom Metazoa; phylum Arthropoda; class Arachnida; order Ixodida; family Ixodidae; genus Haemaphysalis; species Haemaphysalis longicornis. Next base: position 94,374,864 of record CM023456.1, read on the forward strand.
TATGACCGAAGAGAGGGCTGGGGTAAGAAATAGATCACTCGTTCTTCAAATTCCTGAATAATTTTCTGCAGTTTCAGCGTGCAAAACCAAGAACACCAGCTGGCGTTTTTGCAATGCTCGAACTTGTGTTTATCATCTATGTTCAGCAGTTTTGGCTATCTCTCGTCGTCTCTATTTACATTGTGCCCCGTCTGAATGTGAGCTGTGTGCTCAGGCGTGAAGTCTTGCGTCTGGATCAGCCAGGAGAATGAACATGCTACGGCAATCCATCACCTCTTATTTGCCAGCTCCGTGATGTGTCAGTTTCGGCTGACGGATTCAGGCAAGTTGCTGCGCTGTAGACCCAAGGCACACAATATTTGACGTTGTGGTACAGAGTAGGCAATTACGTTTTGGTTCCTTGTAAAGTACCAAGAAAATAGATGAAGAAGGCAAGATATGAAGTATTTGGTATGTCATTCAAACCCTACGGCTCCGAATTCCCCCCGCCTGTTATATGCAGGGTTTGTGCGTTGCGATAAAACGCCAACGAAGTTTGCTGTTAAAATCTACCGGAATGAATATTGAATTCCTATATTACCACAATTGATGTAACGTTGCCAGTAGCTAAGATACGCGCTGTCCTGCATGAAGAAAACTTCAAATTATGGAAGGCTGTAATCTGTGCTAGTTGGTACATTTCTGGCGAAAAGCAGCTCGAACTTGACACAAAACGGAAGACAAAAAAATTCACGCATCTCCACGAAGTGAATCATGATGAGTGGGCGAAGCACTGGGGATCGTTCTTAGGGTAAATCGCCCGTGAGAGTGCTTACTGCTGGTAAAACGATTTCCAATCTAATCCAATCCAATACAATTCAATTAATCAAATCCAATCATATCCAATACCAATCCATTTCAACCCAATCCATTCAATCCAAACCAATCCAATCTAAATTCAATTCAATCCAATTCGATCCAATCCAATCCAATGCTCCTCGCGCATGCGCAGCATGGCTCTCCAGGAGCACTCTCTCTCTCTAACCTTTTGAGAACCTTTTATTTTTTTTGTTAACTTTTTGTGAGCCTTTTGTTCACAGATGTTTCGATTTACACGGTGCTGTTGCGTCTCTCTCTCTCTCTCTCTCTCTAACCTTTTGTGAACCTTTTATTTTGTTCTTATTAACCTTTTGTGAACGTTTTGTTCACAGATGTTTCGATTTACACGGTGCTGTGCCGTGAGCACGGACGCCGGACAAGCCTCGGCCTTAAGGTGCTTCGCCCCTAAAAAAGGGACACGCCGCCGACTAACAACTGAATTTTCACGAAAGGAGAACTCAGATATACACATAAACAATCTCCGAGTGAGGGAAGGTTACTGATAGGGATTATAACATTGTTCTGCGCAGAAACTGTGCTCAGAAATTGCAACGCTGATGCATGACTCCCCAGCAACGTCCATCGCAACGGCAATCTCCCGCCCGAGTTTGTTGTTCTTTTTATCGATCACGGCAATGCCATGCATGCTAGCTTCGCACGTGCAATCACGACAATCACGACGGAGTGGTGGCTTGGAGAGACCCCGCGTGCTCACGAGCTCTGCCGTTTAGGCATCGGCCCGGTTTGACCGATGTAAACGCGCTCACACGTCAAAGGAATTCGATAAACGATGTGCTCGTAGCAGTCAGCGTACCTGGTGCGGCGTTATTTGTCGCAAACGGGAAGGTGAGCTCGATTGTTTCTCGTCTGCATCAGCGCCCAACAAGGCCTACGTCATGGCGTAGGCCTTGTGCGACAAATAACACCGCACCAGGGCTGATTGCTGAAAACACTTACGCCGTACGTACATCAACGCGGGGTCTCTTTGCGATCAAATGCTTTTGAAAAGTCACCCTTTAATTTTGAAAAATTAGTGGGCCCATGAAAAGCCTTTACGGAAACCGTGCTGATGCGAAAAATAAGGTTATGTTGCTTGAGTTTGCTCGATGAGTTTGCATATGGTACCGGTTAGTGAAACGGGGCGATAGTTCAGGGGTGACGTACGATCACCAGATTTGAAAAAAAAGGAACCTTCGCCACCTTCCAGTCAAGGGGTATAAACGGCGGTGTGAATAGAGACTGTTGGAAATAGGGCGGACAATATTGGGAAGATGCTTTGTGACTATATTTTGTAGAAGAGTTTTATTTAAAACCAGTCTTCCGCCAGCCGAACAAAGAAATCTGGAGATTAGTCGGAAGCGAAGAGAATATATGCAGCCTCGGTTCTTGTTTATTCCCTGACATAAACCGCATCATGCGACTGCGGATGGTTGCCGTTGATGGTAGAAAGATTCAAATGTTTGTTTAACTAGTTCCGGACAGGTCACTGCCAGTTTTTTTATTTACGCTGTTTCTGATCAGTAAAGACGATGTCGGGGATTATGCTTTGGGATTGATGACACGCCAGAGAACGGCCGAGGATTAGTTGTTAGCATGAATTATAAATCTCGTGGAAAACTGTAAGCCCGTGGTTTTGTGAGCAGTTTTGTGAGGTGATTCTTGTCACATTTCCTTATAACCGATGCCAGGAAACAGTTAATTTACTTTTGTCAGCTTGCCTGAATAATCTTTTCTTCTTGTTGTTTAGGCGGCGAAGTTTCTGTGAAAACCAAGGGGCAGTATTATCGGATTTTATACAGATGACCGGGATGTACTTATTTATCAGATTAGTGAGAGCGTTTTTCAGTAGTAACCAGTTTTCTTAGACGGTCCGCGACAAGTTATCTGTTAGAAAGTCAATGGCAAAAAGTGATAGTTCGTGGTTAATACGATCGAAATTAGCTTTCTTGTAACATCGAATGAGCTTGCTAAATGTTTGCCGTTTGATAAAAGGAGGAACTATGCGACCGGTTAACACGTCGTGATCGGATAAACCATTAACATGTGTTATATCAGAGCATATATCTGCGTTGTTAGTCAGTAAGTTAGTCAGTTAGTCAGTCAGAGCTGCAAATTATGGAGGTACGCCTACGCTTGAGGCACATCGTAGTTGAGGGCTCCGGATTGATTTTGACCACCTGGGATCTTTAACGCACGCCAAAATGCAGACGCACGGGCGTTTTGCTTTTCCCGCCCATTGAAAAGACGCTCGCGCGATTACCTCTTAAATCGCAACGCGACTGTACCACTCCTGCCTTCATTGCAGTATTTTATTGAAAAAGGAGCACAACTAATATGCGCGTATCTGTGGGTGGAAACACAAACAAAAAAAACATCAAAAACCCGAATAAAGGTCAAAAGAATGTAGAATGGGGCAAGTTGGTACTGCTCCATCTTGAATTGGGCTGCGTTTACTACGAATAAAGGCATCGGAATCGCTCACATGGTTAGAAAGAAACCAAATACGCCATTTCCTCCTTGTACATCGTCAGAGAAGGCTGGATTACACATTTGCCCGGGCTCTTGTTGATAGGTAATCTTCGACAACTTTTCGCGTCAGCTGGTCCTTATGGGACAACAAAACGTCGCATTCATAAAATTACGGCATGCAGCCTCATACTCGGTAATGCGCTGCTTCGTACGTTTGTTCTGCAACTTCAACACGAATGATGGCGCATCAACTCGCCCATCTATCCGTTCTGTTTCCAATACTCTTAATTTATGTCGGATGGTTTAACAACACATGCATTGGTACCTACAATCAAATCCCTCTCCCTTTCAAAGCTTAGTTTTTTTCTGAGCCCCGTCGAAAACCGAAGGGGGAACGAGATACCGTGGTGAAGATGGACTCACAACCCTATTTTCTCCACAAACTGATACTAGACGTTTCTGAACAAACGTGGGTTGTGACATCTTGAACACGTCATGGAGAGGGGCAGCTCTGGCCCGCTACGAGACAAGGATACCAGAGGGACCTAAGCATTAGGGTCTGGAGAGGAGCGAAGGAGACTGGAGCCCTGGTCGAAGGACCTCACCCATAGTCTCCCTAACTCCTTTGGACACCTCAATAATGTTTCCTGTGGCTCTCTTTCTCCACAACCGACATTGTTAAACGTGGGCGACCAGAGTTAACAGCTTCCTGCAACGGTCGTGGCTCTGATTTCTATTAAGAGTTGCGGAAGACGTCTTTTCCTCATCCATTAGTTCAGCGAAACAGAATTAGGGATCCGCATCAGGGGAGGTAAAACCGGCGCACTAATGCGCCGTTTGACAAGCGCGCCCGACGGCGGTACAAGACTAGGAAAAAGGGCTGCAGCGTGGCGGCGGTGACACGGATTCGACGCCGTGTCCGCAGCTGGCCGGCGGGCGAGCCCGTGTCGTCGCCGTCCACTTCTCGCGCACGCGGAAATGCCGAGCATGCGAACGCCCGCGTGTAAAAGAGTGCTCGCCACTCCCAGACCGTTTCGCCCCTCGTCGTAGTTGCAGGGTGCTTGGCGTCCCGGCATCATCAAGCGGTCACCTCCTACCTAACAACAGGACTGCTCCTCGTACATAGACTTGAAGTCCGAACGCGATATCCGCGTGTTTGAAGTGGTCGATTTTAAGTGGCGTCGACTGGAGAAAGACTAGAGCGGCTTAATATGCTTCTCGAAAAAGGGTTCGAGGAAATGATGCAGCAAAGGGCAACTTTCTGTCCTCGAAGGTGGCGGCTCACTGGGGAACTCGCGACACACCCAGGTTCATGTCGGGCCCGGAAATCTGGTTGTAACTACAGCAAGATCAGACCGATCCTGCACTTCTGATTGGTCGAATTCCAAGAGCGTCAGTGCCAAGGATGCAGTCTAGCCAATGAGCTTTATGAAGGAACTTCGGAGAAGAACAGGCGGTAAAATTGTTGCATCCTTTTGGTGGCGTTTCCCCCTCAGGCGATCAGAGCGGACTCCGCGGCGGCACGAGCTCTGGAAGAAGGCGAAAGCGGTCGCGCAGCAGAACTGGCCGACGACTTCGCGCGCGCTCTTTCGAGGCGGTCAGCGCGGCCAGCCTGGGGCGAGGCCCGACCGATACGCATCTGCTGCGTTTTCGCTCCTCGTTGCCTTCATTGTTTTCGCTTCTTTTTTTTCGCCTTTTCTGCTCCGTCTTCCCCGTTCTTTAACGCTGATTGTCCCGCCGATCTGTTTTCGTGCCCCGACGACGTGGTAGAAAGAACAAAACTAAAAGATGGACCCGTTACGCCGCGTTGGTCGGCCAGCCGTCGTCTGGTCTGGCCGAAAGCGAAACGGCAGAAACGGTGCTTAGTGCGCTGCCGGGCGGGCGACGACGAATGAATCTCCTCCCTTCTTCGCGTCCGCGTTCTTCCTCTCCACTTGGGTTAGTGCGTTCCTGCTGGAATGTCGGAAATAAACAACGAGAACGAAGAAAAAATGGCGCGAGGAATAAACAAATACAGGCGCCTGGAGCCGACGCAGCGTGGAGTGAGTTTCTTGTGGCTAAAGAACGTAACTCTGCATGGAAAGGGTCATTGTTTGGGATGCCGGCTCAAGGTGCAACTGCAAAACAACACACCAACGAGATGTCTGGACGGACGCCGCAGCTTTTTACGTGGCACTGCACTCAGCATGGAAACGGGAATCAAAGAACCTCGCTGGCTTCAGCCACACTTTCGAGTTTGCTTGAATCTGTTGCTGTACTCAGGTACAACTTAAGAAGGACAATGGGTGTTGCCCCTCAGCTTCATCAGCCCAGCGGGCTGTTCCTACGCGCGGCGCGAAGAGCGCGTTACTGGGAGTATTCTGTAGCGTAAGCTACTAGACTGGCCGAGGTTGAGCAGCTTCGCGTGGACCTTGAAGGGCCGTTCTGCGCAAGGGCGAGGAGCATTGGATTGGATTGGATTGGATTTGTATTGTATTTGCCTGAATTTGGATTGGATTGGATTGTATTAAATTGGATTGTATTGGATTGAATTGGAAATTCAATCCAGTAGGAGTACGGGTGTGTAGAGTATTGGGTCTGCACATTCGCCGGTCTGCGCATTCCAGAGGTGTGACATCTTAGCCGTGGCAGACGCACTGGTGCCGGCGCGTGCCCAGCTGGGTGCCTCTGTTGCGCAGTATATAGCCAAGTCGGACGCTGCGCCGGAGCCGCTTGATAGCTGTTTCGCGTGGCTCCTGGAGAGCCGTGCTGCGCATGCGCGAGGAGCAGTGACTCGGCTGGATTGGATTTTACTGGACTGGACTGAACTGGATTGGATTGGAAATCGTTTTAGCAGCAGTAACCATGATAATCAAGCTAATTCTAGACAACCAGGAAAGCTAAGAATAATCAGCTAAACCTTAGCTCACGCTACGTATATCCTGTCATAGCCGAGCGACGCCACTGTAATTTTTCAACGTGATGCGAGTCATTTCCGTGATTTTTTGGACTTACATGCAGCTGACTTTCTGCAGCTACGGCGAACAAACTACGCGAGGAAGAGCAAGCGGTGTCACTCGTAAAATGGACATTTATAAACATTTTGGGATTACTTGCGCAAATTGTGGTCTGGAGTCTCTAGGCCATGTTTCGAGCAGTGTTGTACACGTTGTGAATTACGAAAATTGCGCTAAAAGGACAAACAGAGGAAGGAGGACAGAGATGCGCATTGTCTGTCGTTCTTCCTCTGCTCTTCCTTTTAGCGCAATTTTCGTAATTCGTAATGCACCAACTAGCACAACATCACACTTTACTGTTGTACACGTTCCTCTTAAACAGGATCGAAAGCTAGTTTTTTTCCTTTCCAATTTTGAAACGAGTTCCTGTTACAAGTTCCCCTAATGCGAAAGGAGCGAGCTCCTGTTACACTTAGAACATTGGAACATGTCGTTACTGTAGCGCTACATTTTATTTATTCAATTAAAGTAGAGAACCGGATAACCCTGAGGCGAAATAGGTGAGCAATTTAAAATTCACATTCGAACTACCTACATTATACAAATGTGAGCGCCACCGGCAGCAGATCATCTGGAAATAAAAAGAATCCAAAGAAACGCTCCTAGACGAATTTTTTCAGGAAGCGCTGGACAAAATCCAGACGTGTCTAACGGCAACATAGGCGCTCGTCTCTTATAAATGCAACACATATGCCACTTTTCACTTCGGTCTCTAAATCCGCAGTCAGGATACGGCGCGTCAGATGTGCGAATAGAAAGTTACTCATATACAAGAACATTCTCAATTTTTTGCACAAGAAACCGCACCGAAAAAACAATGCATGAACGTTTAGTGAATGCTAATTCAATATTATAGTATGAGTGGGGAAATGTCCAGAATATACATTCGCAACTTAGTAAAGTACCTTGTTTGAACTCAGCAAGAGCTGCATCTCGATATTGCGAGTCGGTCAGCCGAACTTGTTTTTTCGTGAACACCTAATTGGCAATGTTGAAGGGCCGTTCCACCGAAGCGCTTGAGGGTACTGCGGTGTTGCTCTTGAGGAAAAGTTGGTTCAGTGCATCGAAGTTCCTCATCTGCGACAGCAGAGTAGTAAACTAGTACCAGCAGGTACTACGACAGCTCATGCTGTGCCTCGGCTGGAAGGGTTCGGTGCCCGAACGACAAGAAATTTTCGGGTGCGGAAGAAGTGGCAAAATCTGCGCTGGCTGGTTTGGTGTGGCTGATACTAGGCGCCTTGTTTTTACATGCATGTGAACACAACGCTGGCGACCCGGGTGCCCATTCACAGCCGACAGGTCAGTCTCGTACGGCTATCTTCGGCTGGCTGGCTGCCTGTAGAGAACAGGTGTGCTTATTGAAATGGGTGCAGTGCCCCTCAATTAGCAAGTTCTAATCCCCGATAGGGCTTGTTGTCGTTTTCGTTTTTTATTGGGGGGGGGGGGGTAGTTGATTTTTTGTACCGGACGTAATGTTTTCTATACTAAATTTATCGTCTTGCGCTGCAACGTTCATTCCTCCACCTGCAATTTGGAAGATTGTTTGCAGAGCCGGCAATGACGCGCTGGCGATTTTTCGTTGGCGTGGTGTTCACACGAGCACCGACTCCTTGCGGGTACAGTGACGAATCAGCCAACTCTCGGCCTGGTGCGAACATGCCTGTTATGACACACGGAAAGAGCTAGGGAAGCTCCAAAGTTGGGGGTGAAGCGCCTCGCAGTTGAGCGTCTCCGATCACGCAAGGGGCTTTCCGCCACTGCGTAAGCCTCCGGTAGTAAGCCTTGGGATTCTAAGCGATGCTGGAAGGCTTATGAAACGCATTCACAACATGGCAGAAGCGCGGTATGTCGATTCCTGAGATATCGAGAATTCCCAAATAACGATAACGTCGCAAGTCAAGCTTGTTCTACTGAACCGAAACCGAAACTGGTGTGATTATCAATCTTGGGCATCATACAATCACATCGCAACTCGATTACGCACTCGAATAAGTGGATCTGTTGAGCCATTCTTCGCAATGCAAACAAAAGAAGATGGTGGTGGTGGTGAAAACGTTTTATTGAGCTGGAACGGAGTTAGTTGAGCCGTTCCTCTCTTGCGGGGGGCGTCCTCAGTCCAGGAGCCCTTGGGCACGCGCGGCCAGTTGCGCCCGGGATATCAGCTCTTGCTGGTCACCCAGGTCGCCGCTAGCCAGCTGGCCCTCCCACTGCTCAGGGGTTGGGTTGGGAATGGGGAGTAGAGTTGGGGTTAGGTGGCACTCCCACACCATGTGGTATAAGGTGCATGGGGATGGGCAGTGTTTGCATTTTGGAGAGTACTGTGCAGGATAAATAGCATGAAGGCGTGTGCCATGGGAAAGGTGTTGGGTTGCAGCCGCCGTAAGATGCACTCGTCGGTCTTGGGAAGGTTCGGATGGGGTGGAGAGAAGTGCTGGCGTTGTCGGCGTAAATGGGCTAGGATGTCAGGGTAGCGGAGGGGTATGGGCGGAAGAAGCACTGGGTCGTCAGCTTCCGAGGGTGCCCGGGGTATGAGGGCGCGGGCAGAGGCGTGGGCCGCCTCATTCCCAGGGAGAGCCGTGTGACCCGGTGTCCACACGATGCGGATATCGGGAATTGGCGTCGATCGTTGGGAAAGAAATGCGGAAGGGTAATGGCCGAGATTCGTCCAGCTTGGTAGTGGCGGCAAGCGGTCTGGGAGTCTGTCAGGATTGTCACGTACTCTAGATCGGTGTGGGCGGCCAAGGCGATTGCAATTTCTTCTGCTGTTGTTATGTTGTTGGTAGGGGTGGTAGCTGAGTTGACAAGACGTCCCATGGAGTCGACGACGGCCGACGTGTGGGCTGAGTGAGAGGAGTATGGAGAGGCATCTACGTATCGAGTGTCGTCCCGAGATCCGCACTTGACGTAGATGTGAGCAGCCCGCGCCTTGTGGCGGCCTTGGTTATACGGTGGGTGCCTATGGAAATTATACAAATTTACCCCAGTATCCCTTTAAGCGCATCCCTTTCAAAACACGCGCGCACGTTGACATCGGGGTGCGTCAGTTCCGTGGAATAATGCACTACAAGAGCTGTTTCCGATATTCCGATCTTATCTTGTACCCGAGTACAGCTGGCATTGTCGGCATGGCCAACGGCTCCTGGGGCTTGAAAACAGCGTCACACAGTCTCCCTCGAGACTTCCCCGCGTATCTCGGACAGGCTCGTTGCCGTCGCTCCATCTCGAAAGCGCTGCCTCTCTTCATTACTCCGATATATCTCGGGCGTGCACCGCTCGAAGCGCCGCTCATGGGGCTCTCGTGTTTCTCGCCCGGCCGTTGATTTCATTGCCGGTCAACATGCATCGGCATTCGCCGAGCAGGGAGCGGCGCGTGCCGGCCGATCGTATACATGAATAATTGACCGGCGCGGCGCTTCGAAGCGTGCGGCGCTTTTCCGCAGAGGGAGTGGATGCCTTGTGAGCTCAGGGCGCAGAAACACCACGTTGGTGCGCGCTTCATCAATACATTTCCCTTCCTCAAAGACCGCTCAGTTTGGCCTTCGCTGGAGTGCTAGGCTGTGGCCTGAATTAAGTACGCCTCGCAGCACGCGGAAGCGGGGTAGACGGCAGCCCTTCCCGGTTTATTGTTTTGCACAAACAGCGCGTTGTTCGGTAGCAAATCATTCGAAGTGTGCTACTGTTGCTGTTTTGTACTGATAACGGCGCGAAGGGATCGGCACATCGTGGGGGGTTATTGAGAAGTAGCTGTAACGCGCTCAACACCGGCTGCTACACCCTTTCAACGACTCAATAGCAAAATCACAGGGTCTGTGCCGTTAAAAATATTCAGTTCAGTCTGGTGCAGAACGTGAAGCCTTTGGAATTTTGCCACTTTTCTACACCTATTCTGACAGCACGTTGGCGCTATAATAAAGTTTACACTAGGGTTTGCAAAAGGCAGTGCTACAATTTATTTATTGATACTGGAATTTCACATTGGGATTTTGGCAGGAGGGTACAAATGATGAGAATATCACAAAAAGGCAAAAAACAAATAGATAGGTGCATCAGAAAAAAAAATTAAAGCCGTTCCACTCCATGCGAAAGCTGTCGGAAGTGCAAAGCAGTGATTCGCCATAATGGGCTGTACCGCCGTTATTCGCTTACTGCTACCACCCCATGCAAATCAAATTTCCCGCCTTCGCGGTGCTCGCGCGCCCCCTGCCTGAAACTGCGCCAGCGGGAGTTCTGTTCGAGGTTGACCAGTTTCGCGTGGCTCCTGGAGAGCCGTGCTGCGCAAGCGCGAGGATTGGCTTGGATTGGCTTAAATTGGCTTGGCTTGGCTTGGCTTGGCTTGGATTGAATTTGGATTGGATGATAAGCAGCAGTAAGCACGATAATCAGCTAATCCTAGATTGACAAGGAGCAAAGAAGGGTTTAACCACCTGAACCTTACTGCTACGCATATCCTGGCATAGCCGAGCTAAACCAGTGCTAAGCGCCAGCGGTTCACGAGTTTCGAGCGCTTATGACTATGTAAACCGTTTGGTTTTCGAAGCCTCTGGGTTACGCCACGGCGATATGCTTGGTTGCAGCGAGCGAACTACGACGACTAGGGCGAGTGCTCGCACAGCGGCCGCCGCCATACCCGCGACCTTGTGAGCCCTCAGCACGCAACGCCTTAAGTGAGCCACCGGGCGAGTAATCAGCTAATCCCAGACAACCAGGAAAGCTAAGAATAAGCAACTGAACCTTAGTTCATGCTACGTATATAGCTGAGCTAAGCCACTGCCACGGCCGCTGGATGAGAGCGCACGGTGCGCGACGTTTCGCCGTGCCACTGCTAAGCGGCTTTCGAGCGCTTATGACTACATAAACCGCTTGGCTTTGTGGGTTTACCGTTATGAGGTTGCCGTGCATTTCCATCGAGCGAGCACTAACAAGGCGACGAACGATCTCTCTGCTTGGCAAAGATAATCTGAGCACTAACTTTAAAACGTGTGCAGAAGGTCAGTGAAGTGGGTTTTAGTAAGTTGGTTCCATTCAGTAATGGTAAGAAGGAATATTTAAAAGGTATTGTTGCAAGTACGAAAATGAATAATTGTCATTTGATGTCTTTGCCTAGTGGCATACCCGACGAAAATGTTATTATGTTGGAAATGTCTAATTTATACTGGCTTTTTACTATTTGATAGAGTAATTTTAGCCCGGATATACGGTTTCTCTTAGTTATTTGTGGTAATTTGGCTCTGGATAACAGGGTTGCAACAAAAGTGCCCCGTAGCTGGCTGTTGTTATAAATCCATCGTACACCCCCTTTTTGTATGTTTTTAATCTTGTTAATATTGGTCCGCGTGAAGGCGTCCCAAAAAATTGCTGCATGATCTAATGAGGGAAGGATAAGCGCTTTGTATGTGGTCATTCGCATGCGTGAGCGAGTGCACGTGTGCGTGAGCGCTGTATACTTGTGCCGTATAGAGTGTTACTTGGGACACTCAGCGTATTAACGCTAGGGTGTGTCCTCCTGCAAGGCGACCAAGAGAAGAGAGAAGCAGCTGTGCATGTGGGCATTGAAATACGATTCATGTAGTTATGATCGGCTATACTGAGTAAATTAGAGCACCGTAACGTCAGAAAAGAGCACCGAGAGAGTCGTTTCAACGACAGAGCAGAAGAGCGCAACGGATGGTTGCTTTCACTGGCAAATATCATTAACTGAAAATCACCATTCCCGTCTAGAAATAATGCCTCTGGGCACTTTCTGAACATTCACATTTCGGAATTTCGAGAATATCATGTTGCCCTGAATATGCCGGCAAAAAAAACGTACCTGAAAGCCGTCCGATTTGCACGCTAATTCCACGAGGTTACCGGCGCGAGCGACAAGCTTTTACTTTCTCCTCTGCAATCGATCACTTCGCTCATCGCGTCGCTCCGTCCCTGCTTTTCGCCCGGATTGCGATGTGTCGCTTACTGCTGTTGTAGATTCACCATTTACAACTATGGACTTACCAACACAACTATAAAATAAAAATTTAATACAGGCATAGGACGGATCACAGTTCATGGCGCCCCAAATTGGTATGAAGAAACGGGTCTCTACGCTACGAAACTCAAAAATATTCGGTTGCCTAAACGAGGCCGCATAACGCGGTTCCCATTCCTCGGACGGAATCAGTGGCTTAGTCCGTCGTGTGAACCAGTTTGTAGAGGGCATGGTTACTCAGAATGGGTCAGAGCCTCTACCCTACAGTCCCATACTCAAAGCGGCAGACTATAGATTAGAACTTGTTTGCTTAGCATACATCGAAAATGCGGGCTTCAGGCCAGCAAATCGAAGCTAGGAACTCCAGAGTCGCAGAACAATGCCTCGGATAGCGAGGCGCGCCAGGGCGGGCAAACAAGGGGCTCGTTTTCCGCTTTCACCCCCCTCTGAAAGAAATCGTGAGATTGACTGGCCGCGACGTCCTACGCTCAACCACCTGTGTTCCCGTGCGTGCCAAAGACGTGCCTCGCCTCGAGCAATCGAAGCGCTTGTTTTGCTCTCCAAGCAGGCCGCCTATACCTATTCTGAAGGCCGCCCGTATCGTGGAAGAGGAAGGTCGATGGAGGATGTAAACAAGCGCACCGCATTCTGTCCCGCGGCCTGATAGGGGGAAAGTATGGAATATTTTTAGCAAGCCGGCTGATTGTCGACGCGCGTTCAAAATGACTTCTGGATCTGTTCTTTTCGAAATAACACTTAAAGTACAGCCACGAAACTTTTAACAGTGTGACGTCCTCATTTTTTACCTGGAATTAATGCCTCTAATAGTTATGTACTATCGTGATAAACTGAAGTACGAACAACGGTGCGCGTGGTTTTCCGCACATGCTGCGCCCCCTGGCGACGGGCCGTGTATGCACAGCAGCTATCAGGTTGCGAAAGCCCTCTGGTAACTTATTCTTACCGCTTAGGCTTAGCCCCTTGCTTAGAATGCGGACTATATACTAAAAACCATGCGCACCGTTCTTCGTATTTCAACGTATCAGGCTAGTATCTTTCAGCTGCACTGTTCAGGGCGCAAGAAGAGAGCAATGCTAAATTTGTTTTGTGGCAGGTATTTGTGTTACGCTAAATGAAGACCTTCGCTCTTATTTGCTGTACTCGTTATCGTTTTTTCTCGCTACCGTTTTTTGATCGCCGTGTTTCTATTACAGTTAATGATATTGTCGCGAAGCCGAGGTCTCTTGATGTTGTTCGTTCGGTTTTTGCGTTCTGTGCCCGCAGCCAGGGCTCTTCCTCCAAAGTGTTGTGTGTAAAAGCGTTTCGGACGCGGCTGGGCCCTGGCCCTTTTTTTCTGAGAGACGGCTCCGGCGCGTGTGTCTGCCCGTCGGCCGACCGGGAGACGACGGCTGTTGGGGGAAGCGAACCCTCGCCTCGGCCTCAGTTACCGCACGCACTGGCGTCTCCGACCCCCCGTTGCGCGCCTACGCGGGCCGCTGTGTTCTTCCGACGACCCTCCCTTTTCCCCTGTTTACTTTAGTGCGTTTTGTCTAACTACTTGCTCTACGCCCGTAATTCTCCAGGCGCGCGTTTTCGAGTCGAAACCTTGTGTCTGTGTTTTTGGTCCTTTTCACTTTGGTGGGGACATGTCTGATTGGAGCTTAGAAGCGTCTTCCTGATTGGCTGCGGGTGTGCCTAAGACTTGCTCCCGATAGTCCGCACACGCTAGGATGCGCTTTTCCCCCCAATGCGTCCCCGCACAGCAAATATAACGCGGCCCCTCTGGCGATTGAGAGAGAGCAACACCAGGAGAGCCGCTTGCTGCCGATCGTCGGGGCCAGACGCCGGGAGCCATTCGCCCGCCAACTATGTCCCGCGAAGTACCCTTAATCTTTGACTGTCTATTTCATCTATGTAATAAGTGTAATTGTTTCACGTTTGTATGTGCTAATTGCATCAATGTTACAAGTAAACTAAAGAAGTTAACCTTTAAAACCTCTTCGACGTCTCGACTTTTCCCTTCCGATCTTCATGCTACAGTAGCGGCAGTATGTAACCAAAATACTACGTTACAATATGGTTATTCTACAGTTATCCCATTACTGTAGCAATAGTTGGACCCTTTTTATTTCGCTGCCTGAGTCATTACGTTGCCCGTTCCTGATTTTAGTCTTTCTTACCACGTTCACGAAAAATGAAATTATCGTCTGGGTAATATCCATGTTGATGTTTTGTATTTTCTCATGAGTACAGTAGACTCTCGGTGAGGCGAACTCGGTTAAGGCGAATTTCATAATTAAGGCGAACAAAACTTTTGCTCTCTTGTAATGTGCGCAATGCAAAACAGGAAACAAAAACATCGGTTTAAGACGAATTTTCGATAACACAAACAGATTTTCACGGTCCCTCCAGTTGTCTCAACCGGACTTTTCTTTATTTTGCTTACATCTCATTATGTATACAGTACACATTGACATGCGAAACGTTTTGAAAAGTAAAGCATTCATTGCCTCTTCACCGCGTTTTCTGGGTGTTGTTGCTGCTGCTACCGCTGTTGGGCTGCTTGCCGCTGGGTGTCTGACCGCCCCACCAGGTGGCGCTCGCCTCCGCGCATCTGGGCTCCTCGCCACCGCTGCAGTGTTTTGAAGACTGCCACGCAATTTCGGAGTCAGGCTGGTTAAGTTTTCGCTGCTAGCCAACAGATAGCCCGAGCTAATTTTAAGTGTGAATCGCGTGTGAATGTTGTATTATTGGATATAGGTGAATGGTTCATTCCAACGCAAGTTGGTATGTTGCCCCGAGCCTTATTTATGAGAACTTCTGATAATTCAATCTTGTAATAGCTCAAACAAAATTCTGCGGTTCCTTCGAGTCTGAATTACTGTACATATCCTTTCTCCGTGCACAAGGCTCACCTTCGTCGTGCGCAGTCTCGATAGGAGGCGCCGGAAAACCAGACGGCTGCACCGACCACAGCTTTGGCTGCCTCTCCCATGGTACTAAACTTAAGAAAATGGCAGTACGTAAAAAAATTGTGCATACGTGCGCGCGCTTGCGTATTTCTAACTGAACCCAGACAGATAATATTATGCTAAAAAAGGCAAACATTTGCTTCCTTTCACAACCTGGCCGTCATCCTTCACATTGCATTGTACAGGCGTCCCTCATACCTCAGGCATGAGGAACAGTTACACTCAATTCACGTGACGCATAAAGTTGGTAGCTGGATCGGAATCGTGGCTCTCGTTTTGGCGCACGTGAACACGCACACGGAGACGCGCTTATCTACACCTATCAAAGTTCCCCCTCCTCCTTCCCAATTTCGCTGCAAACACTAAAACAAAAGTCAGACGCTGGAGGATACGAAGAGGGCAGACCTTGGCCTACAAAGTACGATACTCCAAACACACGTTTTACGGCACATTCTCCCCCTAAATCACGTAGATATCGTGGCCTTTTTTATCTGATAAAACGGTTGCAAACTGGTTGCGGGATAAAAAAAAGGAATGGGAGAAAACAGTACAATCGCTTTAAACTAAGAAGTTCGTTCACTACTTCATTTTCCCCCCTTTTGCGTTTGTAGTTTCAGTCGATACCCGTGTATCGGTGTTGTTAGCACGAGGGCTGCTTCGAGATATCAATCACGAAATCTCTGGCGCGACGTGACGCCGACGACGGCGCTTCAGGTGAAGGTTCTCCGCGCGGCATTCTCCCGACGCTGCGGGCGCACCTCGCGACGCTTTTCCATTCCGACAACGCTCTCGGTTCTGCGCGTTGCCTTTCATTCTTTTCACCCACCGTAGGAACGAAGGGGAGCGAGTCAGAAAGACCCACACCTCCTATGTAACGAGAAAGCCTTAGACCTACTGTGTCAATGTCGGTACACCCCAGGTGACATGGCGCAAAAAGGTCCACCTCACTTGCACCTCATATGTAACGACAAGTCCTTCGAACTACGGCGTCAATGTGGGGTACACCATAGGTGACATGGTGCAAAAAGATCTAACTCACTACCACACCTCCTATGTAAGGAGAAAGCCTTCGAACTACTATGTCAATGTGGGGTACACCACAGGTGGCTTGGTGGAAAAAGATCCACCTCACTACCCGGGAACTAGCAAGACTTTTCGTGAGATAAAAAATAAAAACAGATGCGAAGTTGACGTAGCGGCTTTCATGTTGTCCAGAGAGTGTTTGCTAGAGCTGACAGCCACGATGAGGTAAAGGGAAAAAATGGAAGGAAAACAATACAGAAGTCGTTGACTGTAAGAAACACCTCCCAGTTGAGGAGAATAGACTCCATGCTGGCATATTACAGTAGGGCAAAATATGTTTCTTTTGCTGCCCTCTATGATTAACTTCCACTAAAAAGTCTCAAGAGTAATATCCACCTTGCTTGCAACTTCTACAGAAATCGGAGCTAACGCACGACTTGTAGGCTTAGCGCTCACCTGCAAGGCGTTGCTGCAACTCCTCACCTCTCTCCTGTGCCTGTTCCGAGCGCGCGGTGAAAGGGGGACAGTGCACTTGGGGGCGCGTTTGTTTCTTCCTCCTTCTCCGCCACTTTTCGTCGGGGGCCTCGTTGTTTATACCTCCGTTTCTTTATTTCTTTTTTTTACTCGCGGGTGGAAGCCTTGGCACCGTTAAGTGTCGCCGAACCGCGTGCCACTGCCGGCTGTTCCGGTCGCCGCGGCTTCACGACGCCCAAGCACGCCGACACAGGAGACTTTCGGGCGGGCGTTCAGGCGTCCTTACTTGCCCAGTGAGCGGGTGCATGTATTAACAGGGCTTTAATGCTCGGAGAAAGTATAGTGAGGATAATAGTAAATATTGCAATGAATGTACAATCCTGACATTTATGTACACGATTCTAGATATAAAAAATTCGAATATACAATATATAAGCCACAAATAAACACAATTACAGTGTGTTAAGCTCGGGGGGTGTTTTCGTGTTCTGTTAATGTTGTATAGTGCAAGAACAGGGTTGGTCATCCACAAAATATCGCTGCTCGTACTCTGAAGCGTGCGCGCCTGCTACGAAGCCTGGTACGGTGTTACACACATACCCACAGACGCTAACAGGCCAACCGGTTATGAAACAATTACACAACAAAATTCTAATACACAATATTCAAGCCACAAATAAGCATAATTCCAGTGTGTTAAGCTTTTGTGGTGTTTTCATGTTCCTGTAATGCTTTCGAGCGCCCGCACAGAATGGGTAACCCACAACGTACCTGTGCTCGTACTCTGAAGTGTGTGCGCCTGTCCTAAAGCACAGGCGCACACAGTCCTAAGCACATCGAATAAAAATATTGTGGGTGTTTTTCTTGTACTTGATGGGTGTACCGGGAAAAATATGGCCCGATAATATTTGCACCAACGCCTTGTAGACTCGTGGAACGGAGAATGACCCAAAAATATCAAGAAGTCCTCAACCGACACCGTAAAGAAATGATTGGAATAACTACAAAAATAGGGTGGGGGCCAGGGAGAGGCAGGGAGCAACCGGTCTGTAAAACCATGTCTTAACCAGGGCAGTTTCTAAGTGCCTCATTGCACATTTTATGCTTTTTTTTCTACATTGGTATTATTATTTCGACCAACTGGATTAAACAGAGAAGGTATTATACACGCACATTTATATTAGGTACAATACAACTCCGCCCTCCCCCTCCGAGAAAAAAACAAGAAATATAGGAGAAGCGAAAGAAGGCAAGAGTACCGTGAGCTGCAGAACAGCAGCGTGTCCTGGCTTTTCACTGTTTCCTAGGGGTTCATAAAACAGTCGATAAACGGATTGTTGTTACGTATGCTCAAAGACGTTTTTTCTTGACCAACGAAGGGGAAAAATGTTCTTTCGGCACTAAGTGTAAGCGGGATCACAGCGGTGTGCCCGTATTCAGATTGGCAAATGAGTTCATTGCACCATCTTCTCCAAAGAACAATTTTTGAAAGGGTGATGCTTTCTGTTTCATGGGGTCCAGTACAGATGTGCGGAATAGAGTACAGTTCGACTGAAGTGTTCCTTACGTACGATGCACTTCGGTCTTATTGATTTATTGCGGGCTATGCCTGCTGTTAAAGGGACCGTGCAACATTTTTTCGACGTTTTTCGAAATCTTAAATGCTTTTAGAACGTAGTCAACCAACACATCCCGTACTCAGATTACTGGGTCGCAAAATACCTTTATTCTTCTTTATTCTTTATTCAAAAAAACCTTACAGGCCCCAGAACAGGGCATTGGGTAAGGGGGGAAATCGGGAAAGTACAGGACAGATAGCATACAGTTTACAGTCAGGGTCAGTGCGCAACAACAAAAAATATAAATGAACTCACATATATCGTGGTACAGGGTAAGGTAAATCTGAAGATACACCATTTGCTGACTTGGACATGGCGAAAGAGGGATACATTTTCAACAAATAAGAGACAAGGAAAATATAAATCGCCGTAATACGCAATGCACTCAGAATTCAGGAACATGGTCACATGGTGAAGAGAGTAAGGAGCTGACGGCGAAATGTATCGGGATTAGATATGGAGGCTACCCGCCGCGGTGGCTCAGTGGCTAAGGCGTTGCGCTGCTGAGCACAAGGTCGCGGGTTCGATTCCCGGCCGCGGCGGCCGCTTTTCTGATGGAGGCGAAAAGCAAAAACGCCCGTGTGTACGAGATTTCGGCGCACGTTAAAGATCCCCAGGTGGTCAAAATTAATCCGTAGCCCTCCACTACGGCGCGCCTCATCGCCTGCGTTGCGTTGGCGCGTTAAACCCCACAATCAATCAAATCAGATATGGAGGCTACGCAATCAGGGAGGTCATTCCAAAGACGAACGGCCCGAGGCAGTGGTGATGAATTGAATGCATTAGTTGTACCGTATATGCGCATGAAGCTGAACTGATTATACAATCTGCGCGAAAAGGAGTGAGGTGTTTGAAGCTGAAGCCGCGATCGTTTATTAGAGGTAATATATTTCTGGAACAGACAGAGAAGAGCAATATCGCGGTGGTTATCTAATGGCGGCAGTTGAAGGTCTAATTTAATTTGTGTCATGCTTGAGCTGATGTCGTAGTTACGTAGTTACCTCAACCAAAAATTACTTCTCTATGCCCATTAGATAACTTGGAAACTTTCTCAGAAGATTATTTTCTCTTTCCCAGCCTTGGCGTTCTTCGACCGATGCAAATAAGCCATTACAGCGGTGTGGCGACTATTGGGCGGCTTTTGTTCAGTTGTAGCAACAAAGGCATTCGATAGACACTTTAAAAAGAAACCCATGAAAGCAAAGCAGAAACGGAAAGCGTAGTGCCGCTCCATGCTGGGATAGCTACAGCGATCGCAGTGCTTCCAGACGTGAAGAAAAAAGTGGAAGCGGTTATCGAAAGTGTTGCAGAGTCCCTTTAAGAACGTCCAGTACGGCTGCCTGCGGACTAAAATAAGGAAGCTCACAGAGTGTGGCAACATCTTACAAGCTGTAATCACTGTAATTGTTTGCCTCAGCACAATAAAACCTGCGAAAATTGCATAAAGAAATCGCAATTTTTTACGGCTAGAAAGCCATCGCTCCACTTTTACAAACTGATTATCATCACCAGCAGGATATTTAGTTTTAGTGCAGAAAAAGCACTTAATAAACACTCAGAACGGCCTCATATACCCTTCGAATCTGATTCCCTGCTAGGCCCAATCGTGGTTACGTTAGATTAATACCATCGCGTACGCTTAGGCACGAAATTTTGAGATATAAGAATATTTATTTAATTGTCTATAAGAGATGTAGCCTGCTCGGCCGCACAACACCATATGGAATGGAAACGAGTAGGGAGAACAACCGATTGACAAAAAGAACCATCGGGAGAAACAATGGGATAAGTCCATTTGTAGATAACATCAGATGTGTATGCTAAGATGGCATGCACCTTATATAGAGAAGAAGAATTGACTGAAGGCCACAGAAAATGAAACCGACTCCCAAGGGTGGCCCCTGAATAGTAGAAAAAAATATGCCACTTATGCTTTCAAAAGCGGCCTTTAGAGAGTTGTATGGAGGGGGAGCTATAGTTCAAAGGCAATCAGTTATCTGCTGAATTGTGGTACTCTACCTCCATTAAGGATAATATAGTGACCTTGTGAAGACTTTCCAGCGTGTTTCAAGAGTGTTTCTAAATTTTTTTGCTTGTTTTCTTTCATTCATTCAATCGTTCAACATATATCAGCGAATTTACCGCACTATCACAAACCTGAGTGCACTGCTGGGCTAAAAAGAATAGTCAGCGAATCCGTATCTGGGAAGCAAACTTTCGGCAGCACTTTCCCCATATTGTTGTTGCAGCAGCGCACACTGTTGGCACAGACAAGCCATGCGCGTCTAACGACGCCTTCCTTAATGCCGACCACGTGCGACGGAGCATGAAATAGAGCGTCCCTGTCCGCCATCCAGAATAATAATAAGACCTGCGGAAAACAACGGCGTTCCGGCCGTCGCATGCCGCAAGCTGTGAAGGGGAAGGAAAATGTCCCCCAAAAATGCAACTGTGCCACACGTGAAGCTGCGTCAAGCAACAATCGCAATTAACTTGCAGACTGCAGTCGCAGTTTTCTTTACACGTCTAAAGGTAGGGGGAAGGCTGAGGTGTCGAAGGAAACACGTCAGCTCCTATCAGTGCTTTGCTAAGAAGTTGCAGACAAGACATCCACGGCCTTCGTCTTAGCCACTGCTCATCAGGAAGGCGAGAAACGTAAGGATTACACGCTAGCGTTAACGAACGAACACCGTACACACTGGTGTTTTGATGTGCGTATATTGAACTCAATCCGTATATTTGATCTGGGGGTGTTAATAAGCAAGGGTCTACAAAGCTCTGCTCTTACCAAAACGTCCTTGGTGTACGACGACGGTTCAGCAATATGGCTGCTTCTGCAGGACCTTTTAGTCTAAGTCAGGGGTCGGCAACCTGTGTCTTATGTGGGAACTTTATGTAGCTCCCGGCACGAAGTCAGAACCCACATCCCTTTGTCCCTTCCTATCTGAAGCCTGACAGGCAGGTTTGACCTCATATAGGGCTAAACAGGAACAAAGAAAGATCGCATCCAGTTGGCATTGTCCGCCATCTTCACACCTAGCCATACGATGTCTTCACTTACTTTTTTTTTGCACAGGCCCCCCAAAAGCACCCCACTCGCCATTTAGCATCCGGCCCCCACCGTGTCAGCTTCATGTAACCTTGGCCCTCCGCCTCAAAAGCTTGCCGACCTGCGGTCTAAGTTACCCGACCACGGTGGAGTAGGCCAACCTCTCCTATTATAATTTGGATGTGGTTCAGGAGCAAGGGGATTAAGGATGCACTCTTAATTGGGGAGCGCCAGAAAAAGTCTATTATTTCAGTGGGAACTGCAAATTGGTCACAAATGCGCCAACATTGGCGGTTAAATGACATTGGCTTAGCGGGAAAGCCTGTTATATTCGTTTTTTTGTACGCGTTTAATGTGAAAACGAATAGGGATAAAGAAGCACCTTCAGAAATCGATCGTAAAATATCGGTTTTATTGCATCTACACAATGTGCACATCGGAGACCAAAAGCAGCATGGGCGTCCGCAGAAATCTTCCAATGGGGAGGGGGAGGGGCGCAGGAAATGTGGGGTATTCATGGAGCAAGAAGGAATCGGGGCCTGGGAAATATTGAGTTTGGGAGCGAAAAAAAAATAAAGGGAAAACATCCGCTTAATTTTATGACATTTATTAACAATAGAAAAATATATTGACGGACCAATCTTGAAAGAAACAAACTTCGCGATAGCTTGGTCCTATCATCAGGCCCGCTTGTGGGTACATTACGAAATCACTTTTATTCTGCTCCATTGCATGTTTTGCTCACTCACCCAGTCGGAATTTGTTATACATAGGAATGTGTCTTTACCATTATTTTACGCTGTTATTTAAAACCCCTCGAAATCCCAAAGGCACATGAACGTCCTGATGTCTATACAAGTGTTTGCAAGAGCAGGAGCTTGTAGTCGCTGTTGTAGATGCATTTGCAAGACTCGCTCAAATAGTCGATCGCACTACGGAGGTGTCGGCGAAGCTCTTGCAATATTTTCAAGTGGCAGCTCAGTAGAAGTTGCCGATATTCGGTACACACCAGGATTATGCTGCAGTTACCACCTACGTCGTGAACCATAGAAATGTTCCGTTAGACTATTAGGAAAGTTGCAATACCAAAACAGGACCACAATTCTTTATCCTCCTAACTTCCCCTTTGTTTTCCTCTACCAGGTTGACGTCGCTTTCATGTAGTGTGTATGGCTACTAATGCTTACCTATATTTGTAGACTCTTTTCCGTTTCTTCCAGGCCACACGCACGCATTAAGCTAGAGTACAACCTGGATGGAGCGACCACAAAACTAGCAATGTGTCAGGATCGCGGTAGCGAAAGCGCCTTAGCCATGCACTGAGTCACGAGGACGCGATTGGTTGTTCCTGGCGGCGGCTGTTTTGTAAACCAATTAAAAAAATGGCCGCCTATTAGCTGACTTCGCTGTAAATGTCATTAAAAAACGG
The DNA here is from genome assembly GCA_013339765.2 of Haemaphysalis longicornis. Lineage (NCBI taxonomy): Eukaryota > Metazoa > Arthropoda > Arachnida > Ixodida > Ixodidae > Haemaphysalis > Haemaphysalis longicornis. The sequence goes on from CM023456.1 coordinate 94,397,718, forward strand.
CAGTCTTTTGCCGCCCTGGCCACGTAAATGCCTGTCCTCTCCCTCACACCTCTCACGCCCTTCCCCTTCCTTCTCGCCGCTCCCACGATGAACACGGTGAAGGTTTGCTTAAGTCAATTCAATTTTCCCGCGTTCCACAGATGGCGCACCATCTATTGGAAGCTTCTTTGCTGTTGGCCGCCACGAGGTGCAGGCTTGTGCACGAGCCTGTTTAGCATTTTTTGGGGAAAATATTGTTTTAAAAGCGTATCTTTTTATTCACTTTCGCAAGAAATCCAGCACACATCTATTTTAAAGGAAATGTAATGATTGATTTTTCGTCTCAAATACTAGCACTGTTTTCTTTTTGCTCAACAATGTTGACAATAAAGCGCTAGACACATGGACGACGGGTGCATGCGATTCGCATGCGACTGATCGTTACGACTTATTGTTAGGATCGGTTTTGGCGGTTCAGTCGCATGCGAATCGCATGCACCAGTCGTCCATGTGTCTCGCGCTTAAGAAGTATGGTACCAGATTTAGTGGTTTGGAAAAGGTATGCTTTATAAACTTCTCGTTTCAATACTTTTTATCATTTCCCGGGTTGCCGAATCGAGAGACGGACGGACGGACGGATAAACCGAAATTTTCGTGTTGGTCACCCACTAAGGACTATCGTGTTTGAAAAAATCCCTGGCGTGTGAGATTCCGGCGCAAAGTAATGAACACTAAGTGGTAAAAATACATTGGCAGCCTTTAACGTAGGTCCCTACCTTAGTGGAGACCGAACTGCAGCGTGTGGGGATCTTAATTGGGGCTACTCCCAATTACGCGAGCACGTAGCCCGCGATCCCCTCTCCCCGAGGGGCGAGGATAGCCCCTCGCGCCCTCTCCCTGCAAGGGGGTACGGGCTGACCAATGCGCGCCGGTCCGTGGGCCACGTGGGGCGTGACGTAGTGGCCCCGCCGAAGGGCTCGCGGCGGCGGGCGCGCGCTTCGGTCGGACCCGGGAGAGATTGGCTGGGTGCCGACTCCGACAGGTACTTCGTGCTTGCACGCTGCTCGCCTCGCTTCGGCCTGAGCGACCGCCGTTCTCTCACTTCTGTGAGGTCGGCGAACGTACCGGGAGTTGGATTTCTCAGTCAGTCTGGTGGTCGGTTCCGGTCATTGCCGGGCCCATCACCCGCAGCGTTTCGGTGGCTTACGCCACTGGAACAACAGCTGCCGATTACCCCCCCTGCGCGTCGGGCTCTGTGGCTTGAAGCGTACGGTCGTCGGGTACCCCCCTCTCTGCCCCAGGGCTAGGAGTGTAATACCAGGGCTGGTTGCTGTACCGTGGATTACCCGGAATAAAACCACGTTCTGAGGAGCTACTTCGTCTTCGCGGAGTGACTGGCACGCGTGGCGAGGGCCGCCGCGGCCGTTTACGGCTTGGCTCGCTCGAACCCATGGTGGGCACCTTGGCAGGCTGCACTGCATTACAGAGGTGAGGCCCACATATCTGGCGCCACAACGTGGGGCAGCCTTTGTTCTTACAATCGTTGCCTCCCTTTAGCGAGCTTGCAGAGCTTTGCTCATGCAATAGGCCGCTCGCGCCATGGACGCTAGCCTTGAGGAGACGCTTACGCGGGCGTCGCTAGCGAACATCGCATCCTTCCGCGCTTCACCGAGCGTGGACGCCGACCAAAGCGATGTACGAGTTTCGGGAATTCCCGAGTTCGCCGTTCCTCCGTCGCCTGAGGCCACATGTGTTGGGTCGACGCCGCTCCTAGCCGGGAGAGCTCTCTGTGCCCCGGCCCCTCCGGCCTCTGCCGGTATTGTAGAGCGAGGTGAGAGGCCGCACTCAGCTTATGCGGGGAGTGTGCCGAGTAGTACGCCGCGTCTGGTTCAGCCGGGACTCCGGCGAGTGTGCTCACTACATAATAGTCGGTACGGTTTGTGCGATAGTGATGTGTACGCATGGCAATCCGGGTGTGCTCCCGTAGCCCTGGATGGTAGCGCGCGCGCTGGCGAACGCATAGGCGTATTGAACGCATTCGGGTGTGCTTCCGAAGCCCCGCTTGCTAGTGATGTTGATATTTGTGCATGGCAATCCGGGTGTGCTCCCGTAGCCCTGGATGGTAGCGCGCGCGCTGGCGAACGCATAGGCGTATTGAACGCATTCGGGTGTGCTTCCGAAGCCCCGCTTGCTAGTGATGTTGATACATGTGCACGGCAATCCGGGTGTGCTCCCGTAGCCCTGGACGGAGGCGCGCGTGCTGGCGAGCGCATAGGCGTATTGAACTGCATTCGGGTGTGCTTCCGAGCCCCGATTGCTAGTGATGTTGATATATGTGCACGGCAATCCGGGTGTGCTCACGTAGCCCTGGATGGAGGCGCGCGTGCTGGCGAGCGCATAGGCGTATTGAATGCATTCGGGTGTGCTTCCGTAGCCCCGATTGCTAGTGATGTTGATATATGTGCACGGCAATCCGGGTGTGCTCCCGTAGCCCTGGATGGAGGCGCGCGTGCTGGCGAGCGCATAGGCGTATTGAATGCATTCGGGTGTGCTTCCGTAGCCCCGATTGCTAGTGATGTTGATATATGTGCACGGCAATCCGGGTGTGCTCCCGTAGCCCTGGATAGAGGCGCGCGCGATGGCGAGCGCATAGGCGTATTGAACGCATTCGGGAGTGCTTCCGTAGCCCCGCTTGCTAGTGATGTTGATATATGTGCATGGCAATCCGGGTGTGCTCCAGTAGCCCTGGACGGAGGCGCGCGTGCTGGCGAGCGCATAGGCGTATTGAATGCATTCGGGTGTGCTTCCGTAGCCCCGGATGCTAGTGATTTTGATATGTATGCACGGCGACCCGGGCGTGCTTCAGTAGCCCCGGAATGTGGCGCGCGCGCTAGCGAGGCTGCGACTGCGCGCGAGCGCTTAGGCGTATTGGGCGCCTCTCATGCCGGGCGAGCTGCATTGCAAGCCCCGGCCGGTACTTTCATCGACGGTCCGAGAGCCGCAAGTGCCAGGCCGCTCCCAGTTAGTACTGGGGGCCAGCCATGTATCCAGCCAGCCACAGGATTACCTGGGCTTCGGCAAACCGCCCCCGTCGCCACTCTCGGGGCGCGCGGTAGCCCCGCGCCGTTTCACACCGGCTGCGTCGCCGCTGAAAGCCTGGCTCGCACCAGAGAGGCTTTCTTGCCGCACAGGCCACCCGTTTTCGGGAGCAACGCGGCAGGAGACCCCGCTGTCGTCGCTTACGCGGAGGCAGCGGAGGCTCGGGAAGCACCACCCGCCAACACCAGCGGGCTGGGCACACGAATTCTCCCTCCGGCCGCCGAGCCGCCGAACGACCCGCGAGTATTTTCTCGCCCCGACGCGGATCCCCTCCGCCGCGCACGCAGTCGTTCATAACGGAGATGCTTCCCCAGATGCAACCTCGTTGTTGCAGCAAGCCTACTCGCTTGATCCAGTCCCTTTCAGGCGCTCTCCAGGTTTCCCTGGGTGCACCGAAGCTGTCAAAGCCGCTGGTGAGGCTAGAAGTGCCAGTTTACCGCGGCTACGAGGATACCATCAGCGTGACCGACTTCATTGAGTCTCTCGCGCACTACCAGACAGCCATGGGGCTCAGCGACAGCGATATGCTCGCTCGTGTCGTGCCAGTCGCGCTTACGGAGCGAGCAGCGCAGTGGTACCGGCTTGCCGGTCACCGAGCCGCCACGTTCACTGAACTGAAGGCGGCAATCCGCCGCGAATTTCTTCCGGTGGACTACCATCGGAGGATGCGGCGTGAACTGGAGCTGCGCACACAGGCTCCCGAGGAATCGCTCCTAGAGTTTGTGCGGAGCATGGAGGAGCTATATCAAATCGCCGAACCGACAGCCCCGAACGATGAACGCGTCGAGAGGGTTATCAGGCAGGCGCACCCCACTTTTGCGGCGTACCTGCGCGGCGCTCGGTTCCGCGACCTGGAGGAGTTAGCCGCTGAGGCGAAGCGGATACAGGGCCACATACTCGCTTCAAGAGCGTATCGCCCTCCTCCTCCGGCAAGCGAGGCTCTCGAGCCCCGCTGCGCGTGGAAGGGAGCTTCCTCTTTTCCTCGCCACCCGCCGCACGCCGCCCACGCAGTCGGCGCGGAAGAAAAAGGTCTGTGGGAAATTAGCGCACGCGCTTTGGACCCATACACCTACGGACGCCGCACGGCTAATGCCGGAAAATGGCCTCCAAACAATTCTGCAGCGAACAACCGCCCGAAACAACCCCCAGGTCCGGCGGCAGGCGGAGACGCGCCGAGGGATGCCAATCGCGGGAATACCCGTGGTGGGCTGCGCTGTTTTCGTTGCGGAAAAGAGGGCCACATGATGCGCAACTGCTCCCAGCCGCCGGCGCAGTTGGGAAACGCAGAGGCCGGCCGAGCGGGAAGGCCCGTTCGGCCGAAGTAATTCTGGCCCCCTCCCTAGGCCGCCCGGGTTGTCCCGTTGGCGAGCCTGCGCCGTTCATCACTGTCGTCATTGCGGGACGAGAATTCCCGGCTTTATTGGACACGGGAGCTAGCGCTTCTTTGTTCGGAGACGAAGTGTTGAACCTCTTGCAACAGCGTTCTGTTCGCCTCAGGGAGTGCCGAGCTGTGTTCAGCCTTGCCAGTGGTGCAGTGCGCGCCGGCGGCGCCGCAAGGTTGACAGTTCGATGGGACGGGCGGATGAGACGATGTCGTTTTATCCACCTGCCAAGGCTGAGTGTCCCCGTGATTTTGGGCCGCGACTTTCTTCGGAAGTCCAGAATTACGATCGACATTGCGAGCGGCGGTTACAGGGCCGGACTTTTGTCCCCCCTTGTTCCCTTCGCTAGCCCGCCTTCGCCGGCTCTCGCTTGTGCGGGAGAAGCGTTGCCGCCGTGCGGAGTGCTGCGCACCGGGGAATACCCCGGGGCGGAGCAAAGTTGTTCGACCGCTTCTCGGTTGAAGAACAAGCCCGCGCGCGACGATGCGCTCCATCCCTTGATCGCCGATGTGGCTGGTTGGGATCGGAAGGAGAAGGCCCGCATCTCGGACATTTTATTCCGGTTTGCGGAGCTTTTCACGGATCTGCCGGGTTGCACTGATCTCGTGCGACACAGGATCGAGACAGGAGATGCGCTTCCTTTGAAGTGCTACCCCAGGCCGACTAGCCTCGCTAAGCGGCGGGCTATTGACGGCGCGCTGGACGAGCTACTCGCGACAAATGTGGTGAGGCGCTCCGACAGCCCGTGGGCGTCTCCTGTAGTCCCGGTAGAGAAGAAAGACGGCAGTTTTCGCTTGTGCGTTGACTACCGAAGGCTGAATGCCCTCACCCGGAAAGATGCCTACCCGCTGCCTACGATCGAGTCGATAGTGGGGAACCTGGGGTCAGCTAGGTATTTCACCATTCTGGATGCCTCAAAGGGTTACTTGCAGGTGGAGATGAATTCGGAGGATCAGGCTAAGACAGCGTTCACCTGCCACCGGGGTTTGTTTGAGTTTACACGTATGCCATTTGGGCTGTGTAACGCCCCTGCAACATTTCAGAGGCTGATGGACCGGGTTCTTGGGGAGTCAAGGTGGTCACATGCAATGTGCTACCTTGACGACATTGTAATATACTCGCGTTCACTGGAAGAGCACGCTAGTCACTTGGAAGATGTGCTCGGTAGGCTCAAGGCAGCGGGTTTGACATTGAATCCGGCGAAAGCGCAGATAGCGCGAACTCAAGTGCAGCTTCTTGGGTTCACGCTGGGCGGTGGCTGCATCGAGCCAAACGCGGAGAAACTCCAGGCTATCCTGGGCTTCCCTGCGCCCACAGAAGTACGCGGCCTGCGCCGCTTTCTGGGAATGGCCAATTTTTATCGGTCATTCATTCCGTCCTGCGCTAAACTCCAGGCTCCCCTGACGCGGCTGTTGGGGAAATCTGTCGAGTGGCATTGGGGCCCTGAGCAAGAAGGTGCGTTTCGCAGCCTGTCCCGCGCAATTGCCGAGACAGCGCAGCTCAGGTTGCCCGACCTGAACAGGGAGTTTGTCGTACAAACGGACGCAAGCGACCTCGGATTGGGGGCTGTCCTCCTTCAGGAATACGATGGCGTGCTGCACCCCCTGGCTTTTGCCAGTCGATCCCTTCTCCCCGCTGAGAAGAATTACTCAGTGACAGAGAGGGAGTGCCTCGCTATCGTGTTTGCGCTGCGGAAATTCGACGTCTATTTGGACGGGACGAAATTCGTCGTGCAAACGGACCACAGCGCGCTCACTTGGTTGATGCTGCTCCGAGAACCTTCGGGGCGATTGGCACGCTGGGCTCTGCTCATACAGCACTACGATTTTTCCGTGCAGTATCGGAAGGGAAGCAGCAATGTGGTCGCCGACGCGCTTTCACGCGCCCCGCTTTCGCTCCCGGCCAGCGCCGAGAGGAATGTTTCGTCTGCCAGCGCAGGCGAGGAGGCGGTTGCGGCGGAGCCCGCAGTCAGAAAGCCGTGCACAGCGGTACGGGAGAACACAGCTGGTGCATTGTCACCACCCGTAGAAAGCGCGGTTGGGTCCTCTGTTGTTGAGGCCAGCGCATCTCGAGCGCCGAAGGGGAAAACCGTCTGTGTCATGCCCCGCGCCGAGAAAGGAGAATGCGCTGCTGTTGCGCTGTGTACGGAAGCTGGACCCTCTCGAGGGAACGCCAGCAACGCTCGTGAGCCAAGACGGCCCCCCGAATTCGGGCAGCCCCAGGCCACGACGCCGGAGATTCAGGTCCGTGCCTGGTCTCCTTTCGGGATTATATTCAGCCGGGAAGAGCTCATTCAGGCTCAGCGAGACGATCCTTTTTGCCGAGACATTCTCGGACGCCTACGAGAGGCGGAGCGCCGTGACGTTGCTGGCTTTGCAACGGGCGCAGAGGGACCGGAGCCAGCTTGCATTGCTGGTAGTCCCGAGGATACGTACCTGCTGGACAACGACGAGCTCGTGCTGAAATACGTCGCCACTGACGACGAGTCTATCGACCCGTTCAAGGTGGTGATCCCGAAACGTCTGAGGTGCGCGCTTTTGCGGTACGCTCACGACGAGCCACTGGCCGGACACCTGAGCGGCTCGAAGGTCTTTTCAAAGATCAGTCGCACTGTCACCTGGCCCGGCATGAGGCGGGACATTTTCCGCTATTGCCGGTCGTGTCATGCCTGTCAGTCTGTCAAATCGCGCGGTGGGCGCCCGCCAGGGCTGATGAAACCGATTGACAGCCAGCGGCCGTGGCAAATAGCCGCCTGCGACCTTATGGGGCCTTTCCCCAGAAGCAAGCACGGCTATCAGCACCTGTTGGTAGTGGTGGACCACTTTACGAAATGGGTGGAATTGTTTCCACTGCGTAAGGTGACATCCCGGGCTGTGCTGGACAAGTTAATGGAGGTATTCACTCGCTTCGGCTTCCCGGAGCGCCTCATCACGGACAATGCCTCCTATTTTACTGCCCGACTTTTCCGTGAAACATGCTCATCCTTGCGGATCGAGCATCGTCCCACGTCGCCCTACCACCCCCAGTCCAATTTGACAGAACGCTTCAATAGGAGTGTGAAGACAATGCTCAGGGCTTTTGCCACGAGCCAAAAGGACTGGGCCGACCACCTGAACGAGCTCGCGTTCGCTGTTCGGACAGCGGAGAGCCGTTCAACGGGATTCTCGCCCGCATTCCTCACTTTTGGGAGACACTTGGCCAACCCCCTGACCATTGTCACGCAACGCCAAGACTCGGACGAGAGCGCGCACCGGGATTGTTCCTCGTACGCGTCCCAACTCTGCGCCCGGCTCAATCTGGCCTTCGACAAGGCGCGGAAGAGCCTCGGCGTAGCTCGAGCCCAACAAAAGGCTCAGTACGACAAGAGTCACCGTAACATTTGCTATCAGGCAGGTGACTTTGTGCTCAAACGCAGCCACGCTCTTAGCGATGCCAGCAAGGGGTTTTCCGCTGCATTGGCTCCTAAGTGGGTTGGGCCCTACCAAGTTGAGAGGCGACTCTCACCGCTTGTGTACGAGCTTAAGGATCCCCGAACAGGGAAATCCAGTGGCCGCGTTCACATTGCCGACCTGAAAGCCTACCATTGTAGGCCGGCAGAGTTGAAGCCGGGGTCTGACGACCTCGCGCCAGGGCAAACGAGCACACCCGGTGTGTCGGGTCGCTTCCGGCCCCCGCATCGGTACGCCCTCCGCCGACGCCCACAGTTGGGAAGTCGGCCGGCTTAATACCGGGCTTTTCCCGGTTGAAAGCCCTACACGCGCACATCAGCCTTCTCACAACGAGCTTTTCTCCGTGGCATTCCCGGGTGAGCCAGTGATCATGCCTCCAGCCCCTTCACGTGAGTGTAAAAAAGTGCATGTTTCTCTTAGTGTAATGTATTTTGTCGCGTTTAGGCAAAGTGTGCATGTTCTTTTTAATTGTAGTGTGTGTCGCATGGCGTTTAGAAACTAGTGGTTTGTTCATGATATGTATACAGTTGCGTAAAGAAATGCCTTATTTTTGCTGTTTAGCCAACTGCATTCAAGGGGAAGTATAATAGTGTGGTTCATTTTAAACTGTGTGCAAAAGAACGCGTTTCCTCGCATTTTCTCGGCCCCCGTTTTCGAGAGGCAAAAACTTCGCTTTTTGGGGTCCCGGCTGAGCCCGGCAAAGCCGCCCTTCTTTTTCTCGGAAGCTCCGAGGGGTGGTGTATTCTTTTTGTTGTTTTGGGTTGGTTTCGCCCGGCTGCCGTCGCTCGACGGTGGCTTCCTTGGAGGGTCGGAACGGGAGGGAGCATGGGGAGCCGCGGCGTGGACCGTCTGGCAGCGTTGCTGCTCGCCGCCCGTATCTTTCAAGGTCCCAGTAGTTTTTGTGTGAATGTGTTTATTTTGTGCGTGGAATGAGTGAGTTTCGGTTGCGTCCTTCGCGGTGCTACACGCGGGGGAGGACTTTCTGCCGCAGAGATGCGCAGGGGACTGCTCCTGTCTTTTTCTTTTTTTTGTCGTGTGTGCGGGGCCGACAAGTGTGGTGTGTCTGTGAGCACGCGGGCCGACGGAGGACGATTTGTGCTTTAGGAAGTGCGTGCCTGTTCCCGTGCACCGTGTCGCTGTGCGAAAACTGCGTGTGTGCGCGTGCGGGCCAGCTACAACGGATCCAGCAGTGCATCCCGCGGATGGTCCTCGTTTCGTCATCGGAGCCTGGCATTCGGGTCCTGTGGGCGTTTCCGCGCATTGCGTCATCGGCAGGCGTCCGGCTGCTGCCTCGCGGGCGCTGAGCGTCCAGCATGCCCGCTCGTCACCACCCTTGCCGGGGCACTCATCAATGCTCCGCAAGCCCTGCTTCCCGGGTCAACGCCATCATGATCCTGCGACCTGGCGACGGGCTGAAGCTCGTGCCCTGCTCCCCTGGCTGGTGCCCCATCCATCAGGGGCCTATTCCGGACCCCTGGCCTCCAGCAGGTGCCCGCGCTGCGGCGACTTCCAATGGCTCATCGACTCTCGCTCTTCTGCCCGTCCGCGAAGTCTGCTCGACGCAGTGGTGAGCCCGTTCCGGCATTGCCGCCCCCTCTTCCAACTTCTTCGTGAGCCCTTCAGTGGCATCGACGCGTTTTGCGACGCTCTTGGGTGAGCAGGCATTGCTCCCCGAAGAAACGGCCACGCACGCTTGCCGAACCAGAACTTTTCGCCCCTATTCGCTCCCCGAGCGCCGAACAATCCGGGAACCCCGTGAGAGACGCTCTCCGTCCCCATTTGGTTAACGTTATCGAGTGGCGGTTATTTTATTCATTTTTCCTCAATGCAAATGTGCGCCACGTTGTGTGTGTGTGTGGGTGTGAGTGTGTGTGTGCGTGTGTAGATAGGAATGAGTTTTGCAGACAGAATGAAAGTTCCACCTGTAAAGTTAGTGTTCGGGATATTCAAACTTGTGTAGTTGGCTTTCCTTGTAGTGTTCATTTCCCTTGTAGTATTTCGCAGTTTTGACTTGCTTAGTTATTTTTGTGCAGCGAATTGTGCATGTAGCCTTCTTTTTGTCGGTTTGACATGATTTAGTTTTTTTTGTGGTAGTTTGTATTATGCATGTCGTAGTTTGCAGTTCTACCTGTTTGAGTCATTTTTGTAACTTTCTTGTGTATAGTTTTGTTTTTTGAATACGGTGTCAAGGTGTGTAAGAGTAGTTGTAGCTTAGGTAAGAGAAATGCATGTTGTGTATTACTGAGGGCTGGAGGAGAGGCTGATGGGCACTACCTTTTACTTGCATGAAGATTGTTCTTTTTGTTAGTAGTAGTCGGCCTGCTTCCAGGTCGGCGAGGGCATTTAAGGAGGGGGGGATGTGGGGATCTTAATTGGGGCTACTCCCAATTACGCGAGCACGTAGCCCGCGATCCCCTCTCCCCGAGGGGCGAGGATAGCCCCTCGCGCCCTCTCCCTGCAAGGGGGTACGGGCTGACCAATGCGCGCCGGCCCGTGGGCCACCTGGGGCGTGACGTAGTGGCCCCGCCGAAGGGCTCGCGGCGGCGGGCGCGCGCTTCGGTCGGACCCGGGAGAGATTGGCTGGGTGCCGACTCCGACAGGTACTTCGTGCTTGCACGCTGCTCGCCTCGCTTCGGCCTGAGCGACCGCCGTTCTCTCACTTCTGTGAGGTCGGCGAACGTACCGGGAGTTGGATTTCTCAGTCAGTCTGGTGGTCGGTTCCGGTCATTGCCGGGCCCATCACCCGCAGCGTTTCGGTGGCTTACGCCACTGGAACAACAGCTGCCGAGTACCCCCCCTGCGCGTCGGGCTCTGTGGCTTGAAGCGTACGGTCGGCGGGTACCCCCCTCTCTGCCCCAGGGCTAGGAGTGTAATACCAGGGCTGGTTGCTGTACCGTGGATTACCCGGAATTAAACCACGTTCTGAGGAGCTACTTCGTCTTTGCGGAGTGACTCACGCGTGGCGAGGGCCGCCGCGGCCGTTTACGGCTTGGCTCGCTCGAACCCATGGTGGGCACCTTGGCAGGCTGCACTGCATTACAGAGGTGAGGCCCACAAGCGCTTATGCGCTCTTTCGACAACTCGCTGAACCCTCTTACGCTGACTCTAGTCAGCGGCAGCCCTTGTAACGAGAAGGCAAGGAGCTGCCATCTAGGGACCATTCTTTGCCGCACGCCACCGGAGTTACGGAAAGGTGTGCACAGGCAGCGCTCGCTGGCAGCGATCGCGTGGGCAGGTGCGCACTCTCCGGTGTGGCGCGGCTTCAAACGACTCGTTCTAGGTTAAGATTTGGTCTGTCCATTTGTCACTCAATAGACCCTATGCAAAATGCGCCCCGCCATCTCACGTCGACTCCGGTAACTAGGTCCGCCATTTTGGTACGGTTGTTTGAAACCGAAACCAAGTAGCAAAACATAGAAGGCGGGCATTGACCGCTCTTGGTGATGGACTACAATGCCGGAGCATTGCTGCGTGCCGCAGTGCACGCAACGAAGAAATACCGGTCCAGATGGAGAAAAGGCACGGGAAGTTCCACGCTCTTGAACGAACTTTCTGACGCGAACTATACCGGCGCGAGCAACCTTTGTGGCACTCTGGGCGCGGTGCGCTGGGAGCGAATATATGTCATTGGTTCGCTAAGCGTGGGATTTCGTAGTCGCTGTCCGGATGAAAAATACAGCTGCGTTGGAGTTCCGTGGTTCAGCCTTTGTATTCTAAATGAAGCCTGAGCGTGCGTCACCTATTTATGACTGACAGCGGCGCTCGAGCGGGGAAACAGTACCACACGTTGTCAAAATTGGGCTTTATTTCTTCGCTCGTCCCTGTGGCTCTGCGCCCGCTTCATTTCATTGTTAAATGGTACCGCTTAGCCTCTACACGAGCCTTTATCTTACCTAGGGCTGTAAACTTTTCTTGCCGCACTACGCCGTCACGGCGCGGTTGAAAATTTCCTCTGTGGCGGGCGCGCACGGTATCGGAGTATGTTGTTAGTTTCTTTTCGGTGCATTTAGCCGCGTGTCGTTGCGGAAGTGGCGTATACTGTTTTGTGATGATCTGACGTTGGAAAATTTGAGTTTCTGCACTTGGTTCCCGATTTCCCGGCTGACAGGTTTGTTTACATCAAGTTAACTTGTTGCCCATTGTCCTTTCAGCCACGATGTATTTACTGTCGAATATTTTGCGACTAAAATACACACTCACTCCTCTAGTTTGTCACATAGTGCATGCATGCCTCCGACTTAATGATAGTGGCCATTGATGTAGGTAGCTGAGGCAATTTTCAAGTTTTCATCAAACAAACAAAAAAACAAAAACGGCCAGAGTTGCATCAGTCCGCCGCGCATCAGCTTGAGTGCTTTTGCTTTTTTTGTATCCACAGTGAAAATCCCAGTAATTTAAAATACTTCGCTGATTTAAGCGCTGCAGTATAGCAAACTGTGGATATAAATGGAACAAAGGGAAGCATTCGCGCACCCCTGCATGCAGCGGTCTAGTAAACACGACGTTGTCCAGCCTCTGCGTGCTCGCGAGATGACCACGGCGTGATGTGGTTTGAGTGATTGATGGTAGCTCATAGGTGACCCTCCAGGTGCCATGCCAGTTCTTGTTTCTGTTACTGTGTGGGGTGAGGCCAGCAAAACTGAGGCAAAAAACCCATTCCAAAGGCTACCCAGTTTTCTCCCAAGCGCTTGCACGGCACTTTATTGTTGCTCGCATTGCTGCTGCACTCGACGTGCGCCGAACAGACGCATTGGCAAAGGAAGGGAGGGGCCATTTTCTTGCGGGCTTCTCCAGTCAATGTCTTGGACACTTGCTGGCTTGATGCCCTGCTGACTCAGACGTCCCCCACTGTTGTGGCAGCTCAGTGCACGCAAGCTCCGGTGGCGCCTCTTTAAAACCTTGGCTTGCAAGAGGACGAGTAGGTGCACAGCCGCCAGGATGTGACTGCATGCTCCACTGCAACCCGCCGGGCACTCGCACGCTGCCTCCACAATCTCCCCACTGTCCGTCTCAGAGGTGAGGCACACAACATAGGGCCGGCCAATTTTTCTCTGGGAGCGAAAGCAGCGGCTGATTACATGGATGAGGCCCAACCTGCAAGAACAGAGAGAGTAACAGTAAATAGCACTCAGGGAAGAACAGGACTAGTCCGCTACAGTTTATGGTAAAGGGACAGAGCAGAAAGCAGTGGCCGCAAGGAACGGACTCAAAATGACCAGATTTTGTGTCTTGCTTAACACTGTTGCAAGGGCAATAATCTACACCTCAAACAGCAATGATGTCAAATTGTTTTTCAAGTTCGAGCGTGCAAGTATCGCTGCATGCTTTGTTAATGTACTTTCAAGAGAAGGAAGTTTAAAATTTATAAACCTCACCGTGGGTAATGATACCAGTTCCCGCATATTCGTGTTCGTCATAACTTAAGCAAGCAATATTATGATTATCTGGAACTCACTTCCAAAACCTTTCGAGATAAACAGGTAAACATTCGGGCTATACCGATGACCCATCGAATTTTTTTAAAAAAATCTTTTAGTTCAGTGAGTTCGAGCTAACGAGGTTTTACGGTATTATCTGTTCGGGCACACTCAAAACATGCGCTTTAGAAACTACCACAACCACCCCACTGCCAAAAAAGGACAAGCCAGACGCACAAACAGATTTTTGCGGCAGGACATGCGCAATAAATAATGAAAACACACACAAAAAGAAATTCAAGGCGCATGTGCACTTTTGTAGTTGACTTCGCCGCAAAGCGCGATTGCTTTTCGGCAAACGCGCGGGCGGACGACCGTCACGGAAAACGGCCGCAACCTTTCCGTAAC
>CM023456.1:94411551-94528136 GCA_013339765.2 Haemaphysalis longicornis
ATCCCCCCCTCCCAAAATTTTGCTTACATCATTTACTCTAACCTTGCCCGATTTCTTGAATCTAATTCTTTCTTTCATTCCGCTCAACAAGGATTTCGGAAACACCATTCCTTGAAAAAGCAACTCTTATCATTCACACAGAAAATTTATATTATTCTTGATGAGCATTTATCCGCAGACTGCATATTTTGGACCTGTAGAAGGCATTTGAGAAGGTATGTCACCGACTACTAATGTTAAAGCTTCTTAGTCTAAACCTCGACAGTAGTTTACTCAAATAGATAGAATGTTCTGTGATGAACTAGCACCAGTTTCAGCTAATAATTTTAACCATTCATCTGCAATAGTAGCGTCCGGAGTCCCACATGGTTCAGTTTTAGGCCCGTTATTTTTATTATATGTATATATTATGACCTTAATGATTGTGTCTCATCCCCTGTTCATCTGTTTTCCTATGATTATGTTGTGTTTCGTGAAATTAAAAACGGCGCCGATGTAACTACCTTGCCTGTAGAGTTTTCTGGTGTGATAACTGGTGAACGGAGCTCAACATTTCAAAATGCAAGGCAATAAATATAACTGTACGTCAACGCTAACTCCTATGCACTTTGTTAAAGGGATACCATTAAAACTAGTCGCGTCGTATAAATATTTAGTAGTACATATCACTAATAACGTGACGTGGGGTAGGCACATCGATCACATTACCGCTAACGCTAACCGTACCTTTGGCTTTGTAAGACGCAACTTCTCCCAAGTCCCATCATCCATAAAACTTCTGTACAAAACGCCCATAAGGTCAAAGCTTGAATATGCCGCTTCTATCTAGTGTCCTGACCCGGCTTTCTTGATCGTAAATTCAAAATAGTCGAGAAAAAGTATGTCCCCTTAATGTTTTGCAATTATACTAGAGCCGACAGGATAAGTTCCATGAAATCAACACTTAATTCATAAACCTTTGCACTTCGTAGAAAAGTTTATCTCTTCTCTCTCTTTCACAATATTTAGCATCCCCCGCTGTTGAAAAAACAATTCATTCATGTCCCCGTTTACGTGTCTAAACGACTGGACAATGCGCAAAAAGTGGATGTCCCCTTATATGACTTTCGTTTTTACGCTGCTTCATTTCTTCCATGGACTTCAACTGACTGGAATCGCCCTCCCGCCCCCCAGTTATTATAGATAACGTTAATAAATGCAGGTCTGTTATAAAAATGAAATCAAAACCTTGTATAATGTTTTGCTCCCAATTACTCCTGTTGTATTTTTGGACTAGAACTGTGTAAATCCTGTTCGTTGTTGAATGTTGTTGCTTTTAAGCCTTCTTGAATTGGATATGTATTTTTCACTGTTCTCCATGTTTATTATGTTTATACTTAACACTACCCTCTATATTGCTTCGGCCCTGAGAATACTTGGAAATAAATAAAATAAATAAATATTTTGATTACCAGATATTTTTTACAATCTTCTAAGGCCCTAAACAGTAGGAAAAGGGTGCACATTACTAGAGAAAAATTAGTCTTTGAAGTACTCTTTTCACGCATTAAATTTGGCAGACTGCGAAATTACTTGCGTCATGTGTTGTTTCGGTACAATGCATCAAAAAGATGAACAGCAGATGCCGTGCAACATTCACACATAAATCGTTACTGAGCATAGCCGTGGCAAAGCTTAGTTAACTCTCAGTACGCCCAAGGAAAGCATCTGTGAGTGGCCACACACTCAATATATACAAAGGTCAGGAAATTTTCACTACGTGTATTATAACTTAGCAATGCATTGTGTTCAGCGTAGGACACCTTGGGTCCAAACAATTTCGTGGAGAATACGCTAAACGACTCTGCATTCACAGTAAAGAAGCAGGTAGAATTCACAGCTTTGCCTCTGCAAAAAGCGTAACAGCCTGTTTCTGAGATCCGTCCGGAGTGTGACCTCCTAGTGAGACATTACCATACAATTGTTTTTCAATAGCTCCAAAGCCAGTACGTCATTCCTGTGAATGAAAGTGCAAACAGAGCAGCTCATTGTGCCCAAGAAAGTCCCCAAATTTTCCTGCATTTCTTTAATCACCCATGCCAATGCAAAAGCCATGGCGTGATACGGAAGTTGACGCCTGTATGTGTTCTATTTGTGCACTTTGTCTTTGTTCTTTAGAGCCCATTTCATTCTTTAAAGTAAGCATGAACCAACTTGCTCAACACGTTTTGTTTCTGCAAAATCACTGCGCTTCATCGCCAGCAAAATCAACCTCTGCTCTATGGAATACAAGGGAGTTTTCACAATCTCGCTTGAACTCGCTTTATACCCCTTCAGCGCCAGCTACCCATTTACAAGTCACGCGCCGAAGCCACCCTACTACGCCGCATTTGAATAGGAGTCGCTTTCGCCAACGTTTACTCCTTCACTACGGGCATGGCTGATAGCCCTGCTTGTTACGTGTGTGCCACGGACAAAAAAAACAGAATGCCTCTTGTGTCACTGCCTGGTTTGCAACTCAGAGGCTGCACCTGTCAACGGCACTCCGGAAGCTCGACAACCAGCCAATAACTGCGCAGACTGTTTCATGTCACAGCGTTTACCCATCGCTGTCCTTAGAGGACACAAAAGCATTGCTGCGTTTCTTAAAGGCCCCGGGCTTGTCTGAACACTTGGAGGGACACCGTTTATCGTCTTTCATTTATCTATTTGTCCAGTGTACCTGTTCTGTTGCAGGACTCATTACCGCCCATAGTTTTGTTTTTGCAGTTACCTTTACTCTTTTTTCACGCTCCTCAACCTTCACACATGTGTTGTATATACCCGTTCTTTCTCTTTACATCACTCCTTGCCTGCTTGCCATGTAGAAGGTAGCCAATCGGCCTGCCTTTGATGTGCTTCTTATTTTTTTTTCCCCTTTTTTTTCCCTGTCCACAACGCCTTGACGTAGAAGCCCCTGCGAGCGATAACACTGCCGGCGGTCCCGTTCTAAAGAGAGCAAGAAAACGGGTTTGTGTCTTACACTGATTGAGGGCCTAGTAATAACTATTTGCAGGAGCGGGCCTTTTTTCCCACTGACCGATTTGGCATTAACAATAAGCTAGGTACAATAGCTTCACGCGATCCACTTTACCTCATCGTACGAAGAGAGCTGTACTGAAAAAATTATTCGAGGCTTTGCAATCCCCTTGTGAAGAGAGGCCAAGAAGCCGGGCGGCCTCAAGGGTTCCTAGAATAAGGGCTCTCCGCCAAGGCTAACTCCTCCATAAAGGTGTTTATTCGTCCTCCTCGCCTGGAGTCCGCTGGAGTGCGTTGAAATTTAAAGGGAATTTTTGATTCCCCTGGCGATACTTGTCAAAAACTTCAGTAATACTGCATCGTGTTTTGTGTCTTCTCACCATGAATGTTTTCGAATGGCTACTAGATAGCAGGCCATTCAGAACTGTGTCCTGAGAAGCTACACATCTGCGCACATGACACGGCCGGCATTACTCCAACAGGCAGACGCGACGTTAACACCGCTCCTCCGCCAGAATCAGCGTTCTCCGTGGTGCGGTGCACCTGTTGTCTCGTGTGCAATGTTCCCGATGATAAATGCGTAAGCATTGTTCTTGAGCACCACAGAGCACCGACCTTTTAACATTTTGGATTGGCGTAAAAGTACAGAATTCAAAAATTTAACACATTTCGTGGATGCAGGATTGTGAACGCGGATATTGATATCATAAATATTGAAACACCCCAAAAGCGTAAAAATACAAATATAAAAACAAAATGAAAATTCATGTTTAATACACAAACCTTACGCGAAAAAGGTTAAACCGAATAACCCAGCATAACAAAGAGAAATAGGGGAACAACCACGAGAAGGCCCGTAGCGTCTAATGTCCTGTATATGCACAAATATGTATATGAGTGGGCAGGAAGAAGCGGCAGCAATGCGGCCTCTCCTAACGCCGTTCTGTTTTATTGTACAGATGCTGCTGACCTCGACATGCGCGATTGTGTTTCCACGCACGTGGCTTTCCCCAAGACACGTGAATCTTGCGCCGTCAGCGTGCTGCCCCAGCGTGGAAGCTTAACGGAACCAGCTCGGTCTGCTGCCAGTCACCGTCGTGGAGAATACGCTAAACGTTGGACACGTTGGCGCATGCTACACCGGTGGCCCAAAATTCGTCCGGAAGCGGTGCGTCATCGCCCTACGTCACTATGCGCGGCTGAATGCCACTTCACAACTACGCAACATCTACAGCAGCGCCACCACTGCACGCAGGGGACTTAAAGAGGGTGCCTTTCCACGCGGTGCCTCAGTGGGCAGGAAGGAGCGGTAGCCATGCGGCCTCTCCTAACGCCGTTCTGTTTTATTGTACAGGTTGGTACTCCTCCATCTCTTAACTGTAAGCGTTCAAATAACGCATTCTTGCTGCTCCTTCCTAGACCCAGCGTATTGTTGTCTGTGACTGCTGATTGTGTTCGGGTTGCTAAATTATTACTAATGTGTGGCGACGTTGAGTAAACCTTGGGCCTACTGACGGCACAGATGTTACCACACTGTCTGATGAGCTAAGGACTGTTAATAAATCAATTACTTCACATGTTGATTCCCGCCACGATGAGCTTAAGAAAGCATTAGATGAAGTCGAGTCGAGCCAAACCAAGTTAGAAAAAACGGTCTCGGATATTAACTCTCGACTGGCCGCGGTTGAAGCTCGGGTAAATTTACTGGACGAGAACGAAGAAGTCCAAGTACACCAAGTGGTCACAGACACGGTTCGAGTAGAAACCGCCGAGCTTGGTTCTCACCTAGACAACTTTGAGGACCGGTCTCGAAGGGACAATCTAATATTTTACGGTGTAGAGGACACAGCTTAGGAATCTTGGGCTGAATCGGAAGAGAAAGTTCGCGCTCTAATGTCTGCGTCTCTTGAATCTGTGATACCCGACGACTCTATTTCGCGAGCCCACAGATTAGGGGCCTACGTGCCCAAAACATGCCGGCCAGTAATAGTAAAATTTTGCTCCTTCAAAATCGGAGATGCCATTTTTTCAAAGAAATCTAAACTTAAAGGCACAAAAATAAGCATCAGCGAAGACTTCTGCAAAGCTACACGTAATTCCAGGAAAAAGCTAATTGATTACGGCAAAGCAAGTGGGCAGAAGTACACGGTCCGCTACAACAAACTATTATTTAACAAAAAATGTTTCGTGTACTGCGCACAAACGGATAGCATTTGCGAAATAGCCGATAACTCTGAACTCGAATCCCCCGGCTCAGCTGTTCCTAAGTCGCCCCCCGCAATAGCAATCCCAGTCTAAAAGCCAACCTTGTGAAAAGAATGAAGTTTCTTTCCTTTTTACTAAGATCCGTAGTGTAATTAACAAACGCGACGATTTATCTTCAATTATCGATGACTGCTATGCTGATATCGTTGTGTTAACCGAAACACGGTTATCTAGTAAAATTCGTGATTCTGAAATTTTTCACTGTGCTAAGGAATTTCGACTTTACCGATCAGACCGCCAATCAAGAACGGGTGCCGGTGTCTTGATAGCTCTCTCACATAAAATACAATCTCACGTTACACCCATTGTTTGCTCCCTTGAACTTGTGTGCGCATGTGTTAGAACTGATCATCAGTATGTCGTTGTATGCGCGTGCTATCGCCCACCCAATTCTCCTACTACGTTTTGTGATTCCCTACACGATGCTCTAAACAACCTACAAGTACGCTATCCAGCTTCGCAGATTTTTCTAATTGGTGATTTCAATTTCGCTGATATTTGTTGGGGTTCCGAACAAACCTTATCTGTGTCGCGCTCATCTGAAAGTACTACTCATTAACATTTGTGCTGACTTTATTCTAACCCAGATAGTGCGACATCCGACACGTGTTACTTCAATTTCTTCCAATCTCTTAGATTTGATTGTAACTACCACGCCTGATAGCATATCATCAATCAAACATCTACCCGAACTGAGCGAACACTGCATACTGCATTTTATCGCTAACTTTAAGCTTTGCCCTCACGCGCCCCCTACTAAGGTCATACACGATTACAAAAGGGCTGACTTTGATTCTGTTAATAACGAACTTTCACTTTTCTTGGTTCATATTTACGCGGTTTTTCTCTACGCTCCGTCAATGAAAACTGGATCATGTTTAAAAATAAGGTAATATCGCTTATAGTTAGATTTGTCCTCCTCCGTACCGTCCGTTGTGCCTATCGCTCCCCGTGGTTTACATCCGCTTTAAATAGGCTTTGCAATAAAAAAAGAGGTTGTACAGGAAGGCGTTGAAAGCTAACAATAGCGAACGGTGGTCTCTTCATAACACTACGGTTGCGGAATATAAACAAGCTATAAAAGAGGCCAAATATCACCCGCCGCGGTGGCTCAGTGGCTAAGGCGTTGCGCTGCTGAGCACGAGGTCGCGGGTTCGATTCCCGGCCGCGGCGGCCGCTTTTCTGATGGAGGCGAAAAGCAAAAACGCTCGGTGTACGAGATTTCGGCGCACGTTAAAGATCCCCAGTGGTCAAAATTAATCCGGAGCCCTCCACTACGGCGCGCCTCATCGCCTGCGTTGCGTCGGCGCGTTAAACCCCACAATCAATCAATCAATCATTCAATCAATCAATCAATCAATCGAGGCCAAATATCTGTTCTTTTCCACCACACTTCCTTCGCTACTTCAAACTAACCCGCGTAAATTTTGGGAGATAATCAATGGATCAAAAGAAAAAGCGATCACACTTTGCGATGACCGAGGAAATGTTATGCCGGCAATGAATGCTGTATAGCATTGCAAAGTGTTTTCCTGCAATCTTTTTCAAAGGACGTTAACTGCAGTACACGAACTATTAGCGATGTGTGCTTTCCTACAATGGACCCGGTCTTTGTCGATTCGGAGGGCATAGCAAAGCTCATTCAAAATTTGAAATCATCCTCATCACCTGGTATCGATGGAATCACATCGCAGTTTTTGGAACATACTGCCACGTATTCGGTCAATATTACTGTCTAAAATCTTCCCTCAGTCCCTGGAATGTTCGATGCTACCCGGTGATTGGAAGGCGGTGAGAGTGGCTCCAGTACCGAAGCAAGGTAACTCTACACAACCAACCAACTACCGACCAATCACCCTAACTAGTATCCCTTGTAAACTTTTGGAGCATGTTATCTATTCCCATCTTGTAACGTTTCTTGAATCTAATAACTTCTTCAACAAACATCAGCATGGCTTTAGCAAGTATCACTCCTGTGAAACCCAACTCCTACTGTTTACTAATGACCTATTTTCCGTCACGGATCCCGGTTCTTTCGTTGACTGTATCTTTCTCGACTTCCAAAAAGTCTTCTATTACTAAAATTATGCAAACTTAATATTGATTATAACAAACTAAGATGGATTGAAAACTTCCTGCTTAATCGAACACAGTACGTTGCTACAAACAACTACAATTCACCTGCATGCCCTGTATCTTCTGGTGTACCACAAGGCTCTGTGTTAGGTCCCCTTCTTTTCCTAATATACATTAACGATCTACCTAACAACATCTCTTCCTCAATCCGACTATTCGCAGATGATTGTGTAATTTACCGTGAAATAACTAATCCTAATGACTGCTCAGTACTTCAAAGTGACCTAAACAGCGTTTCCTCTTGGTGTGATGACTGGTTAATGACACTGAATGTGCGTAAATGCAAAGCTATGAGAATTACACCTAACCGCAACAACGGCATTCCCTACCCTTACCTACTAAAAAATAGCTGTCTCGACGCTGTTAATCCGTACAAATACCTTGGTGTACACATAAGTAATAACCTCTCGTGGCAAACGCATGTTGAATACGTAACCAGCAATTCTAACCGCATTCTTGGCTTCCTGCGTCGTAACTTCTCCCTCGCGCCTCTTTGTTTAAAACTACTGTTGTAGAAAACCCTTGTCCGATCAAAACTAGAATATGCCTCTTCTATTTGGGACCCGCATTTATTATTCCTTTCCACCTCCGTTGAATCCATTCAGAACCGTGCTGCCCTATTTATGGCATGCAACTACTCTAGAACATCCAGTGTATCTTCAATTAAAATGCATTTAAATCTTCCTGACCTTTCAGTAAGAACAAAAATAGCCCGGTTGTGCCTTTTTCACAAAATTAACTTTACTAACCCTGGCATCAAGTGCGACCTTTTTGCAGTTCCTTCATATGTTTCCTCACGCATAGACCACAAATTCAAGGTTGAAGTGCCATCCTGCCGTACAAACTTGTGCTTCAATTCATTTGTACCGAAAACTGCGACGGAATGGAACCACCTCCCCGCTTCAATCGCCAGTATCACTGAAGCTTCATTGTTCAAAACGGCGGTATCAAACTCTTTTTAAAAAACTTGTATGACCCACTACTCTCTGCAACGCCCTCGAGGCCCTGAGAGTATTGTAATTAATAAATAAATATTAAATAAATTGCATGATTAGGAAGTTCAGAAATGTAACGTCATAATAGTGTAAATAGTGATCATTGTGCGGCGAAGCTGCTATGAAACCCAGAAATGAGAGGAATCAAAGTTGGTAATACTGAAAATTACACCACAAAAAATGACCAATTTGTAAAAAGATATCCAAAAACCACAACTGAAATAAAATAAAGAATATAAACATTAATGAGCTAACAATATTCAAAACGACTATCTAATACATTGCCATCGCGAGCTAGAAAACCCAGAAAGGCAATCTAAAACAAAAAAAATCCCGGCGGCATCTTCACTAACGTGAAACCCGGGGAACGGCGAAGCGTGCAGTGTATAAGTGTATTCTTGGGGTCTTGTCATTTTTGCCAATGGTGATGAAACATTTGGGTGGCAGAGATATACTGCTTTGCTGTAAAAGTCTCTTGTCTTTGAAGCACAAGTGCAATAAGCGCGAGGCGTAAACGAGTGTCCCGGTGCTTTTTTAAAGACGATAGTCTTTCTTGGGCTACTCAAACCCAGAAACTTTGGTCTGTCTGTATGTCTGTCTGTCGGTGACTCGATTCAGCCACATTTTTTGCCGAACTTCGACATGCACAAAACCAACACAATACAACACAAAACCGCACGATTTATTACAAAGCCACAATCTGGTCCTTCCGGATGGTGTTGCTGTTAAAACGTTTTTTCAGTGCGGGCAGTGGTGCCACGCGTGCCAACCATTCAGGCACATACTCTTGGACTTTAAGCCCTTCAACATAGAGCGTCACGCTCTCACGAAAGAACTGTCCCGCCGGCCTAGCATCCACATCACCGTGAAGCCATGCCAGGCGCGCCCTCCAAATACTGTACAGGCCCAGTAGCATTAACCTATCGTACGGCACGCCCTCTTCATTTTCGGTTGGAAGGTAACGAATGCAGTGTAGGTACAACGGAAATTCTTTGTGAAGTGTTCTCTGTAGGACGTCCCAAACGTGGACTGCCATCCTGCAGTGTATGAACACGTGGTCTATTGTTTCCGGTTGCTTACAAATTGTGCAGTCTGTACCTCACATAACTTCAAACACTTATATTGAAGCCACGCTTGAACTGTGAGGGTCCAGGTATGGAGTTTAAAGAAGAAAGAATTCGCCCCACCCTTAAGTGGCATCCTTTTGACCCTTGTAAGAACATCTTGCCGAAAGCCTGCATTGAAAAATGTTCTGCACCGTGGCACAGGGAATAGGTTATCACATAAGTCTTTTTACAAGTTTTTACGGGAAATATCAGTCAGGTACTGCACTGAAAAGCCTGCCGTCAAAAATCGTGCCGCCAGGACGATTGGCCTCAAATACCCGAAAATTCTCCCCTTCATCCTGCTTGTTGGCACCACAAACTGCGGCAGCACGTGACCTTAGCGCAACTAGCACACGGTTGTTAAAAAAGGGTCACTTGTGTCCCGCAAAAACAGAAACCGATTTACTAACTGTCGCATGAACGAATGCGCCATCCCAGTCCACCGTCTCGTACACGTCTAAAGAGATTTGTTCTTGCACACCGTTTCCCACGTCGACGACCATATAAACACTGCAAATATCCGGTGCAATTTCTGAACATTTATACGCGAGCAATGCATCACTTGCATTAAAAATAATAACGTTGAAACAAAAAATTTATTGCACGCAGTTGCCCTGGCAAACATCGACAAGTTGATCCCTTTCCACCTTTCCCCCCTATCCCGTATTTGCTGTGCTTGCGCGCACCAGTATGGATCACTATCGCTGTAGTTCTCGAGGGGTGTTCCAAGATACTTCACCGGTTTGTTTTCCCAACGGACAGTTGCAAATAAGCCTGGTGTCTTCCGACAACTGCCATGCCAGAACCACAGGCACTTAGACCAGTTCACCATACTGCCTGACACCATACTAAACGCTTTAACATCCTCTATGGCATTAGTGACACTTCTCTATCTTTGCAGAATAGTGCGATGTCGTCGGCGTTGGCTAACAATTTGACTTCGCCCTGGTGCAGCTTGAAAGCACTGATTTGCTCGTTTCCCATTGTTTTCAAACCCAACTTCTCGATGTAAAAAAATCAAGGAGGGGTTTAAGAGCGCAGCCCTGGCGCACTGAACGCTCCACACTAATGGTGGCCCCAGACTTTTATTACCTATTACTTTAGTGGAGCACCTCAGCCCGGCCAAAGTAATACAAAGTCAGCGCAATAGTCTTCTATACTCACAGCCAAATCTAACGTCTAAGTCCATTTATATGTTCATACTTGTCAACATTATTGAAAAAGAACAAGACATTGCGCAAATATAAGACCGGAAATTAATGCACAAGGGATATTTGCAGTGTTCTTTGTAAAAATATTCATAAATGTTTGATTTTTGCGAAACAAAACACTACATCTACTGCAGAAAAAAAATTGCACTGTCGCCTAATGTCGCCCGCGTCATTGTAGCTTCTTGTGGCATTTTAAGAATTCAAGCGGTAACAGTTACGAAAGGTTCGACTAGATAGGTTCCACGCTCTGCTTGGAACACACGTGGACTAGGGCGACGCGGTTCTATAAACGTTGAAGCAGGGCGCCTTGATTCACGCGCGTCTCCGCCGTAGGGCAGCTCTAGCACGGAGGCACCCGGACTGGAGCAATAGAACGCGGTAAATTTAAAATGACTTCAGCAAACCTTTAGCGTGTTTACCTTGGGAGGGGCGCGACGCAAGAGGGGCAACATAAGAGGTAAGCGGGAAAGCAAAAGGAGGCATTTACTTGGCAAATGTCGACAAAGACTGTCGTCGTTTGTCGACATTTGCGACGTAAGGAGCTGATACGCGGCCAATTTTTTAAGCAGGCGTTACGTTCTAGCGCGAGCCGTAAACGAGTTTCCCCGTGTTTTATTACCGTGGCTACATGAGACGCAATCCAGACCACGATAGGAGACGCCAACAGCCCCAGCCCGTAAAGGGCTTCGCCGCTAATAAAAGTGAAAGGGCACCAATCGGCTTACCTGCTGTATCTTAAGAAAACTCCGTTCTGGCGAAGGTACGAATTTATTCCTTTTAATTTTAAAAATGTGTGGAGTGCGCAAAAATAAGCTTAAAGTGACCAGATGGGGGTACGAAGGCTTTCAGATTACCATACAACTCTCAGACGTTCTGCCCATTTTCAAAGCAAAGGCATCTAATGCCTCAGTCTGCGAAAACCCTTCATTGTTTTTGTCAGCGTCGGTCCAGAAATGGCCGCCGATGTCAAGTGTAAATAACATACACATGTATAATACGATGAGATTTGTACCCGGGTTTTGAAACCGGGATTTGCACGATGACGTCGAGCTTGGAGACTGTTTGAAAACAACTTGGCTACACAAGAAATGGTGGATTCGGGGCTCTTGTAAGGTTTTCAAGGTCGCGCTGGCCGTTAATAATGGTTTGACAGAGTTCGGTCGGCAAGGCGGCCAAGAAAAGTGTCGAATACACCGAGTGGACTTCGCGAGGAGAACCTCACGAGGCTCTTGCGCTCTTTCGTCCTGACCCACATCGCATACGTGGCCGCCTTCCACAAATGGAAGAGGGACGAAAAGAGCAAGCTCGAAGTAGTCATCCGAAGGGCATACAAGACGGCCATCGGAGCTCCCGAATCCACCAGCACAGAAAGGTTGTACACTCTGGGTATCCACAATTTCCTCGACGAAATCGCCGAGGCCCAGAGGATTGCCCAGCTGGAGACGCTCTCTATGACCAGGCACAATAGGAGAATCCTGGAGAAGCTGGGAATCCGGTATCACGAACAACAAGGAGTCCAGAAGCCCGTCGCAGACGAGATCAGGAACAAAATTCGCATGGACATCATCCCGCGTAACGTGCACCCCGAATACAATGAGCAAGGCGAGGGCCAAGGCGCTGGCGGACCTGCAAGCTGGCGACGCGGGATACTGTTACGTGGATGCTCCCGAATATGCGAGCAGAAGAGGTTTCGCCGTCGTTATCATCAATGCCGGGGGGAGAATCAGAGCGGCGGTCAGTACGGCGAGCAGTACACCCGAAGAGGCCGAACAGGTGGCCATCGCACTGGCCATCAAAGACCCGGGCTGCCGCATTGTCCCCAGCGACTCGCGGCAGGCAATCAAGAACTTTGCCCGAGGCAGGGCCTCGGCTGCTGCGACGAAGATTTTAAACGAGACACCGAGACACCTGGAAAGGGCAAGAATCAAGTGTTTCCGGCACACAGAGGGGAAGTGTCGGACACCAACGCAAACCGTAACGAAACCGCACACGCCCGCGCACTAACGCACCGCGCCGAGTAGAGCGGTTATCACCTGTAGTTTATTACAATAGAGCGAGTGACCAGCTTTAAAGAGATCACCGAGGCCTATTGGCTCGCCAGATGCGCGCTCCCGGCGCACTAAAAAGGGCTCAGCAGGGCGCAGGCAGCAATATATAGGCAGTTCCAAACAAGAACCGTCATGAGCCCGGCTTTCATGCACAAGATTTTCCCGGAGGCACACCCCGACGGTACGTGCAGGGTGTGTCGCAATGCCCGCGACTCTTGAGCACATCGCCTGGTACTGTCTCAACTTCCCGGAAGATTCTACACAATGAAGACTACCGCCCGCCTTTGATGAAGCGAAGTGATCTGACAACCAAGACCTCCAACTCGAGGCCGTCCAGCGGGTCATCGTCGCGCTGGCCAGGCAAGAGTCTTCGCAGCCCGGTAGCGGGCGGGGGGCCTCTAACCCTGGCGGCGACAGCGAGGACGACACTGGCCAGTCTGAAGTCTTAACTTGGACTTCAACTGCAGGCACAATAAATGTTTTTCCAATCCAATCCAATCGATGCAACATTCTCGCGGTTGCGTTGGAGTGCGGGACGACGACGAAGCCATCAGCAATTTAGCCTCTTTGGAGCGCCGTGTGATGTCTTCGCTTGTACAGAACAGCCAGCAAGTGAACATCACTCAGTTATTTTATTCTGTCAAATCACGTGTTGGAGAGGCAGGATTGCCTCAATTTAAACCCTTGCATGTTCGTTTCGTCCTTGCGGGATTTGACTCAGTATTCTTGTGAAAACTTCATGTAACGAAAAAGAAGATTTAACGAAAAATTGCTAACTTTTTTCTACCTCGTTACATCCAGGTTTAACTATAGAAGGTCCTCTATGATGGCGGCGCGAAGGCCTTCACGCTGGGGTGCTCGGTGGAGCAATGCTCTCATAGTCACTGCGCTATCCCCACAGGTTGTCGGCGGTAGAACAAAAATTATTGTTGTTGTCCCATTGCTCGTAGCACATACACACTTGAGAGATTGGCCAGAAACCTATCTATAGCTTTCAGGGGATAACGCACCTGCTTTATATGTTTAACAAGACCATGAATTGGAAACGTACATGTTGTAGAATAGTGCTTTCCGCGAGACTCTGAGTTTGCTGCCACGCTGGAAAACAGGTGTGCACCAGCAGAACGAACACGTATACTAGGGAAGCTCTGACTGTCACGTGAACGGATGGTGGGGTGGTCTTAACCACCTCGGAGCAATGGACACGGGGAAGCCGTTGACGAGTTTGACATCACACAAATTTAATGTACACACAAAAAGCCCTCACGCAAAGCACTCAATGATTAAACTACACGTAAACGAGAAACACCCACATCTCTAACTAACCCAAAACACAACTCAAATACAAACCCCTAACTTCACAGCTCAATATACAAATCAAATCAGAACTCAAAAGTCTCCACAAGAACGTCCTACACTAAGTACACTCTAAATACACTCCTTAATCAAGTTCTCATTCATTCCTCTCGTACCACAACTCCTCCGCTGTGTTCTACAACTATGTCCCTATAATGGACTGGCCTACCCCGCTGTCGTCGGCGCTGACGTGTCGCACTCGTTGCGTGGCCGCGACTCCGTGGTAGCCGTCTTATTCTCGCTTCGGTGCCGGCGTTCGATGCGCGCGGTCACTCCTCGGACGGCGTGGGCTCCGCGCGTCCTCACTTCGTTCCTCTGTGGCTACCCCCTGGTAGCCGCTCTCGCTGGAGGTCCTTGATGCCGGCGTTCGATGCGCGCGGTCATCCCTTCGGCGGCGCGCTTCCTCGGTGGCTACCCCCTGGCAGCCGCTGCCGCTGGAGGTCTCAGGTAGGCTTGGCACGAACGTCGCCTTTCGGGGCCGTCGAGACGAACGTCGACGGAGCGTGGACGCTGGCCGCTGGGGCCACGAAGACACAGGTTCGTGGTGCACCGAGGATAACGGTGCCGATGCGCAGTCGGCCCGCTCCCGCCCAGGCTCAGATGGCGTGGTCGATGGCCTGGCCGCGTCCCCCTGGCTCGTTCGTTGAAGCGCACGTGCTCCGGCCGCCTCCTGGTTTCTTCGGTTTCTTGCCTCCCCCTTCTCTTTGTGCGCCCCGCTTTTATATCCTCTGGGCTCTCCCGTGGCGCACTCCCATTGGCTTCTTGCTTCCTCCCTGTCCTTATATGGCCATCTCGCCACTGGTCCCATGCGTGGCCTTCCCTCATTGGCCGACCAGTGTGCTGCCACCTTTGCCCATGATTCCTCGGTGCGTCGGCGCTGGCGCATGCTGATTGGCGCTCTCCTGGCGCGCACTACAAAATTCTCGTTCCTTTGTTCTTCCCTTCTATTTTTCGGGGGGTTTCATGCATCCCCTCTCGGGGGGTGCCCTTGACACATGACACTGACATGTGGCCAGAATCAGGTCCATGGCCTGACGCTGCCGTTCAAATTAAGGTTTTCTGTGCCCCTGCCTTCAACGTACGTTTTACTTCGACATGTATCGCCTCAGATTATTAACCAACAACATACGTCTTTCACTGCGAACTCGTAAATACGAACCCCGCAGGACATTTCATGCAACCAAACGGCACCTAACGAGCATATTTGTCAACATGTGATTTTTGATTTGGGTTCACGATCCTTCATTCAGTGAAATGGAGTATCCGGAGGTGTATTGGTTTCCAACCTCTCAACTGAATAAACCAGTTAACCTACCTACCTAACTACGTGTACCTGTCTGCTTGCTGACGTAATTTGCACTGTTAGAAGAAGAAACGAAAGAGAAGAGAGAGAGAGAAATAATTATTTATTGGAGAGTTTAGCTCCAACCCAAACAGGAGCTGGCTACTCCAGGCATTGGAGTATACAAAAGGTACAATACTTGCCCTAAGGAACCACAAGGGGTTAGATTAAGTACATTGAGACAGCAGCGGTCCTTACAGCAGTGGAACAAAGTTAAAAAAAAAAACAAGAGAACTATACACATCTATATACAGACGACATCCACGACGTGACACAGATAGTTTCGCCAATATACATAACACCCTTGTGTGTTTCCACACCCATTTCAGAGCGTTTCAGAGGAAAGTGCACTTATTTAATAGTGTTCACACATCTTCGTCATTTGAAAAAAATCCCTTAAGGCAAGGAAGGCTGAAAAGCGACGGAAACAGGGTATAATATTGCAGAAAAGAAGCCGGAGAAAGTACTTCGCGCCAAAGAACAAGAAATGAGAGCGAAAAAAGAGGCACATATAGCATGTAACATTAAAGAAGTTGTAGAAGCAAAGAATAAATGCGGCCAGACTTTCTTCAAGACCCGAAAGGGCAGTCATTTTTTTTTCATGTAGCCTGTTCTGTGCACGCTCGAGAAAGACGCAAGATTTTTGTAGCCTCTCGCCTTAAAAAACGGTAAGGAACATTCGCTCTTGTGCACAGTAGTGGTATATAAGCTATCATGGTGACACTTTATGGCTTGCGGTGCCCTAAGCAATCCCGGTAAACATGACAGGATTCTGATCAGAGGAGGCGGCGGTCGCGCAGCCAACACGGTGTTTTAAACCAAATCTTCACTAACCTAGTCGACCCGTGTTTCGTCGACGCCAGCAAATTGACCTTAACTTGACCGCAGCTGCACCGCCTTCATGAAAACGAATCGTTGACTCGCAGCGCCGATAGCCGCTGCCGCCGCCACCACCACTGGCTCTGCTCATTCGCCCTCCGCAGCTGGGTCTCCCCGTGACCTTGGGGCATGCCGCGCAAGTGGGTAAAAGGAGCGAGATGTTCGCTTAGTCAGTGCGATATTGGCCATGTATGAGAGCGAGGCCGGGCCGTCTTCTCCGAGTGTTGAGCGGGAGCGGGAGGCTTTGAGCCCCATTCGGTAAGCGACGTCTGATCACCCCACGGATATCGCCCGACCAGCTGCTTCAATGGAAATTGTCCGGAATGCCAACCGCGCAAATCTAGTTTCGGATACTGAGAAAGAGCGAGACCGTCTGCTCACAGAACGCAGGAACCAGGCGTAACCAGTCAAAACAAACCTTTCGCTTTGCATATCCAGGGTTAGCTGATCTAAGCACAGCCATTTTTGTCAAATGCGATAGTCTTTTTTGGCCAACTTAAGTGCCCAAATTTCGGTCTGTATCTCTGTCTGTCTGTCCCTGGATTTAACCGCATCGCCCAAGCTATAATTTTTGGATGAGACGATTATATGGGCAAAACGTATCCAAGAACACACAATCTGTTGGCGGTGTTTACATTTGTCGACATTGTGAAGAAAAATGGGCACAGTAGGCATATACGTGGCAGAACACGAATACATAAGTGATATTTCCACTGTTTTTTTGTTAAAATACACGGCTGCTTAATTCGTGCACTACTAAATACAAAATTAGCCCGGATAAAAGTGTTTGTACCCAAAAATATAAAAGGGCTCGAACGTGACCCTAGCCCTGGTGGTGGCATTCCAAGAACTGCAACTGTAACCCAACCCAGCCAAACAACATGAGCAGAAACTAGCGCAACGGAACTGGAACGCATTCTGTGAAAAACGCAAGGACACAGTCCTCACATAAAAAACATGGGCCTTAATCAGAAACATGATGGACCCAACATCCACGAAGAGGTCTGCACGTGACAACCTTTTCAGAATCGCACGCACTTTCCCAGGACAAGCTGCAGAGCTTCTCGAGGCACTCAAATGAAAACAAGAAGCTGCAGATGAAGCAAAATTATTGAATAGTACAGAATACAAAGGAGCACAAAATGAAATATTACACAGAAAAAAATTACACCATCTTCCAATGGGGAACCCTGAGGAGGATGCGAAGCATCGTGGCGGTTCCGTGTGGTTCCATTGTGTTGCCCAGAGCCTCCTGGAGGCACGCCTTGACTATATGGCAGTCTTTGGTGGGGCCATGGGTCCAGAGTGCCACGTCGTCAGCATACACCGGTCTTCCTCGAGAGCCGTGGCCTGCAGCTCTCGGAGGCCAAAACGCAGGCCCTTATGCTGCACCCGGGAGGATGGAGGGCTCGACAGGCAACACCGCCCATCACACTCAACGGGCTACCTCTTCCCTGGCGGCTGACCGTGAAGTACCTGGGGCTGCTCATTGACTGCCGGCTCACATGGCTGCCCGCTGTCAAGGCCCTCCGGGCACGCAGCGCACAGGAGCTCCAAGGGGTGCGGCAGCTTCTGTCACGAGGCAATGGTTGCTCACACCAAGTGGCGCAGCGCGTGTTCCACGGCATGGCCTCCGCAGCTGTGCTGTACGCGCTTCCACTCGCCTACCTGGGACCACGACGCTGGCAGGAGCTGGAGATCGACCAACGCCGCGCCATCCGCCTCTGCCTGGGCCTCCCCTCCACGTCGCCGGTTGCGGGAACTTACACCGAGGCGGGCACCTGGCCCATCGAGATGCGGGCCTTGCAGACGGGGCTGCGGCACATCCAGCGTCTGCTGGCCGTACGTGACGGGGCTCCGCTCCTGCATAGGTTCCGTAGCCGGCCCAACTCGCACATGGGAGCGCTGCTCACTATCTTCGAGGAGGGCATCGAGGTTCCGAACCGACCCTGTCTGGAGCCGCCACAACCAGACACCGGGGAGGCCCTGCAGATCACCACGACCCTCCGCGGGGTCCGCAACAAGCGGACCACACCACCCCAGGCCATCCGCCAAGAGGCGGCCGTCCTGCTGCAGGACAAGCTGAGCAGCTACCTGCATCTCTTCACGGACGGCTCCGTCAAGCACAGCACGTGCGAGGGGGCGGCTGCGTGCGTGGTGCCTGAGCTGGGAGCTGGCCCCATAACCACCCCGGGGCGGTCATCCTCACGGACTCCAGGACTGCCCTGCTGCGGCTGCACGCGGCCGATCAACCCACCAACAGCAGCGGCTACCCGGAGCGCTCCCTTGCAATCAAGCTGCGCACTGTGGCCTCCCGAGGCTGCGACCTGCGGCTCCACTGGCTGCCGGGCCACAGTAGCATCCGGGGCAACGAAGACGCCGACGCCCGCGCCAGGGAGGCCCACCAGGAGGGCACCCCAGTCTCCGAAGACGTCACCGCGTTCGACGAGGCCCGCACTGCCCTGGCCCGCATGGTGCAGACGATGCACCCCGACCCTCGGGTCGTGAGCGGCCTGGCGCCCAGACCGTTGCCCGCACGCATCAGCAGGGACGCCCGCTGCCTGCTTCTCCGCATGCGGCTGAACTGCTGCAATGTGGTGGAGCGTCTGCACCGACACGGCCGCAAGGACTCCCCTACATGTGCGGACTGTTCCGAATTGGAGACGCTCGAGCACCTACTCTGCTTCTGCCCCCACCACGCAGGCCCGAGAGCAGAGCTCCACCGAGCGCTCCAGCGTCGAGGCCTTCCCAGCGCCGGCATGGAGGACCTTCTGTTCCCGAAGGGACCTGCGGCAACCCAACGGGAAGTGTTCACTTATCTGCTTCACTTCCTGAAGACGACCGGCCTCACGCAGCGGCTGTAGCCCGGAGTGCAGTGATTGACTGGTGTGCCCGGACTGACAGCGTTCTAGGACTGACAGCTCTCTTTATACCTTTCTCTCTCTCTCTCTCTCTCTTTCTACTTTATCCTATCACTCCCCCTCTACTTCCCTTCCCCTGCACTGGGTTGTATGCAGGTGAGCTCCCTGCCGAGCTCAAAATATCCCCAGTGAATTTCCTTTCACTTTCCCGTCGCGAACCACAACCCCCCCCCCCCCATTGTGTTGCCGTTATGTTGAGTGATCTGGTTTTTCCTAGCGCCAGAGGGAATTCCGCGTCCGGGTCCACACCGGTGGCAAGGGCACGCAAGTGCTGTTGTGTTACGGTGAGTAGGCGGTGGTTCTCGAGGCGCCGAAACTCGTCCATCATGTTCTTGTCGATGTTGTCTCTGTGGTAGAATCGGTAGTCTCCGTCAGCTTTGGTGAGGTAAAGGTTGTTGACATTGGTGCACCGGCTGAGAGCAATGTACACGCCCTCCTCTTCGCAGCTTTGTTGTTGTTGTTGTTGTTGTTGTTGTGGTTCCTTGATAATATTGGCGCATACCCAATCAGGGGATCGGCCAAACATCAGTCGTTAATTCGAATGAGATTACTGCCTAGGTGGATGATTCAAACAAAATTAGAAAAATTTGGAAACTTTTTTTTTCTTGTGTTGGAGGAATTGAGTTTGGAATTTGGTCAATATTGAAACAAAAAAAAATAAATAAATAACTCAATAAAGAAAAATAAGAAGAACAAGGAGAAGAAGAAGAAGAAGAAGAAGAAGAAGAAAGGGAGAGGAGGAGGAGAATAATAAAAAAAAATATTCAGAAATAGATGCTTTTTGGAGGGCTCAGGTGAGGCGCCAGAATAAGATGCGAATTAGGTTGTAAATCTTTTGGAATTTTCTATGAAGCGCAGAAGAGCAGAACAAACATCCCGGCGGCAATATCCCGTTTCTGAAGCCCTAAATGATACGAGAGCCGGCACTGATAACGACAACCCCAGGCGATGTCTTCTCGTTCTTCTTCTTCTTCTTCTTCGGTGGTTCCCCTAAGGGAAGATGACTACGGTGGTTGAACGCGAACCTGTCTCGTGATGGATTCTTTGGTTGGCCAATCCCTAGGGGCATCCTGCCACAATCAGCATCAGAGGCGCTGCGGACGGGGCTGGTTGAGCTGCAAGGCGCGTGGCGCTTCCCGCCACAGCTTTCCCACGGGAAATTCAGCATCCCCCTCTAAAGTTTTCAGTTCGTCGTTTCTGTTGACGTTCAGCTTCGCGTGCCTTCGTTGTATCAGTAGCTTATTGACGTAGTTTGAATGAGTCAAGGACATAAGGCGCGTTCGTAGAACTTGCTCCTGTCGCGGATTTGTAGCGTAGTGGGAAGAGCACCGCGTACCTCCCGTTGCGGCCAGAGAGTCGTGGGATCGAAACCGGGCGCCGCTAACTATTTCTTTTTTTATAGTGTAGTACCGCGGAGCTGTGGGTGTAAGGAGGAGAGTTGCGCATGCGCAGTGAGCGTGTGGACGGCGCCGCGATCAACGACGCAGGACAAGGAGAGCCTAAGAAATGCTCCGCATTTAAAATCACACTATAAAAAGTTTTTTGCCTGTAACATCCATGACGGAAACCAGCTCACCGCGAAACGATGCATCACATATGCATGGAAACCTTAACCAAATTACAGCTTTAACAAATTACTTGAACGATGAGTTATGGCTGAAACCAACTTTTCCCCGAAACGGAAACACTCCGTGGTGATCCTTCGCCGGAACCTGGGAAAATCACCCAACATAAACAATCTGAGACCTATCTCTCTGACATTTCCCCTAAGGAAAGTGAATTAAAGCGAATCATGACGAATCGATTAACCAACTACACGGAAGACAGGAACATATATCCTGACATCTAATTGGTTTCAGAGGAAACATTTCAATGCAGGGCGCCTTCATATAAATCAGGAAAGCAGTCCTAGGTGCCACTATTCCCGGAGAAAACATATTTCTTACACTTCTCCTGAAGGGAGCTTTCCACGCCTCCCACACTGCCCTACTGGAAGCTCTAAATCGAATAGGGTGCGGGAAGCGCATATGCGACTTCGTCTTGGACTTTTTCAGAAACCGAACAGCTACTGTTGGCATAGAAGACCTAATATCAGAGCCTTTAACCCAAACAAATTAAGGAACAACACAGAGTTCCTTCATATCAACCCTGCCTTTCCATGTCACAATGCTTAAAATAGCGCAAAAGCTCCTAGAACACCCAAAGATTGGGCACGTTATCTATGCAGGTGACATCACGATATGAGGAACAGCTGAATCACGCCAAACGAAAACCCAAAACCTACAAACCGCCATCAGTTTAGTAGTCAAGCTGGCAGCCCACAACGGTCGGAAATTGGAGCCGGAAAAATGGGAGGTAGTTAGAGTACATTGCGATGACAAAGCAGCATGTGAAATCCCAATAAAGGACACCGTTCGTAAAAAATCAATCCCAGTCCTGCAAAATCTACAAATACCAGCTCTCGGAATCATAGTTCACAGCAACGCTAGAGTTGACGAGGCTATCGCCAGACTAAAGCAAACGGCAATGAAACTGGCCGAAGTCGTTCGCAGGCTTACAGAGAAGAGGAACGGTATGAAAGAAGAAGACGCTATACGCCTGGTTCAAGCACTGGCCATGAGCAGAATTTCCTAAAGCCTACCATACCACAGCCTTGCAAATTCATACGAGAAAAAAGTAATCATAATGCGAAATGCCTCCAAAGTGGCTCTAAACCCCGAACTATTCACCGCAGCCGATAAAACGGATTAGCTGGGCCTTTACAACACCCTTACAAAAATAAGGAAATCCAAACTTTTAGGAAAGACACAACGCAGTCAGAGAGAGAGGAGAGAGAGAGAGAGATAATATTTTATTCACAGGTAGAAAGTGAGGAGGAGTTGTAGGGAGCGCTGCGAGATTAAAGGGGCCTGGTCCAGGCTTCTTCTGACGGCTTC
The DNA here is from genome assembly GCA_013339765.2 of Haemaphysalis longicornis. NCBI lineage: Eukaryota > Metazoa > Arthropoda > Arachnida > Ixodida > Ixodidae > Haemaphysalis > Haemaphysalis longicornis. Next base: position 94,433,744 of record CM023456.1, read on the forward strand.
TTGATGAAGTCAATCAGGCCGCGTTGCTCCTCTTCTCTTTAGGTGAGGTCAGCCACTCTCTAGTGTATTGTTTTCTAATTTGGATGTATTGGGGGCACTGCCAAAGAATGTGGTCTTGGGCATTTGTAATTTTGCACTGTGAACATGATGGTAAGGGTGTTGTTTTGCCATATCTGATGAGATGTAGCCTCGCAGGTGTTTCGAGTGTTCCGGCTTGTCCCTGTCGGAATAGGGTTTGCTGCTGTCTTGTTAGGTTAGGGTGGGGAGCTGGCAGTAGTCGTTTCACTGTTTTGTATTCTTTAAGGGAATTTTCGGGTGAGTTGGTTCCTGAGAGGTCGGATTTTTGCAGCCGTTGCTGGGAGCCCGATGTATGCGTTCGGGCAAGCTGATTACCCTTTTTCGTTTCCCAGTCCCCCGGCGTGGCCAGGAATCCAGTACAGCTTCACAGTTCCTTGAATATGCTTGAATAGGTGTGCCGCCGAGCGGGATGAGCGAGTCTAAGAGTCGACATGCCTCTTGTTGTCGGTATAGATATTTAGGGGACGGGCTGGTTGGGAGAGGTGGATAACAGCTTTGCCAATGGCGTATAGTTCCGCTTCTTCTGCTGAGTTAACTGTTTCTTCCTTCTGTATAGATCTGTTGAGCACCGTCCAGTACGCACAGCCCACGAGGTGCCTTTTCCCGCCCGTGCGTGTATACATGCATTTGCGGGGGTTCTCTTTCCGGTTCTTATTGAAATATTTGGCCCTGATGGCTCTTCGCTCTGCGTGTCTAGTCCGTCCATATTACCGGGAATGGGTGCTATCTTTAACGCTGTCTGTCTATAGGTTCTATCTTGCAGTAGTCGTGCACCGTTGCTTGGGAATCATAGCCGATCGATTGCAGGAGTTGAATTCCGGCCTGCTTTGCCTCAGTCTCCTAAGTTGGTTGTGTTTGTGGACTGAGACAATTTCCTCAATGGTGGCTGTGGTGCCCATGTCCTCGATGACCTTATTACAGGTGGTTATCGGTAGTCCTAAAGATATCTTTGAGGCTTTTCGTAGTAGAGTTCCAATTTCTGCATTTGGGTCTTGTTGACGTTTGTTAAGGAATGGAGTATCTTATGCGAGATGTGATGAGGCTTCCTTAAGTCGGAGTAGGTCTTCTTCTTTAAGTCCTCTCTGCCTATTGGAGACACGTTTCATAAGTTGGAGTAATTTTCTCCTTGCTTTAGAATCCTGTTTACTGTGGTGGGCCCCGCCATCCTTCTGAAAGTGTTGGCCAAGAACTTGATAGTTGGCGGGGTGGGGAATGGCTGTGCCCTGTAGCTAAGCTGAATGGGGGGTGGCTCCATCTTCTGTTGGTAACCATGAGTAGTTCCTTTTTTTTTTTCGTGGAGATGTCAGGCCAATTGTTTCGGCTCCCTCTTGGACTTATTGAGGGCCTTTGTATTTGTGTTTGAATATGTCCAGGGGAGCCTGTCTTGATCCATATGGAGATGTCTCTGCGTACAGAGGTGATGTACGTCTTCCACCTGTTTTAGCGCTCTGTGAATTTTAAGGGCTGCAAGGTTGAACACGGTGGGAGATAGTACTGCACCCTGTGGTATGCCTCGTTGCGGATGGCGGAACGGTGGTGTTTTATGTTCACCTATGAAAATCACGACAGAGCGTCCTCGTAAAAAATTTCCTGACGTAGTTGTACAGGCTTGGTCCACAGTTGCTGGCGGCCAACTCCTCTAATATGGCATCGGGGTCCACGCAATCAAAGGGCTTCTTGAGGTCAACTGCGAGTATGGTTTTGAGTTGCGCCAAGCTTGGTTCAGCATAACTTCTTCGTGGAGTGCTAGGAGGGATCTTGTGTCGAAAGATGTTGCCTAAATCCCTGCATGTTGTACGGAATGACATCAAGTTCTTCAAGGTGATCGTGCAAGCGCTGTAGCACCATACGGCGTAGATGGCTTGCAGCGATGCTTTTGCCTGGTTTAGGTATGAAGATCATTCGCCCTTCTTTCCAGGCTGGATTCAGTGGTTTTTTCCCCGTCCCCACTTGGTTGATTTCTACCAGAAGTGTCTGGCGGTCCATATCCCCAAAATTACGTAAACAGGGTGTCGTCATCATGTCTGGTCCTGGTGCTTGTTTCCCGCACTTTGCTTATAGCTCCCTTGAGCTGGGGAAGATTGAACTCTGTATCCATCAGGGATTATTTGGGCCACTGTATTCCCTATAGTTTGGCTGTACACGGGGCGGGATATAGGTCTCTTTCCCGATTTTAAGAAGTTCTTGAGGGTCGTCGTACACTTGGATGAGTTGGTGTATTTTCTGTAGGGTTGAAGTTTCGGTGGTGGTTGGGTTAATAAGGGCTCGGAGCAGCGACCAAGTTTTCTTCATACACATCGTTTCGTGAAGTTGGTCGCAAGTCCGATGCCATTTTTCCGTATAGGTTTACGTCGTGTACTCTTGAATATTTTTGTTGAGCTTTGCAATGCGTTTTCTAAGATTGCGGTTGGTTTTGCACCGCTTCCACCGCTTTACAAGACCGTTACGGGCTTCCCAGCAGTGGGCTAAGTGTCTGTCTATTGGTGGTTCGTCTTTGTATTGAGTGAAACTTTTGGTATGCTTCTGTACATCTCCAAGTAGATCGTTAGTTCACATTTGGATACCCTCGTACGTTTTTTTTTCAGTACGCATGGCACGTACCTTGTCCCACTTCGTTATACGTGCAGTTTTCCATTTTATGCTTGTGGCGTGGTGGAGATTATTTGGCTGATAATTGCATGATCCTGTTTAGGTACTCTTGTGTGTGCTGCCCTCGTATGCCAATGCCTTTTGAGCAGAACGTGAGATCTGGGGTTGTATCTCTCTCCACGGAGTTGCCTAGTCGTGTGGGCTCTTTCAGGTCATTGTGGAGAATGTACTTGTAGTTTTGAATCATCGTCAGGAGGCCTGACCTTTTTTTGGGGTTCTTTGAATATCCCCACGCTGTATGTGGCGTTAAAGTCACCCATGAGAAAAATTTTTGCTTGGAGTTGAGGGGGTGCAGACAGGTACCGATCGCGCTCAGATCGTCTTTGGGGGGTATATACATTTGTAACGTATAAATGCTCTTTTCCACTTCCTATCCTTAAGGTGATGCTGATATCATTCGCGTCCTCTTGTGACGCCAGAAGATCTTTTTGGGTAAGGAAGGCTGTTGTTGACTTACTTGATGTGTAGTGTAGCCATACAGTTTGGGTTCTTCCCTGGTTCTTGAAGGGCGATTATGTCTGGCCGGATTTCGAGCTTTTCTATCAAGGGAAAGGAGTTTCCTTGTTTTTGTCTGAAACCTCTGCAGTCCCCCTGTAGTACAGACAGTGTATTGTTACTGTCCATTGAGTTTCTGCATGATGGGATCGAGTTGGACCTTCAGTGCCTGCATTTGCTGTTGATGGTTGGAAGAGTTCTTTTTTTTGAGTTTTATTTAATTCCACCGTGTTTTTGATTTCTGTTATTTGTTGTTTCATAAGCTGCATTTCGTAACGCATTTCTTGCATGAATGCCTGGAAGGTGCGAGTCATCTCTTCGGAGGGTACCTGTGCTTCATCGTTCTCTGTACGGGTGCGTTTGTTTTGGGGGGCGGTATCTTCTCTAGCCTCGGATGTTGTATCTATAGAAGTACTTTCCATGGGTTGTGCGCTAGGGGGAGGTGCCGGTTGTGATCCTACGTGTTGCTGGTATGCTTGCAAATTATATATTGTGATTGTGGGAGTTGTACGTGGAGTAAGGGCGCCCTGTATGTACGGTGAAATTTTTTTTGAGAGTGGTGACTCACCTTCTTTGGTGTGAGGGCTTATTGGGCCTTGATTCCTTGTGTTGTGGTGGTGTAGGTTCTCGCCGAAGGGTGGGGAATGGGTCTTCAAGTTGGTTTCTGGATTCATGTGGGCCTCGGCTAGGTACTTCCTTGTCCAGTGGCGACAGGTCCCCTCTGTGGCTACCTCGTTTCAGTGTTGCCGTAGCGTGCTTGCGGATGTTGAGGCGTTTCAGAAAGGCTTGTTTTCTGACGACAGCGTCTGCTTCGAGTTTCTTGGGGCAAGTAGCATCATCCGATCGGTGTGGCCCCAAGCAGTTGACACGCTTGATGATGCACGGGTGAACCTCGTCCTTGTTGGAATGGCCGCAGTTGGGGCACCTGATGAGGGTTGAGCGGGTACACACATCTGCTCTGTGTCCTAATCCTAGGCATTTATAGTATATCTGAGCTTTGGGGGGTGCGGTTTGAAGCGGTGGACTGCACCACCGAGGCTGACCGTGAAGGGTACATAGTTCCTGCAAACGTGATTATCGTGGCCGTAGTATTGCCCATCATTCCTGCGGAGAGTATGGTATATCCTTGCGACGCTGTGAGCAGCTGCTGCAGGGTTGCTGGGTCCGTGCCACGTTCCACTTGGTGAATAACCCCTTTGCGAATTTCACCAGCCGCTGGGGCATACACGCTGACGGTGGGGTTCACTTGATTACAGCTTAGTTGAGTAACACTGAGCATCTTCCTGATGGCGTTAGCGCTATCGCTAGTGATGATCAGGATATTCTTGAAAGGCTCGATCGTCGTCATCATGCCTGCTGCTTCTTCAGATGTGAGACCTGCTGTTAGGCTTAGTAGTCGGTGTAAAGCCAGGGGCATCACTTTACTGAGTTGGATTAGTTGAGTAACACTAAGTATCTTCCTGACGGCGTTAGCGCTATGTAGTGATGACAGGATATTCTTGAAAGGCTTGATCGTCGTCATCATGCCCGCTGCTTCTTCAGATGTAAGACCTGCTGTTAGGCTTAGAATTCGTGTAAAGCCAGGGGCATCACTTTACTGAATTGAATGCTTCCAGCCGCTCGGAGAAAAAGTTTCCGGGGCTCACCTTGATTGGGTTGTTGTACCGGGTGGTTCCTCCCATCCTCCATCCGTTGGTATTGCATGGTAGGGTCTTGAACCAGACCAGCGCTGGTCGGGCGGGTAGAATTCGGCGTTAGGCCTAGGTCAGTCTCCCACGCTGGAAGACGACGTTCGGCCGCAAAATCCTGAAAAATGGTTCCAGGTCACTCAAAATTGGTAGACGGCCTTCGGAGATGATGCGGCACTTGGTCCAGTCCAATGGAGAATATCCCAACGAGATATTTTGTGTTTGAGAGGTATTTCAACGGTGCGGTGTGCATGCGTGGCGATCATGCCAACGCAGAAAGAAGTCACACAGTCAGGAGAAAACAACACAGCATAAGCCATTCTGTGGGCGGTAGTACAACCACAGAAAAGGGAAATGCTAGCGCCGGAGCTCCATATAACCCCAGAACAAAGGGAAACGCATAAATACCGTACCGCTCCCTACGAATATAAATTCAGACATCCACAAAGCTCCCTACGAATATGCATTCAGACATCCACAAAGAGAGGAGGAAAACTACCACGGACTTCATCCAGTGAAAATTTAACACTAACGACAATACGGTGCATCTCGGCAAGGCAAGCTACACTGCAATTACGACGGTCTTGGTGGTAACTACCAAAGAATGAGAACTTTTAGACTGGCTCTCCCTGGGAAACGCCACAGTCAAAGAAGCAGAAGTGAGCGCAGTACCTTTATCCATTCTGCTGCGAGAAAAAGAGCGAGCACAGAAGGCCGAACATCATAACGGAGTCCCAAGATGCGGCACGCATAATTACCCTGTTAGAATATCCAAACAGCTCAGATCCATACTGCCACAAGAAATGGGAAAGTTCTATAATATCACATGGAACACAGGCATAAAGGACTGGAATGGAATGAGGCGGCCAATGCGGCTGCGTGTTCACTCACATACCACGCAGCCGACGGGACCACCACGCGTCTTTACACAGTGGCAACCTATTGTGAAACCCTACTCATAGCCCGGGAGCGGAGAGTTCAGCTCCCAAATCCACATAAAGACCTTACGGCCTGGAAAGCGCAAACCCTGCAAATAATCCAGACCAATACGTATGTAGCGCCGAATCATCATCATCTGCTTGCAGCGCCACTATTCTCACCATGAAGAGCTACCTACCATCATCATCAGCGGTTCTTGCGCGGTGGCGTAAGAAGGGTCCTGCGGCTAATATAGAACACGGCTGCGCTCAAGGGGCGCTCGCATGTCCACGCCGCTCTCTAAGTTCCGGCCGTGCGTTACGCATCTGAATAAATGTAGGAGAGCCGCAGCATCACCGAGTCCACGGCTCCTGTTACCGACAAGTGGTGACCCGGACGCCATACCCGGCCAGCGGCACACCGACATGGTGGCGTAAGGGGACCCGCCGATACCAGTGTTCGACGCACGCCCGCTCATAGGTTGGCTTTTCAAGCTTGAGGCCACCTCCTCGCTGAACTACGTCACCATTCAGCCGCTCAAGCACTCCATCCTCTGGGACACGCTTCCCCAGGAGCTCCGCGGCGTACTCGCCCTACCACTGCCCAGCGGAACACCCTACGATGGCCTTCGGGCTGCCGTGCTCGAGCACTACGGCTATCGAGACGACCAGCCACCGCCTACAGCACACGAGGTACCCGCACAGCTTGCAAACGCTACGCCGCTACACACGGTACCATCCGTGCCGCCCAGCACGGCGTCATCCTTTCTCACCGACGCCAACACCTCGAGTCCCATCCACAGCGCGGCAGCCCCACCTTTACGGCCAGTACTGGCAGCCGATGACATCGCGGACGCTCACCGACTACAGCCTGCCTCGTCCGCTGCTAACACACCGCGAGAAGGCGCGGGTGAGCCACGGAGAACAGAGGCGGCGATTTCTATGTCGCCTCGGTTGACACCACCGCCACCTACATCCACGGCGAGCCGCTCTCCGACATATTTCCTTTATTTTTCATCTTTGGAGATGGGGGAGTCAAGGAAAAAAAGCTCTACGATCATCCACGGCCTATTCGCCGTAACGCTGCCCCCTCAGTGGCAAACTACACGACAGGTACCGTCAACCACGAATGAGATGCACATGCACGCACCACCATCTGCCGCTATGTCATTGCATCATCCGTCCTAGTGAAGCAACAGCAACACTGTCACTCTTCCAGGCACGACGCTCTCAGCCGTCGCACCATTCTGGACACAGCTACCGTTCCCTCACGTGACCTGCCCAACAACCGCGAACCATGTAGGCTAACCAACCCTGAGCGACCGACGGTAGACGTCCCCACAACTTGCGACGCACGAAGCTCTGATGGTACCACTCAGTCAGAACCTGGAAGACTCCAGTCTTCCTCCTCCCTACACACCTCATGCACTCTCGCCAGGTCATTCGCCAGACGAGGACACGTCTTCTGATCCGACCCATCGCCGCTGCAAGCGACCGCACAATCGCCGTGCACCTGGCGCCACAATGGTTGCTCCACATCAACCCGACCCTCCAACGACTGTTCGGACATCACAAACTACGTGGAAATCCCCTTTCGCCCGCCCCCATCGACAACAGCTCGTTGTAGTTACGAAGGCATTCACCACCATGCTACGTGACTCGTGGGTCTCCACACATCATCAGAAGCGTCCCTTCAACCCACCACGACTTTCCCGTGCCCCTAAACCGCCTACTCTTAGACGAACACGGGGTGGACAGCGGCGCTTACGCCGTACACGTTAGCGCGCTCCATGCAACAAAAGAACTGGTTGCATGACGCAGCCTCCTAGCACCCGCACATCCTATTATTTGGATCACATTGTGGCCCACAGTGTGTATTCTAACTTTCTGGCAAGTTTCTCTTGCCTCTGGATGCTCCTAGAAGCTTGCGCACCGCAGGCCATTTTTTGCCGCCTACGACCACTGCGCCACTCCCAGGCAAGGTCACCCTAGAGTTGTCTACGCCCGGGATGCTCTCACCGGACTGACCGGGTGTGATTACGGTCTTAACTTGAATGCGGACAAACGTTGTTGACTCTGCTGTAAATACCTGTACATTGTATTAAATCCGCAGCATTTCTGAGGCTCGCCTGGTCCTGCGTCGTTGATGGCGGCGCCGTCCACACGCTCACTGCGCATGCGCAACTCTCCTCCTTACACACACAGCTACGCGATGCTACACCATAAAAAAAGGAATAGTTAGCGGCGCCCGGTTTCGATCCCACGACTCTCTGGCCGCAACGGCAGGTACGCGGTGGTCTTCCCACTGCGCTACAAATCCGGGACAGGACCAAGTTGTACGAACGCGCCTTATGTCCTTGACTCATTCAAACTACGTCAAGAAGCTACTGATACAACGAAGGCACGCGAAGCTGAACGTCAACGGAAACGACGAACTGAAACTTTAGAGGGGGATGCTGAATTTCCCGTGGGAAAGCTGTGGCGGAATGCGCCACGCGCCTTGCAGCTCAACCAGCCCCGTCCGGAGCGCCTCTGATGCTGATTGTGGCAGGATGCCGCTAGGGATGGGCCAACCGAAGAATCCCTCACGAGATAGGTTCGCGTTCAACCACCGTCGTCACCTTCCCGTAGGGGAACCGCCGAAGAAGAAGAAGAACGAGAAGACAAAGCTGCGAAGAGGAGGGCGTGTACATTGCTCTCAGCCGGTGCACCAATGTCCACAACCTTTACCTCACCAAAGCTAACGGCGACTACCGATTCTACCACAGAGACAACATCGACAAGAACATGATGGACGAGTTTCGGTGCCTCGAGAACCACCGCCTACTCATTGTAACACAACAGCACTTGCGTGCCTTTGCCACCGGTGTGGACCCGGACGCGGAATTCCGTCTGGCGCTAGTAAAAACCAGATCACTCAACATAACGGCAACACAATAACCACCGCCTACTCACCGTAACACAACAGCACTTGCGTGCCTTTGCCACAGGTGTGGACCCGGACGCGGAATTCCCTCTGGCGCTAGTAAAAACCGATCACTCAACATAACGGCAACACAATGGAACCACACGGAACCACCACGATGCTCCGCATCCTCATCAGGGTTCCCCACGGGAAGATGGTGTAAGTTTTTTGTGCATTGTTTTGGAGAGAGAGAGAGACAGAAAACGGTTATTAAAACAGCAGGGACAGGTAGATATTGAAACAGGTATTGAAACAGGTAGGGGAGAAAAAGAGTTAGGAACTGTGGGCGGCCATCCTATTCTGGGAGGCCGCGTGCCGCGGCTGCCGTCCTCGCCCGAGAGATCAGGGCCTCCTGGTCTTCGAGCTGGCAGCTCTGCAACGCGCACTCCCACTGCTCAAGGGTAGGGGATATGGGTAGTGGAGGGTTGGTGGCGCCGGCCGAGACGAGATTAGCCGTGGAGTTAGGCTCATCGCATTGGGGGTAGTTAAGTGGGTAGTTAGTAGGGGATATGTGGTGGAGATAGAGGTGATTGTAATAAATGTTGGTTTGAAGTTGGCACCAAATGCGGGAGTCAGCGATAGAAAGGGAAGTGTGGGGAGGGGGATAGGTCATCGGGTTTGTCTGTAGTGGTAGAGGATGTCAGTGTAGGTTTGGGAGAGGGGTGTAGGAGAGTTTGTAATACTGGCTGCATTGTTGATCTCTTCTGCGAATTCCCGGTGAAGGAGAGCCGGGCAGTGGCGTGTGCCACCTTGTTCCCAGGGAGGGAGGTGTGGCTGGGTGCCCCCCTCTGCGGGCATGAGGGAGGGTGGGGCATTGAGAAAGAATTGGCCAGGGTAAGAGCCAAGACTCGTCCGAGTGCAAAACGACGGCAGGCGGCGTGTGAGTCAGACAGTAATTGTTATGCTGGGGACTCATGGTTTGGGTCATTGCGAGGGCCAATGGCTGCTTCTTCGGCTGTGGGTAGTAGACGCTGTGCAGACAGTTGCCGAGGTGAGGAAGGCAATTGTCGAAGCGGGCAACAGTAGCGTATGAATTGGTCGTTGAGGATAGGGAGAGGCGTCCGTTATAGAGGGTAGTCCGGGGTCGCTTCCGTATTTTTTGATGAGGGGCGTGTAACGATGCTGACGACGGCCGGCGTTGTATGTAGGGTGCATATGACGCGGAATGGGGGAGGACATGGATGTTGCGTCGCATTCATGGAGGTATGCGTGTGGCGAGTCCGGAGTTTGTACCACTTCCGGCCTAGCGTTTTGAGCAGATGACGAACGGCGGGTGTGAGTTGTAGGCGCTGTAGTTGGTTTTGTGAAGATGGGCCTCAATAATTTCCGAGAGGGGGTGTTATGTAGACCCAGTTTCAATATGTGGTCGGTAGAAGTAAACGTAGGCAGGCTGAGGGCTGTCTTATAAGATTTGCGTATTAGGACATCAATCTTGGCATGTCCTTGTGCTTTTAACGTAAGATAGGGTGCCCTGTAGGTGATGCGGCTGATCAGCATTGCTTTATAGATGCGGCAGTTATCTGTTTCCTTGGGCACGTGTTGGCGAGAGCATATTCGTTGAATTAGGTGTGTAAGTTGGGAGACTGTTTAAGTTTGGGAGGTACCGGGCCCCGGAGCCATCGTGGTGGTAAGTAGGCTCGCTAGGATGCGGAGGGTCTGGACGGTGGGGCTTTCTTGCCCGTTGAGAGTGAGGAAAGGGGTCGGGGGTAGGGTTTGGTGGGCGGCCCCGGGTTCGTAATCGGAGGACGAGTAAGGCGGATTTTGATGGGGCGCACCAGAGACCACATGTATGGAGATATTGGAGCGTAGTGTCGCCTGCCTGTTGAAGACTGTCTTGCTGTTGTCCGGGAGAGCCTGTGTTGATACGATAAGGTGAGAGTCGTCTGCATATAAGGCGTGCGACACGTGGGGGATTTGTTTCAAGTACTGTCGGGTCGAGTCCAAGAGCGCTATATTGAAAAGTAGTGGTGAGACAACCGAGCCTTGGGGAGTGCCCTTTGCCAGTGTGTGAAAGGTCTCTGTTTGGTGAGGGCCAATGGGGAGAATGGCAGTTCGATCTGTCGAAAAGGCTCTCACGTAGTTATATGTGGCATATTCGCAGCCCGTAGTTTGAAGTTGGCGGAGAATGGCTGTGTGTGTGACGTTATCGAAGGCGCCTTGTATATCGAGAGCGAGGACGGAACTGGGATGTACTTTGCTGAGGCAGTCGAGAACCCGTTCTTTGAGTTGGAGGTGGACGGCTTGCGCCGAGAGGTGAGTACGGAACCCGAACATGGTGTGAGGTAACCGGTTGGTGTCTTCAAGGAAGTCCGTTAGACGGCGAGTTACCACATGTTCAAAACGTTTGCCCACATAGGATGTGAGGGAGATAGGTCGTAAGTTGTCAAAAGTGATGGGTTCAAAAGTGATATCAAAAGTGATCACTTGTCAAAAGTTGTCAAAAGTGATATCACTTGGGAAGTAAAGTGATATCTGCGTGGCGCCACTGGGGCGGTACTGTGCCGTTAGTCCAGTGGTGGTTGTAACAGGCAAGGAAGGATTCTAAGTGGTCGTCGTTAAGGTTACAAAGTAGATTGTACGTTATTAAATCGTGTCCGGGTGCTGTTGTATGGGTCAGCCAGGTGAGTGCTCGCGTGAGCTCGTTCATCGTAAAAGGGCCATCGAGCTGAGGATTTGGAGCGCCAGCGTAGTCCGGGTGCGAGGGAGTTGCCTGAGACGATGCAGGTCCGAATAACTTGTGGTGGATTTGAAAGAGGAGTTTATCGGGTGGTTGAGAGTGGTTGTGCATAAGTCGGGCTATGTTTTGCGAAGTGGCAGTTTTGGTAGGGGCGTTTCCCAGGAGGTGGCGTAGGATGTGCCAAGCTTTCTTGCTTGTATGAGTGCCATTCGTTTGGCCACAGAAGCCGCGCCAGTTTTGGGCTTCCAGTTGTTTGGTGTATTTAGGAGCCTCTTCTGTAATCTGGGTAATACGACGTTTAAGCTTGCGATTGTGTTTATTTCGGCGCCATCGGTTGAGTAGGCTATGTCGTGCCGTCCATAGATGGACGAGATGGTTGTCTACTGCCGGTAGATCCTGCGTGAGCGTGATTTTCTTGGTGTGACAGTTTGATAGATCAATGAGTTGTTGCGTTCATTGTTCTCGGTTATCAGTTGGCAGTATGCTTGGACGTGGAGCTTCGCGGAAGGCTTGCCAGTCAGTGAGCTGCGCCGTGCCCATCCTGCGACGGATACTCGTGAGTGGGACAGTGAGAGCAATGATGTTGTGGTCACTGCCTAAAGTATCTGGCAGCAGATCCCATACAAAGTCGGTCGTGTTGCGACTGTATGTCAAATCCGGTATGGTGTCTTGGGTCACGCTTGTGCCTAGACATGTTGGCAGAGCCAAATCGTTCTGCAGGGTGAAGTGGTGGTGCTGTGCTGCTTGTAGCAGAGCCGTACCTTTTTTGGAAGCGTGGGGATAGCCCCATGTAACGTGAGGTGCGCTAAAATCGCCCAGGAGTAAACATGGGTTGTTGCGAGTGTGCCGCACCGCCGCGCTCAGCAGGGCTTCGATTGCGGATAGGGCTCGTGTGGGCGGGCTGTAAACGTTCAGTATGTAGAGGCTTGCTGCTTGTGGCTTATAAGGAAGGATTTCAACGAGGACGTGATCGATGGGGACGTAATTATTACCTGGGCTGTCAGTGACCGGGGGATAACGATGGCCCTGCGCTGGTGGGGGGATTGGTGTAAGTATCATAACCGCGAAGGCTGGGGCATGGGATGTCAGTTTCTTGCAATACAATGGCATCCGGCGGGTTTGGGGGAAAAGTTTTCGAGGGCTGCTTTTTTGCTTTTAAACGATCGGCAATTCCATTGGTAGAGGGGCACTTGCGTTACGGGTCTATTGTTCATCAGGTTTAGACTTTTTGGCTTGAGGTGAGTTGTCCGGGAAAAAGGCACGTTCAAGGAAGGAAATGCGTTCTGAAAGCAGATCGAAGATACTTTTTGGAGTCGGTTATCATTTTGCTTAGGGATTCTGTAGACTGCTGTACCGCTGCTGAACTTTTGGGATGCTGGGGGCCCTAAATTGTGCGTCGATGATTTCCTCTGTCGGCTCGTGTGAGAGGGGGGTAACCACGGGGGCGGGGGGGGTGGTTGGGACTGGGTGGGCTCGCTCTGCTTCAAGGGCTTCTACCCGGCCGTAGGAGGTCGGCATTTTGTTGTTGCAGGTTTTTGATCAGGTCGAGGAGTGCTGGGGTAGTGGTGGCGGGAACAGGCGTGAGCGGGAATAGCGGGGGATAGTTTTGTGTGTCTTGTTGGGGTGGGAGTCGAGCCGTGGGAGCGCGAGAGGCAAAAGCAGACCAGCTTACCTTGTCGGCGGCTCTTGCGTAGACGTCTTGCTGGTCGGCGAGTTTAGGATGAAGCAGCGTGGACAGTCCTTACCCGCCCCGATTGTATGGGTTGGGAGCACAATCGGCATTTAGCGATACACACATGTTCTGCTGACGGAGTCGGTTGTCTGCAGTGGAGGCATTTTGGGCTGTCAGGGCTAGGGCACACGTCCTTGCGGTGCCCCAATTCACCGCAGACGTGGCACACTTGCACGGAGCGGCGAAATGGCCGGCAGCGGAGAAGCATACTGCCCCCGTTCACGTAGAATGGCCCGCGAGTCCCTTGGAATGTGAGAAGCGCGGAGCGGGTGTTGCCCATGACGTGCGTGGAGGAGGGTGGGGCAGTTGCCTTGAAGGTAGGCGCCTAGGTTGTCCTTGTTTAACGAAGAGTCAAGGGCATGGATCACACCGCGACAAGTTCCCAGTGGTGAATTCATATACGTAGAAAACTCGTAGGTCGAAGTTGAAATTTGCAGTTGCTGTATCTCGCTCAGCCTTACGGCCAGCTCGGGATCCGCGGTGCTTGCGACGATACATTGGGAGTAGGTTGTACCAAGAGAGTGACGGCTAGGGTAGAAAGTCGGTAGCGCAGCTCACATTTGATTGACAGAGCTCCGATCAGTGCAGGGCGGTGGGGCAGGGGTAGCAACGTTAGGCCGGCTCGTGGGCGGAAGATGACCGTGTAGTTAGTAGGCGGTAGACGTGGCGGAGGCTCCCGAGGTGAGTGCTTGGGAGTCAGCGCTTTGTGTGCCTGGGGTTTGCCGGTGGCTTGGCTTGACGTCGTGGCGGTTGCAGTGGTCTTCTTGGCGCGTTTCTTCAGAACAGTAATCCATGGCTTGTCTGGCGTGAGAGTTTGGCCGATGTCGGGGTCAGTATCCATGTTGGTGCCTTTGCGATGCGTGTGGAGGAAGCGCGTCGTTCATCTCGGGGCCAGAGGCGCCGGCGCTGGTTCGAAACGATGTAGCTAGGCCTACAATATAGGCCTAGCCGAGTCGGCGAGGTCGCGAATCTCGGTCGGTGGTAATTTGAGCAGCAGGGGTCTAATGCGGCTCACCCAGGTGTCGAGTGCTTCCCTTCGTCGTTGTACAGACGCTGGTGACAGTGCTTAGGCCGTATACTGTTGTCAATCCCCATTTTGGCAGCAAAAATCGGAAGCTGAAGCGAGGCGCGGGCGACTGCGTCAGCGCCCTGGTGGCGGATCCCATTGTTTTGGACATTTTTTTATATTTAATCGCGCTTCCAGCTAGGAAGGAAGCTCTGTAGTGACGCATGGTCATCATCTGCTTGCAGCGCAATTATCCTCATCATGAACAGCTGCCTACCATCATCATCAGTGGTGCTTGCCCGGTGGCGTCAGAAGGGCCCTGCGGCTAAGATGGAACACGGTGGCACTAAAGCGGCGGTTGCATTTCCACGCCGCTCTCTAAGTTCCTCTAAGTTCCAGTGGGCCTTACGCTCCTCAATAAATGTAGGAGAGCCCACAGCATCACCAAGTCCACGGCTCCCGTTACCTACACGTACATACACAAATCCAGATTATCGGAGATGCCAGGACACCATCATCGAGAATTGAAAATACTGCAACAAATGCGGCGAGACAGCCACGCTATTCTACGCCACATGGTCCTGCTCACTCATATGGAGGACAGGTACCAGCAACACCTCAACGCAGCCTACCATACTGGATACATGACAGGTGGTCCTGGCAAGCACATCTCTATATGTCCAACTCCACCTGCTGGAAAGTCGGAAGACAGACGCACTCGCCACTGGGGCCCTGGACCTAGGGTTCCACCCATGAATTCTACTTCATTCAATTCCTTACCGCATTCCCTCATTTTCCTTTGTCTCAATAAAGTTTATTAAGTCAGTCAGTCACTCAGCGCTAAAAAATGTACACTTTCCACAGGAAAAAGCGTTGGAGGGGAGCGGGGAGCGGAGAAAGGCATTTAAGAGGCAGCGGCTGCACGAGCGAATCGCCTTTCGACGCCATCTGCAGCGAAGAAAACAGATACGCTACAAATTTTTTCGTCACTCGAAGTATATATAAATGGGGGTAAAATTAAAATGTTTTGTTGACCGCATCCGGGTGGCGAATTTGGCTTTACGTATATGTACACCTTTGTTTCCCCCAGGCGGTTGCCGCCTTCCCTACACTTACTAGCACTTTCGATTTGATTTGCAACGCTCGTCTTCTCAGCAACAGCACAGTGGGTAAGCACTGAGCTATCATTGCACGTTGCTAGCATTGGGAAAAAGTTGGCTGCCCCTCTCTTCATGGAAAAAACCCACTTGGCGATTGACCAAGATAATGGAGCTTTGAGGGGGTGTGGGATTTAGATAACTTTTCCCGCAATCCTAGCGTCGACATTTTTGGGACACACCTTAACCACACGCCTTCCGTAGGAGCCGATGTATTTATTATAAATGTGGGAGGGATGATTTTTCATTTCAGCTAGTGAAGAACACTTTCCATGGGTTGCGAGATAAAAAAAACATCCTGCAGAAATTCACAGAATTATCTACTGTGCTGCTTCTTTTGAGTGTGAGTTTTTTTCAGCCACATTTTTTTGTTTTTGTTTTTGCAAATCTTGTCCAACCAATTAACTACATTTACGCTATTATGACGACCACATTTGGAACATTCACAAAATCCCAATTATTGTGGAAGGAGGGCGTTACACGGTTGGCCATTTGCCGTAAATATTTTACACTTTTTCCTATTTTTTTAATTTCTAAATTTCATTCTGCCAATCATATCCGTTTACGCTAATATACCGATTACAGGTGGAACTTTCACGAAATCTGCATTACTGTGGAAATTTAATGCGTTATATGTTTGGCCATTTTCCATATTTTTTAAATGTTTTTCTTCTTTTTAGGTTTTCTAAATTTCGTCCAACCATTTATCTCCATTTCTGCTATAGCGAATAAATTTGCAACTTTCGCGAAAGCGGCATTATTGTGGAAATGCCGGGCGTTACACGGTTCGCCATTTTCCGTAAGTATTTTATACCTTTCTTATCTTTTTAGTTTTTCAAAATTTCGTGTGACCAGTTATCTCTCTTTACGCCGATATAGCGATTACAGGCGGAACTTCCATTATATCTCATTTTTGTGGAAATGCAGGGTATTACAGGGTCCTTGCTGGGGGGGGGAGGGGTACTTGACAAAGAATGCGAATGCTACACATTAAAAACTTTTATTGGCACAAAGAATTGCTGTGCAGTGTGCGCCACCCTAAGGGTCACGACGACTTAAACGGCTTGGAAAAGAGCTCCTTCGGCAGCTGGGGGCCCAAGCGGCCGGCCGAACGCCTCCATCCACTTCTCAGAAGAATTAATGAGGTTTATTTATTTATTTATTTATTTATTTATTTATTTATTTATTTATTTATTTATTTATTCACAATACCCCTTAAAGCCCTTCGTGAGGGGGTATTACATAGGGGGGTACATAGCACACGTGTTGTGTTAGCGCAGTAAAGCGGAAAAAATAAACAAAAAGAAGCAGGAATGTTCACACTGCAAACGCAAATAAATACACATTGTAAACTTGAAAAAAGTGATAACGCAGTAATCAAATCAATATAGCAACAAAACAGACAGCAATACAATACAGATGGTTCAAATTCAAGCTCGACACGATGTATAACCTATCAGCACAACAACAAAAATAAAATACAGAGCAAAAATAAAAATGTTCAGTGCACAATTTGAAGGACGGAAAAAAATCGAAAAAGAAGAGGAAAGTGTTAGGTTAGCTGTTGAATTAGTTCCTGAAATTTCGTGTTGTCTTTTTGAGAAGTGATATGAGATGGTACATTATTTCATTTGACTATGGTACGTGGAATGAAAGGCCGGGCAAAGGCAGATGAGTGGCAATTTGTGCGTTTAACTTTGTAGGAGTTGTCTCGGCGAGGGAAACTGACTGGAGGTGGCTCGAAGAAATCATCGTGAAGTGACGCGTGGTGATACAGCTTATGGAACAGTGATAGGCGGGAACGTTGGCGGCGATGTACTACATCAGGTAGTTCGGCAGGACGTTTTAGTGCTGTGTGGCTAGAATGAGGTGAGTAGTCTGAATATATGAAGCGAGCAGCCCGGTTTTGCAGAGATTCAATATCAGTTACGATGTATGCCTGATTGGGATCCCAAATGGCTGATGCATAGTCAATTTTAGGACGTATTAGTGTAGCAAAGGCAAGTTTTCGAATGTCAGAAGGAGCATGTTTAAGGTTACGCTTTAGAAAACCGAAAGAGCGATTAGCGGAAGCCAGGGTGTGTTTTATGTGATAATGCCATGACAGATCGGGTTGAAGGTGAACTCCTAGATATTTATAAGTGGATACGAGGTCAATTGAACGGTTATTGAGCACGTAGGAGGTAGGAAAGTGGGAGGCCCGATTAGCGAAGGACATATACTTAGTTTTAGAATGGTTTAGGATCATTAGCCAAGATGAGCAACATGCATTGATAGCATTAATATCAGTTTGCAAAGCTTCGCGGTCATTATCGCAAGAAATTATTCGGTAAATCACACAGTCATCAGCAAAAATTCTTATTCGGAAAGAGACACGCGATGGTAAGTCGTTACTATAGATTAAAAACAGTAGCGGTCCTAGTACGCTTCCCTAGGGGACTCCTGAAGTAACAGGTTTGAAAGAAGAGGCACAAGTGTTAGCAGACGTGTACTGTAGGCGTGATGAAAGGGAATCTTTTACCCATGATAAAATGTTAGAGTGAATGTTAAGCGGAGAAAGTTTCGTGAGGAGCCTGCGATGAGGAACATGGGCAGAAGCTTTTGAAAAGTCAAGAAAAATGGCGTCAACTTAGGATCCATCATCGAGAGATGAATGAATGTCATGAATGAAACCTACGAGCTGTGTGTCACAAGAACATCCTCAGCCAAATCCGTGTTGGTACTTATGTATGACGTTATATTCCTCCAAGTAGTTGATAATATGTGTGTGTATTATATGTTCGAAGAGTTTACAAATGTTACTGGTTAACGAACTAGGACGATAGTTTAGGGTGAAGAGCGTTCACCAGATTTGAAGATTGGAATTACTTTTGCAATTCGTCAGTCATGGGGTATGCAACCTTCTTGGAAAAAAAGAGCCCACAGTATGGGACAAATGCTAGCTGAAAAATGTTTTTAGTATTTTGTTATTGAAGCCTGCTTGATCCGAAGCAGTAGAACTTTTGAGTGTATTGAGCAATGAAAATATTCCAACTGTGAAACATGATTAAGTAGCGCGGTAGGGTCGGTACAAAAGTAGAGACCACACAGGACTAGCGCTAGTCCTGTGTGGTGTCTACTTTTGTCCCGTCCCTACCGCGCTACTTAACCATGTTTCACAGTTCGAACCTACTAGCCCACATTTACGCATTGAAAATATTCCTGCTTCACTGATTATTATTTCCGGCATGCTGATGTCTGGAATTGAGTTAACTTTAGGGCATGAGGCGGTGTCTTCACACGTAAATACTGATATGAAGGCGTCGTTTAAAACCTGTGCACACTGAGACATGTGGAATGGCATCATTATTACTGTCAGTGAGGATGATGTCAGGATGGCTAACAGGATTGATATTCCAAAATTTCCGAGAATTATTTTTTAACATAGATGATAAGTCATGTTTGAAAAAATGACGGCGAGTTCATGCAAGCAGTGACTGATATTCTTTATCGCATCGTTTGTAACGCAGCCAGCTATCGGAAAAGTGGTCTTTTTTATTGGCACGGCGATAATGACGTTTCTTTTTGTTATTGAGGCTTCGAAGTCGCTGGTTATACCAAGGATCGGTGTTTTCTGTTTTTATGGTGATGGTTGGGAATGAAGCTGTTGATTAAATTAGTAAGTACGTTTTTGAAAATGACCCATTTATCTTCAACTGAACGCGATCCGTGTTCTTCAAAGAAATTATCTGCTAATGAGAACAGTTCATTGTCCATGCTTGTGTAGTCAGCCCTTTTGTAACATCTTATTTGTTTATTAGTAGTTTTGCGCTTGATAGGAGAAATATGAAGAATACCAGTATGAATGTCGTGATGAGATGCGTTGGTAAAAATCGAGATGCGTTGGTAAAAACTAAGTCTCAGAATGTTAGCCGATGTGGACGAACAGCGCGTTGGACGACCAAATATTTAAACCAGTGAAAAATTGAGACAAGACTGAACAAAGTTATGCGCTTCGGTTTGGCCATCCGTAACTGATTGAGTGGACCGGGAAATGTTAGGAAAGTTGAAATCGCCAAGAATTAACAATAGAGAATTTGGAAAACGGGAACAGATTAAGTTCAGCACACGGGTAAATTCACTTGAAAAATCAGTATTCGCATCGGGTGGCTGGCAAAAAACGCCAACAATTAGGTCACCAGTGGAAGCGGTCTTCGGTACAACCCAAAATTTTGGTGATTTCCCTAAACCCCTTTAACTCCGCGGCATGGGTGAGCAGTCGCATGTGTGCACTATATTTGTACAATTTATTTCAGGATAGTTCCAATAAAACATGAGATCCAGTCATTTCCCATAACCACACGCCTCCAATGGTAGCCCTTGTATGCAAGCAAGTTCCTAACTGTGTGCATTTCCATGGTGAACTAGGTATGACAAGTAATAAATAACACGTGTAGTACCTAATAGTGTGAATATTATATTGACCCACAGAGGCATCGCCGAATACCACGAATTGATTAGAGAACTCTGGCTGATCATTAGAGACCTGAATTTTAGGCAAAATGCCTATTTTTTCATTGGCCCCTATCAAGCCTATTTGAGGTATAAGAATAAACTAAGAAAAGATAAACAATTTACCCATTCTTTATTATGCCTATAAGTGGGTATTGTGAGGTCCGTGCCTATATGGGCATTTTAGTGCTTTAAACGCTTTTTTTAGTTGTAGGTTCTTTTGGGTTGGGGGGTTCGCGCACACGTACGGTTAAAACTGCTCTCACTTTATGAGCCCACAACTCAGCATTTGCCTCACACTGTTTGCGAGGAGAATCTACGCGCTGTACCAAACACGGCGAGACGCGAAAACCGCTTCTACAGCCGCCGCCACTTCATCCCAAGGTTACCTCGTGCAACTAAACTGGCCCGCCAGAGGCCCCAACGCAGCGACATCGCAGCCAACGTATCGTCCCGGTGTTAGCGTGAGATTTTTTTAGATGTAAAGCACCTCATGCTCGGAGCTGTGTCCCTCCCTCCCTCATTGTCGTTTTCCGCCATCCGCACTCCACTGCGCATGCGCGTCTCTTCAGCCCCGCCAGCGTTTGGGCTGACGTCAGCGCAGTCCACTATAAAAAGAAACAGTTAGGCGGCGCCCAGTTTTGATCCCACGACTCCCTGGCCGCAACGGGAGGTACGTGGCGCTCTTCCCACTGTGCTACAAACTGAGACGGGAGCATGTGCTACGAATGCGCCTTATGTCCTTCACTCATTCAAACTACGTCAAGAAGCTACTGATACAACGAAGGCACGCGAAGCTGAACGTCAACGGAAACGACGAACTGAAAACTAATGGGAACTTCAGTCGACCCCATGGCTGCTTCGCATACTACTCACGGTTCCCCTACGGAAAGATGGCGTGATTTTTTCTATGTTACTATGTTACTCCGTCGCGCTGTGTCCGGGTGTCAATGGCGAAAACGTTTGCCCACTTGGCCCATCTAGTGCTAACTGAATAACGAAACACGGAATAAAGGGACTTAACGGGACACAACCCCGCATGTACCCCTCAAGGTCAAAGATGCCGACCAAGGAAAATCACGTGAGCATCGAACAAACCAACGTTTCAAGGTGGTCCCACAAACTTATGCACAACCTGAAGCCAATGACGGGACTTTGACAACCGTCAAGACGCAGCACGCACAGCAAAAGGAGAAAACGGGAGAACGACGTTATAGACCGACCATCTCACCACTTCGTCAGTGTGATCGCCACAACCGTCGTCTACCCTGCCGGGGGACTTTAAAGGGATTTTACAATCTAGGGATTTTACAATCTAAAGGGGTCCTTGAAAATAACATTACGCCCACCTCCTATCGCGGGAGCCCTGGTGTGATGCGACGCTGGAGGGAGTTCCATTGTGCGTTTCCGTTGGGTCGATTACTCGAATTGTGTGAGAAATCGTCGGGTAATGCGAGAGAGAGAGAGAGAGAGAGAGAGAGCACGCATAGCGCGGACGACCGTCGACTGAGAGACCGGCCGGAGCGCGGCACTCTGCTTATATGCGCAGCGCGCCCAAAGGAGAGGAGACCACAGAGAGAGATTGCGCTGCACATGTGCCGCGCTTGCGCCGCACGCAGCGCCGCCCACCGGCGGAGTGAGAATGCGCTGCGCCACGCGCCCGCAGATGTTGAGCGAGAGTGTTCGCTATCGGAAAGAGGAGAGGGAGTGAGCGGAGGAGAGACGCAGCTGTGCGGACCCGTACGACGACGACGCAGGAAGGACAGGGCCGCCGGCAAGAGATGCTCCTCTCAGCGTCACATCTAACAATCTTGCGGCTTTGTAATGTTGGTATAAAGACCATAGCTACTGAATGATATCGACTAGAAAGGATTCAGAAGCGCTTCCCTTCCGTAGAACCTCATTTTATCGTGACTCACCTGTGAGCCATTGTAGGCACGGTGGGCTTCTCAAGATCCTGCTTCTTGATGAGCTATGTATTAGGCGTTCCCAGCGTGACTTGGTTTTTTTATAACTGTATTCATTTCAAAATTGACTCTCCTTCCCGTGTAAGATCTGTTAACCTGCGAGTGCCAAGCAGACCACTGCGGCCGCATAGCTGCTTTCATGTTGACAGAAAGAACGCTGAGCCTAGAGCCAGCTATGCGATTCTCACAGTCCTTTAACAGTCTGTTTATATCCCCCATTGACATTTTCTGAAATCACATGGTTCTTTTTAAATGATCCTTCAAAATTTTGATATTATAAAGGCACATTCTGTGGACAAGTCGCATCTGCACTTTTCCCACTGTTCTTGTGTTTCTGCACCAAAACCTCCACCTAGCTTATGCTTGTATGTGTTGAAATCTCTATCCAGGACCTCCGAGCTCTTTTTGTTAAGAAAGTGTGTTTGACTTCTTTGAACACTCTTCTCTTTTTTATACATCTACACAATTATGTTCACCTGTTTTAAAGCAAAGCTTTCTACCTCTACCAGTTAACGGTTCTTTTCTGGCGAGTGGGCCAAGAAACTCCCCACGCTTCTGGGGAGGCGGAGGGCGTTTTTCACTGACGGAGCACAGTGTAGATGGGGCGGCGATAGGGCGCTATTACCCAGCGTTCTCCGGGCGCACCCCGGCGGGCGGATCGGCGGGACCCTTCCGTCGGCTTTGTCGTCCGCTTAAGCGACGTGTTGGGCCTGCTTTGGCGCATCTTCGCCGCCGTTGCGCGCCTAATTCGCACGGCTTCATTAGTTCGACAGCATCTCCTGGGTAACACGGACTCGACGGAATGAAGTGGCCGAGCGTCAAAGATACTTTAAGAATTGGTCTGCAGGGCGGGAAAACAAAATGTAGAGACCACTTGTGCCGCGCGGTGTTGTAGCCCCGAGCTAGAACATCAGGATGGTGAGGTTTCGCTGTCTCACCCTTCGAAACCCGCTCCTCTCTGTTTTCTTTCTGCCCAACCACGGCCCGGCATCAGCGGCGGCGTCCGCCGCTTGAGCCCGGCTGTGGCCGACGCTGCTGCGTTCGGGACGCTGCCCCCGCGAAATTCAGGTAACGGCTGGCTTCGCTCTTTGTAGAGCCACGTGTTTAAAGTCAAGCGACATCGCATGGGCAATTGTTGTGGTAGTCGTTTAAAGCTTTTCTTTCCGACCGGCTTCACAGGGTGGATTGGAGCCATTTTTTTTTCCTTTCCTATATGTTTTCTTTTTGTATGTCTTATATTCATGCACCCAGTGTATCACCCGAAAAGGCCCTGGGCTGTTGGTGACCATTTCAAATAAATAAATATCTTACAACGGGGAGCAGGTTGGATGGTTGGTGCATGTTGGTTGGTGCACACACTCACGGCGCTCACTAACAACCAAGTTTTATTGCTTGCAGGCGCCTTAGATAAACATCTGCCAAAAAACTATAAACATAAAGAGAACAAGAGGCAAATAACACAAAATGAACCAAAGTTCTTGTCGGACACAGCGGTTACAGGGTCATAAAAAATGTCCATTTATTAAGCACACGAGACTTTTTCCCCACGCAATAAAACTTGGATGTTAGCACAGTGTGTGTGTGTGTGTGTGTGTGTGTGTGTGTGTGTGTGTGTGTGTGTGTGTGTGTGTGTTGTGTGTGTGTGTGTGTGTGTGTGTGTGTTGTGTGTGTGTGTTTGTGCGTGTGCGTGTGCGTGTGCGTGTGCGTGTGTGTGTGTGTTGTGTGTGTGTGTTTGTGCGTGTGCGTGTGCGTTGTGTGTGTGTGTGTGTGTGTGTGTGTGTGTGTGTGTGTGTGTGTGTGTGTGTGTGTGTGTGGTGTGTGTGTGTGTGTGTGTGTGTGTGTGTGTGTGTGTGTGTGTGTGTGTGTGTGTGTGTGTGTGTGTGTGTGTGTGTGTGTGTGTGTGTGTGTCCCCTACTCTGAGTGCCGTTCGCTGGGGCTGTTGCTCACATTTTTACTGAGTGGTGTTCTTCCCAGCAGCTTTGCTGGACGTCCAATTCTGGAGTAGAAAATGAGTGAATTTTTTATGCGAAATTATTGCAATGGCCGAGGAGTTCTATAGGAATCTGTACAGTAGCCGGGACATACAGGATAATGCCGAACGAGACAGTAGCTCGGAGGAGAGAGACATCCCACCAGTAACGACCGAAGAAGTAAGGAAGGCTTTGAAAGAAATGAAAGGGGGCAAAGCACCTGGTGAGGATCAGACAACAGCAGACCTCTTGAAAGATGGCGGAGAAATTGTACTTGAAAAACTGGCAAACCTGTATACGCAATGCCTAATGACCGCAATGGTGCCAGAATCTTGGAAGAATGCGAACATCATCCTAATCCATAAGAAAGGCGACATGAAGGACTTGAAAAATTACAGGCCGATCAGCTTACTGTCAGTCGTCTACAAGGTATTTACCACGGTAATCGCTAACCGAATCTCTGCAACCTTAGATTTCAGTCAACCTAAAGAACAAGCAGGGTTCCGTAAAGGTTATTCAACAATGGACCATATTCACACGATCAATCAGGTGATAGAGAAGTGTGCTGAGTATACTGAACCCCTATATGTAGCCTTCATAGATTATGAGAAAGCATTTGACTCGGTCGAAACCATAGCAGTCATTCAGGCATTACGGAACCAGGGGGTAGATGAGCATTAAGTAAGAATACTAGAGGATATCTACAATGGGTCTACAGCTACCATCATCCTCCATAGGGAGAGCAGTAAAATACCTATAAGAAAGGGTGTCAGACAAGGAGACACAATCTCTCCAATGTTATTCACAGCATGCTTACAAGAAGTATTCAGAACGTTGGATTGGGAACAAGTGGGAGTAAGGTTTAATGGAGAATACCTCAGTAACCTCAGATTTGCTGATGACGTTGCCTTGCTAAGTAACTCGGGGGACGAATTGCAAAGCATGCTTTCCGCACTGGGTGAACAGAGTAGAACCGTGGGCCTGAAAATTAATATGCAGAAAACTAAAGTAATGATCAATAACCACGGGACAGCACAGCAGTTTGAGATAGGTGGTGAGGCAGTGGAAGTTGTAAGCAAATATATCTACTTAGGCCAAGTTGTGACCCCAAATCCCAACCATGAGCCAGAGATAATTAGAAGGATCAGAATGGGGTGGGGCGCATATGGCAGACATTCTCAGATAATGAATAGCAGCCCACCATTGTCGTTGAAAAGGAAAGTGTATGACAGCTGCATCTTACCGGTACTCACCTACGGGGCAGAAACCTGGAGGCTCACCAAGAGGGTTCAACTTAAATTGAGAACGACTTAACGGGCAATGGAGCGGAAAATGATAGGTGTAACATTAAGGGACAAGAAGAGAGCGGAGTGGGTCAGGGAGCAAACTGGTGTTAAAGACATATTAGTAGAAATTAAGAAGAAGAAATGGACGTGGGCAGGGCATGTAATGCGAAGGCAAGTTAACCGCTGGTCGTGAAGGGTAACAGAGTGGATCCCTAGAGAAGGCAAGCGTTGCAGGGGGCGGCAGAAAGTTAGATGGGCAGATGAGATCAAGAAGTTTTGCGGGGATAAATTGGTCACAGTTGGCACAGGACCGAGGTAATTGGAGAATAATGGGAGAGGCCTTTGCCCTGCAGTGGGAATAGATAGGCTGGTGATGATGATGATGATGATTACAATGTACTGCGCTATCTATGGCACTTATCGGTGTTGTGGGTCTGTATCCTTGAGATTAATTGGTGTTGACGTCCACGAGCAGTTGCCGGTTTTGTCTCTTCCACCACAGCCTGTGGTTGCGCCTTAGGAACATGGCTAATGTTGCAAGACTTCAACAAACACTTCTGGATAATTCACAGCTTTGCTTCAGACAAGAGCGTCAGAGCCCAGACTATTATATACCACTGTGATGTGGGTTGTTGTGTGGATGAGGAGGTCAAGTTTCACTCGCGAAGAAGAAGCGAGGCACGTGACGTCAGACAAGGACAACGTATGTTAACGGGACAGAAATAAAAAATACACAATTAACTATAACCTAATTTAATCAACGGACTAAATGTCCGACAAGACACTGTTAACCCAATAGAGTTCCCGCTCACGTCTTGCAGTCTTGCAGTACTCGGCGGTAGGAAGCTGTGGCGGTACACTTGATCGGTGTGATGGCTGCAGGCGCTGTCTCCTTGACGCTGGCGCCGGCCGCCGCAAAGTCGGGTCCCGTGCGCTAGGCTCGGGGCGCTGCCGCGGTGGCCTTGTCGATACCGGTGCTGCGACGGTTGAGTGCTTCGGCCCGGGTGCTCCGTGGCCAGTCTCGGCTGAGCTGCCTTGATGTCCGCGGGGAAGATGCGGCTCGCAACGGAGGTTCCCCGAACGTTCTCGTCCGGCAGGTCGCTCCGCGAACCTCGTTCCTTCCGCTCTCCTGCCACGATCCTCCGGCTTCCTCCTCCTCTTTCTCTCCGCGCCCTTCTTCGGCCTCCGCACACACCTCGTCTTCCTCGCTTCCACCTGCCGACCCCTGTCCGGTGAGCAGCGCCTCCTCACAACCACGTTACAGTTGAGTATAACTTGGCACATCTGTGTGCTCATTGCACATTCCTGACAGAAAGCATTCAACAGCGTAGAACTTGGGCACCACTCTGTATCAGAATGCGGAGCTCATTTCGAAGGTGCGGGACAAGTCCGCTGCCATCCCTGGGGTTCCAGTTTCTGACCAAGCCATTCAAAATCTTGTCTGTCTCGGACATATAACAGAACGTTCTTGGATACTGTGTGCTAAAGGAACTTCCAAAGGTTCCGAGCAAACTTTGATATTCCACATGCAATAAGATTTTGGAGCGATCCAAAGTACAAGTATACTCTGCCAATTTCTTTGTGCCCTGACGGTTCTTTTTTTGCTCCCAAATGTTGACTGAGAATAGATACAACTTTACGCCGTAAAACATTGCCACGGCTCGATTTGCATGGCTTTTAACCCGTTCTTTTAGTGCCGATTCACTCCAATTTCTCGTAAATCTCTCAAAATGGCGACCCTCGTCTGACGCATTTTCATAAATAAAATAAAATCACTTTCCCATAGCATAACATTTGGCCACTATTTTCATTGCTAATAAGAATTTTCTATGAAATACGCCGCGGAAATAAATACGACCTGAGTCTATATATGACTGCATTTGCCTTTCTGATGCCGATATGCCTAAATGTATGTTTTCAGTCCCTATTATAGGCGCTTAAAATCCCGATTTTTTTGTGCTTGAAGTTCCGATCTCTGCTGATCATACTTACTGAGATAGCGTCATACGTACAATGTGATGTTTCACCTGCCATCACACCAACCATCCATCAGACCCATTTAGACAACACTTCCCATGGGTTTGCACACACTATCTTGACACAATTAAATACGGAATAGTTTCATTAAAACACGAGTTCTAGTCGTTTAGCATAACCACCTCCGGTACAAACAGCAAACGGGAGCTTCCAATCATGTAAAGCTCGAGGGTGAATTATGACAAGTAGGAAAACTCAACACGTGTTATACCCTATAGTGTCATTAGTAACCGGATACTATCGCCGGATACCACAGCTAGTCGTAATTGTTGAATCTCCCGAAGGGTATGCGCCACTCAATCACCATCATCGTGTATATTTTCCCGTGCGAGTAAAGTGATCATCCCCGCGAAGGGCAGCCATGGCCAAGGTCTCGCTTCTCTCGTTCTTCCGTAATATTTTCTGGTGCCGTTAAACCCGGGAAGACGACCGCACGCGACGAAGGAGACCACCGACGTCCCTTCCGGCATGAGGTTCTCAGAAACCCTCTCCTTTGACTGCTGTTGACGCTGCTCAGCCCCGCCCTCAGCCGGAGGTCAGCATGGCTGGCCCTGACCGCCTAGTGACGACCGACCGAATGCGTGCGATTGAGAAGCTGCGCCGGCAGCAGCGTATCCTTCGCGGCGCTGGCACCCGACTCCTCAAGGCAGCGACGGATCTTTTGGAAACCGCCTCGACGCATCCGCATGAACTTCAAGCGGCCATTGATCTGCTCGAGAGAAATGAAGCGGCACTGTACGAGACTGAAAAGAAAATAATCGAGCTTTTGGACCATGATGAAGTTGAGCGAGAATATTTCGACGCGCCGGCGTATCGAGGAAGCATATGTACTGTCCTAAACCACCTGCGCTCGGCCGTGAACTCTCGGAAGGCGTCTGGCAGGAAGGTCACTACTAACGGCACTGCAGGCAAGCCAAATTACCCTCGACCCTTGACCGTCGTGTGCAACGGTGTTCGCCCAGCCACCCATGCAGACCATCCTCCTCACTGCGGCTCACACCCGTCAACGTCGGACGTTGCCCTGCCGAAGTTGCAGTCTTCAACGTTCAAGGGTGAGCCACGTGGGTGCAAGGGCATTCGGTGCCGTGTCGAGACGACGGACCACAGCTACCCGAACGTTCCAGGTATTGTCAACCTGGGAGCCAGCTCGGAGGTAGCGTTGACCATCCCAATTGAGGAAGGGGGTGCGGAATACGAGGGTACGCCTGCCGCAGCCAACGACTACTCAGCTGTTTCTGCTCAACGAGACGACAAAAAAGGCAAGGTAAATGACGTGAAAGAAAGCATAGAGCCACCACCGTACACTTTCGAGTATATCTTCGTCCCAGACTTCATGAATGAGGAATCCTTAACGCAGCTTCCTAAAATCCCGCCATCACAAATCGTCAAGTTAGAACGGGACGCTGCACCCAGGTTCAAGTCTGGTTCGTTCTGTGTTCCTGATGTTAGGAAATCTGAACCGCTATTCGTGACCATATCGGGTCAATGTAACGAAACAACGAAGCCTTGCCAAGAAACATCAATAACGCATATTGAGCTAACACCTCGCCCAAAAGAAAGTTCGACAGAATCGGAATCCGCCAAGAGGAAAACCCGAGGCAAGGGACAAGACAGATCTGAATATACTAGCTGACTCGCTGCATTAGAACTGCAGGTCCCATGAGCCACTGAGACCTTCCGGACATCAGATTCACGAGAATAGGTACATAATCGGAGGACAGGAAACGCGAGCCTGGAGAACAGTTTGGTTGGCGCCCGCTTCACCTTGGCGGCGCTTAGCTGTCGTGAAAGCTGCGAAACGCCGGATGCACCGCTGGAAGCAAAAGAGGTGACAGCAATTCAGGGTAGCTTTCGAAAGAATGACCTTATGGAAAGAAAGACACTACACTATGATTGCGGGTTAATTCTTCACCCCCACAAGGATTTTCTCGCGGGTGGGAAAGGGAATAGGAGGAGCTGTTTCGACCTGATGAATTTCAGCGTCCTGAGGAGCAACCGAGCCAAGGCCAAGCGTTCGTACGCACCGACAAAAGACGCATTCGTTGTTCCCAGCTGCTGAGTCGCCACAAAGAAACCCCGTCGTACACAGCGAGGGTCAGGACGAGCTGCGGGGTACGCCGAAGGTTGAGAAGCCTGTGAATACTTCGCCACCGTTCAGCTTCGTTCGCCCTATTAGGTTGCACAGCCGTCGCGCCGCAGCGCAAACCTTGCAGTTTCGTGAAGCGCCAAAGAACTAAAGCTGGTTTTACTTGAAGACGACGTGTACCGGATCCGCACGTGTAACTTGTGCCGCAGCGCAGAGGTGTCCCAGACGCGTCAAAGCGGCGGCTCCATGGCTACTGCTACGAGAAGCCCATTTGCCGCTCAAGATTTTCGATGGACTGCGGGACAACCTGCGCGAGAATCGTCCCGAGGCGAAAGCACTCAAGCAGCGCTTCAAGAAACTGCATCGACAAACGTGTACGAGACACAGAGCCAGCTGGTGAAGCTATTGAACAGCTAGAAAGTTCGGTCTGTGGGACAGCGTTTGTGTGAGGACAGATACGCACGTTGCGGGCGCGGGAGGATGTTGAATCTCCCGAAGGGTATGCGCCACTCAATCACCATCATCATGCAGATTTCCCGTGTCAGTAAAGTTGCCATCCCCGCTAAGGGCAGCCATGTTCACGGTCTTCCTTGCGTCGTTCTTCTGTTAACAGTACTGCCTAAATGCTATTATATATTTCTACTCGATTCTCTTTATTACAAATGCTCCCTTGAATAACGTACGCCTGATTCACTGGAATTCTCTCTGCTCTCTCTTCTCCCAATTCTCTCTTCTCCCAAGAACTGTGTAAGAGGTAGCTACTAGCTTTAAAGCCGTGTCCTAAGGAATAAGTGCAAACCTCTATTATTATCTATTTTGATGGCGCCCTACTCAGAATTAGCCTTAGAATTGTCGGAGGTGCTCCCACTAATATTCGAATACTTGGTCGCGATGCTTCTCTTAAAAATTCTAATCTCTCGTTTTGTGCTCTTACTCAAACACACATTTCATGGAGGTTTGCCTTCAAGAATGATATTCGAGCAAATGATCTTTCTACGTCATAAATACCTGCATATCAAACTTTTAAGTGGTAATGTATTCCTTTAGAGCTCCAGCATTACAATAACGTGATTAAGCAAAATATTGGAGTAGAGGAGGAGAACTTAAATATAATATTTGTCATATAAAAACACGCACACCTTGACTAGGCAAACTGAAGACCGCTGAAGCACGGTGATGTTTGGGTGATTGAATCAATACGTAGATCTCACCTTTCAAGCATTTGCCCCAAGACTATATCTCTTCTTGCATAATTTGAGAAGTAACACAAGCGTCACTGTACCGTAAAAATTGTATTTAAACGTAGGTCGTGTTATCCACATAACCTGGAACCTTCTGGTTCCCAGTTGTGTAACGAAATATTAGAACTTTGTAACATCCACACCCTGCCATTCGACCAGCCTACATCCCAAGGAACTGTTCTTTAGGCAGAATGTTCATCCGAAAGCAAAAATGACACTGAAGATACAGAAAGGTTAATGTGCATAATATTGGCGAGCCTCAAAGTAAAGCTCTACTCATCTGAGTATACTGAACGGCAGCGCCAAAAAAAGTTCTCCGCATAGGATTCCCGATGAAAAGCCGATTTCTAATCTGCGGAAAAGGCGACTCCCACAGAGACGGCTTAAGTACGCAGTCAACCAACAATGCACAATACCTCAACCGCACGCCACAAAAGAACAATAGTTTGAATTTCTTGATTAAAAAAAGTCTCCCAAAGCTTGTTTGAATAAAGGCATTGGCTTTGATATGTCATGAGATGCAGAAAAGTTTTTAATTCATACTTTTTTCTCCGTTGGTTTTAAGTTACCTTCAACAGTGTTATACGCTTGTTATCGAGGCAACGTGGGCCGATTATTTTCGAAGAAACACCTACTCCTCACTCGCTCGGTTTATTTTGTCGCCTAATATTTATTTCTAGTTTTCTACATTGCGCAGTGAAAGTAAAGAGGGCACGCAAATTTGAGTGCAAAAGAGGGACCTGTACTTTTGGACAGTGTGGCTCCGTATATTTCGTAGTGTTTAAAATTTTGGGCTTCCTTCTGTTTTTTTTTTTTTGGCTTTTCGGATTTTTTTGCGCGACGTAGCTAACAATTCCAGCATGTGTGCTAATCAGAAGGATTGCTGAAGGCTATACTCAAGCGTAAAATTATCTACATTTCCGTCATTCCTTATTAACAAACTCTAGAAAGCAGGCGCATTGTTTTTACTGCCTTTCAAAATAAATTGTGCACTTGCGCCTGCAAGATAATACCCCAAGTATTCTCATCACAACAATTTGGGAATTTCGTCGTTGGCCTTCTAACATTTTGAATGATTCATTTATATTATTGATTTACACAATTATAAGTTGATAAACCAACTGAAACTACCTTTTTACCCTCCCCACTAAGGAACCTGTCAATCTACTGCAGAAACCTCCTTTCAAGTCCACATATTGCTTAGTGTGCGCGAAGCGATTGCGCGAAACATGCTTAAAATATGAGCTAAGGTAAGGAAATTTGCACGAGCAACCAATGAGGCAAGAGAACTGCAGGATAATTGTACACGGGGAGAATGGTTTGCCTCGAACATCAAATGTCGACCAAAATTACTATTGAAGCACGTCCTACCAGTACCCTAACAGCTACTCAAACTTCGCTTCTAATTTTAATATCATTACTAACGAATTAGAAATAGCTGGTTTAAAAGTCTGTTACTAGCTACAGATTCCCCAACATTGGGAAAAGTTGTTTGTATTGTTTTTTATACTTCTAGCGGAAAGCTGTTTTCTATATAATTTTCACACTTAAGCATGCAAATCTGGCATGACATCTCCAAAACGGCAACAAATACAAGGCGTGCCTTCACCCATGCATGACCGCATAGCATATACCACACACACCTATATATTTAACAGCGGAGCTGTTGTAGCTGGCCGTAATATCCGACGCATAACGCGCTAAAAATACCACAAATATGCCCAATGGTAGTGTGCTCTTGCGTAGCGGGGACCACCGAGCGTCCTAGGCACCCGCAGTGGCTTTAGTAAAATAAAAAAAAAACAGGCAAAACCTCGAGGAGCGCCTCGCGTTGCCTAGCAAACAACAACGCAACAGCTGGCTCTGCTCCACCTGCTGCACGGTACCTTGACGCGTCTCCGAGAACGCCGCGCATGCGTCGCATACGTACGTGCCGCCGCTGCCTCTTACATATTTTGAAACGCTGCCGCAAATGTAGTGCTGGGAATGCGGAACCCAAAGATATCGATGCATATGGCGATGACTACTGCTACCACAGTGCGAAGTGAGGACGGAACATGTAAATAAACAATTTCAAATGTGTACAAAAATATGGTGGTAATGTGTCCTTCGGTGGTCATGTAGAAAAATAAATCCTGCATCTTCGCTATTGTTCGAGCCTTCCGGGACTGAGTGCAGGCTTCGTCAGTTTACTTATGTTATAAAGAACTGAATCAGACACTCAATCTCACAACCCTTTTCCGCCAAAATATTTACATCACAAAATGTAAAATGCTTCGGCGTTTGCCCTACAATTGTAAAATACATCCAAGGTATCACGTAACTCTAGGGGCCGCATTTTCTGTGCTGTATACAAACTGCTTATTGAGTTTTGAAAAAAAAAACGAAACGAGTTAAAAGCCTTTAGTATTGCACGAAAAATGTTACAAAAAAATAATTTTTATTGCATTTGGTGAAATATATTTCCGGTTCCGCTGTGTAAAAACAGTTTTTCACCGTAGATGAGGCAAGTGCCACAAATAATATTTCGCGGACACAATGTGTCTATTGGTCATGCCCGTTCAACACCAATGATCCTGCCAACCAAATCCCCTCGCATGATCAGTTAAAACCGTTCATACGAAAGTGCCTGTGCGAAAAACTGCAGCCGCGTATCGGTCGGTCATTTACCAAGGTGAACAGTCGGGGATGCCTCAACATCCGTATTGCTGAAAGCAGCCACGGTCAGGAAGTACCAAACGTCACAGGCAGTCATTGGGGCCTCACTCGGGTTTTCTCCCTTTCGCTCCTTCTCGAAACTGTTTTGTAGATGTGGCAAAAGCACGCTGCCTAACCTAGAAGTTTGTTGTTTTCAGGATTTAGGCATCTATTTGGAGTACCGTAGTAGCCACACAAGTCCCTGTGCGCTTTTATCTCATTTCTCCTTCTTTGCGACTCTTTATACCTTCGGTCTTAGACCTTCCTCTCTCTGCGCATCTCTTAATGTAGGTTTTAATTAAAAAGCTCTCTTGATTAGGAAATTCTAATAACACCCACATTTCTTTTGTTTACAGCGCACGCCAGAAACCCCTATGGCGTCTCAGCGTGCCCATTTGATGCTAGGCTGTGCCAATGGGAGCTGTGTGAGGACGCTGAACATTTTTATACGCTACACACACGAATGTCGAGGTGGAGCAACCCATTTCGTTTTCATTTCTCAACGTCTAAAGGTGGCCAAAGGCGAGACTGATGAGGCGCTTGTTACGCTACCCACAAAAAACCTGAAGCCTTGGAATTTTTTTCTGTTGTGCCATATCAAACCACTAGACGTTAGCAGCGTGTAATGCGCACAGGATGATTCACCCTGTGGGGTATCGCGACGACCACTGTCTCGAATGATGCTATTCGTTCAGGTCAACGCGTACGAAAGTAGTCCGTGGCAACAAAACAATTGCAGCTGCTACCATGAATTCATTCCGCTCGCAATGAGCTACGTGTATTCATTACAAGATGAATTGCGTTCGCCCACAAGCAGTGATGAAAGTGATATTTATTTTCACAGGATACACGCTTAAGCTGCACGACACCAAGTTGACAGTGGTCTCTCGTTTTAGCAGGAGGCTTGAATTACCTTATGAACCTTCCACTGTCACGCAGCTTTAAAGACCTCCAGGGAAACTACGAGGCTGACGGCTTCAGACGGAGCCAGCCACAGCTTGTGTAAACGCTGCAGGAAAAAGGAGAAAGTAGGTGGGTAGTTGCAATGATTCGGAGTTTAGGGTGAAGCCGAGCGATAGAAAAGTGCTGAAAACCTGAGACGGGGGACGCCGTGATCCCGCTGAACTATGTGGGATAATATGAGGGAGTTTGAGCTTAGTGCGGGAGAAAAGTAGCCTTGCAAGTCAAGAGGCCTACGCGCACAGAACGATAGACAAATTCGAGGTAATTATGGTGGTTTGCGAACGATTTTGAGCGGAGAGATTTCAGTTGGCGCTGACCTGTCAGGAGCACGGTGTTGCGTGAGGGACTCTTTCGGACGTCTGCACTCATTTAGAACTTTGGCGCGCCTGTGTACCCCTGTCGCTTTGGAAAGACATTGGGATTGGAGGTAAGTCTGAACAGAGGCAAATGTTTTTGACCATCCACCTGTATCCGGCCATAAAAATGGGAGATGTGTGCCCGTTAATGCGGTAACACAACAGCGAGTCGGAACTTCAGCTTAGACCAAAGATGGCGTTCTCGGAACCGTGTTGCCTTGGTGATGCGTGCTACTGGAGCCCTACAGAGACGAGTTAAACCGGGCAGTCGCCGTGGGACAACTGCAGAAAGGAGCTCTCCGCAAAACGCTCGCCTGGAC
Organism: Haemaphysalis longicornis; assembly: GCA_013339765.2. Taxonomy (NCBI): domain Eukaryota; kingdom Metazoa; phylum Arthropoda; class Arachnida; order Ixodida; family Ixodidae; genus Haemaphysalis; species Haemaphysalis longicornis. Next base: position 94,468,522 of record CM023456.1, read on the forward strand.
GACGCAGGGACTAGGGTGTGGTTCGTTAGGATGAAGTAAGAATGAAAGCCTGTTAGTATCACCGTCACAGGTCCGAAGTCTAACATTTTTCGCAACAGTGTGTAGACCCAGTGAAAGTACTCTGGTAAGAGCATTCCCGGTCTTCTTGCTCATGACCACGCAAATACAACACATAGGCGTGTGCACGGAGTGGCGTGTGACTGGAAACATTTTAGTTCTAAAAGGGATTTGGAGGGCATATAAATTGAGCGAGAATTTGCAGCGGATTGTGCAAGAGTTGCAGAGTGCCGACACCCTATCACAAGACATGTGAACCTGCATATAAGGCTGTGCCACTTCGAGAGCATGCTTGCTAGCTAATGCATTCGCGTACTTCTCGCGCGAAGTTACGTAAGAAGTAGCAAGAAGGTGAAAATTTGAGCTGAGGGTGCAGTTTATTGGAAGTTAAAAAAGATACAGCTTCATCTACCCATCCCAATAAAGGCTTGAAAACAAATATGAATACGCTTTGCGCTTTACGTGCTACGGTCTGTAATATAGCCAACTCTTGCAACATGCAGATGTAACACAACTTGAAATTGCTGTGGTGAATCACAATAAAAAGGCATGATCAACGAAACTATGTACAACAAGAGGGGACAATGAGAAAACTGTCAACCATATTTTAGTTATAACTTGTTCGTATCAAATATCTACAGGGTACAAACAAAACGTCAAAAAACCACCACCAATTTTTCAATTAGGCGCAATAATATTGTTCATGAGATATGCTCATCTAGTGTACACAGTATTGTTTAAGTATAAAAAGCAAATTCACGTGTTTAAGCAAGTAACACACTTGTCCCAAACACTAAATTTTATTTGTTCTAATTTGCCGTATTCGGTTTTTCTTATCATTGGCACCTTGCAAGTGAATAATTGGTGACTATAAATGAAGACAAATTGCTGTGTGCGCTATGCTACCTTGCATCGGTTTACTATCTTTGTGCCTTCTCTTGAGCTTGTAAGCCGCTATTGCAAGTATATATAAAACTAGCCCTGCTTAAAGCAAGAATGGGAAGACTGATCACTTGTTGATGACTACACGTGTCTGCCACTCTCTATTTGTTCTCCAACCTTGTAAAAATTGCCTAAATTGTAAAATTGCCTAAATGTTCTAAAACATGTCAACGACCCTTGTTTAATAATAATGCTTGAGAAGAAACGTACGCACCATTGACTGGTATCAAGCAGGCTAATAAAATCATAAAACGGCACAACTTGTTGGAGTCATCAGTCAGACGAACTGTTTTCTCAAACTGTCGCTCAGAAACAATGTTTCGTTTAAGGGCGCGATTGAAATTTGGTTACACCAAGTATATTTATTCCATTTCAAATTCTATGAACTAAACCTTTAACTAATAAATACCAGCTTAAAACGTATAATAGGCATTAACATAGTCGCACATTCGGATAATAGCTGTGCTTATAGGAGAGATGTACTACAGAACTGAAAAAAAATTAATACAGGAACTTCGTTGTTCTTGAATTGGCCAAAACACTTATCTTGTCTGGAAGGGGGTACAAGCCTATACGTGCCGCTCATTCGGCTATGAACAACTGCCTGAACAAAATACTTTTACTTCAAATGGCCGCCTCCAATGCAAGAGGGAATAATGGCGTGGATGGGCTTTGTATGAGCTCTAACAACATTACATCGACAGAACCTTCATTATTATTATTATTATCATCATCATCAGCCTATCTGCGCCCACTGTAGCGCAAAGGCTTCTCCCATTAATCTACAATTATACCGGTCCTACGCTAATGGCGATCACTTTATCCCCGCAAACTTGTTCTCATCTGCTCATCCAATTTTTGCCCGCCCCCTGCCACGCTTGCCTTCTCTAGGGATTCACTCTGTTACCCTTAATGACCAACGGTTATCTTGACTTTGCATTGCATGTCCTGCCCACGTCCATTTTTTTCTTAATTTCTACCAATATGTACTGAACACGCGTTTGTTCCGGGTCCCACTCCGCTCTCTTCTTGTCCCTTAATGTTACACCTATCATCTTCCGTTCCATTGCCCGCTGAGTCATTCTCAAATTAAGTTGAACCCTCTTAGTGAGCCCGAAGTTTCTGCCCCGTAAGTGAGTACCGGTAAGATGCAGCTGTCATACACTTTCTTTTTCAGGAAGAATGGTAGGCTGTCATTCTATATCTGGGAATTCCTGCCGAATGCTCTCCACCCCATTCTTATCCTTCGAATTATCTGCGCCTCATCGTTGGGATACGGGGTCACAACTTGGCCTAAGTAGATACATTCGCTTACAACTTCCACTGCCTCGCCAGCTATCTGAAACCGCTGTGCTGTCCCCAGGCGATTGAGCACAAGTTGAGCACAAGTTAAGTTTTCTGCTGATTTATCTTCAGACCCACGATTCAGGCCCACGATGAATCGTGGGCTTGGACACAACCTTACCGCGACGTCCTTACTGCCAACTGAGAACCTTACCACGGGCAACGCGCCACGCTGCGCGTTGCGAACACCGGTCTGCCTCGACAGTTCCCTGTCTTTATAAAAGACAAACCGGGTCCCTAAATTCAGTTTAGAAATTTCTACTGTGCTCCACCGCCGCTAAGCCTAACGCACCAAGCCGCCGCCATATCATAGCTACTGTCACGGAGCAAGAATTGTTGAGTATTCGTAACAGGGCTTGCTCTGGCGGCGCGATAAAGTCACGGCGCCGGGCACGCCACCAACGCGCCCTCTGTTGCGAAGCGCCAAAAGTAAAAGGCTCGCCGTTATAAGGTCAGTCAGTGCATAGCCGGCTGCAGGCGACGCCGACGAATCCCTCCCGCGACTGCACTTTCACTGGAGTCAGTTTGCGGCGAAAGAAATCTTTGCGTTTGAAAAATTGTTGTCGTAAGACAAAGCGCCTTTGATTTTTTTAGAACGCGAAACCTACAATAAAAAACATGTCGTTGAGAATCTAGATATGATTACTTACAGTAAATAATGGCTCTTATCCTCTATGCCATTAGTTCATATTTAGACTGCCCTAACTTTGCCACCCTGTTTGTGAAAAATGAAAAGCGCGCCCAAATCTGAGAATCTGCCGCGAAAGGCAAGAGCGCAGAGAGTTAACCACTCATGGCAAGACAGCGGCGTAGGCAGACGTCGTCTGCTCCGGGATTCCTTCTAGTGCTTCGTTTCAAGCGCGGCACGGCTTGTAACTAGTGCAGTAGTCAAAATATCTGCTGCTAAAATGTCCAGCACTTCTCTTTATTTATTTTACAGGAAGAAATATGCCAATTTTCACGATATATTTGATCATATGACGATTTTTGTGCGTCGCGTCAGTAGAAGAACATGCAAACTATGGCAACGCGTTTGACGCGCCATCTGTTGTGCTGCTCCGCAAGCTGCATTTCCTCCTCTCCAGACAGCGACATTAACGCGCCGTCCGTCAGTGCTGTCCCAGCTCAGCGGATTCCTCTCCTCAAATACTTCTTTCTCCGTGGCTACTGGCTATGCCGGTGACCGCATACGTCCCACGCTCTCCTAGCGCTGCTTCGTAAGATACCATGGATTTCGATAACAGTGGCATAACCATGCGTCTCGAAAACCAAGGTGTCTCACCATCATTATCAATAGAGCCCGTTTATTTATTTATTATTTACACAGTACCCACAACGCCTGAGGCATTACAGTGGGGGGGGGGGGGGGTAGTACAACTTAGATCAGAAAAATATAGGTAAGTCAAAATTAAAGTCAAGAAGAAGACCACGCAAATCGCGCTCATGTACATGCACATGTAATTCTACAACGCTACTACCACATATATAAACAAGGCATCATTGTTATATACACTGACAAGATGGCAAGCTAGGCAGTAATTTTACAACGCTACTACAACATAGTAAAGAAACTTAGATCCGAAACTTGTGCGGAAACTTAGATCCGCACAAAGGGCTATGGAAAGAGAATGCTAGGGGTCACGCTAACGGGTCTATTAAGTAACTATATTATTGTCACCACACATATAGGGGGGTGAAACCACCCAGCGCCGTGACCAAAGACCAGCGACGACGACGAAGAAGGGGCTGGCGTACCTTGCGCTGGGTATTTGATTGCCGCCGTGGATACAATGTTAATAGACTGTTCGTCTTGTTTATTGTTCATGTAATTTGTTCGGCAGCCACGTAACATTTTGGGTGAAGCTGCTGGGTATCGATCCCCATCGTGGCTCCAGACTCGTCTGGCCAGGATTCATACAGCGAACACACCAATCCTCTTTGATAACGTCGGGCAGCCCCAGCCCCGGTGATCATAGACTTGATTATCCTCCGCCCTGTTTCCCCAGCCAATAACACTTCCAGACCCGCCGACGTGACCAGCCGCGACCCAACAAGCCGATGCCGATCCCCTGCCACGTTCTCGGGCGTGGATCGAAGGCCTTTGGGACGCTACCTTGTTGCATCAGCCAGCATCGCTGTTGCGGGGCTGCTCCTCACCGAGCTCACCATCGTCACCCGTAATGGAAAGAACTTTTCCACCCTTATTATCCCCTTTCTCATTAGTATTTTCAACGCGCCCAACTATTAACTGGAGCCTCGATCGGACCGGTAGTCGTAGACCGGGGGTGTTACGGCACAGGACATGGTGGGCAATGCCCCATGGGGTCATAGCCCACCATTCACAACAACGATGATGACGACGACGACGGCGACGAAGAAGTGGCTGGTGTGCTGCCTTCGCGCGCTTTGTCATCGCTGCTTGTACCTAATATAAATAGATCGTCAATCTGTCACGGCTCCTCTCACCTGTGTCCTGCTGCCACGTAACAATATAATAGATACCTCCTCAAGACGCCCTTTATCTCTAATCATCGCATTAAATCGAGCCCCTTTAAAGTTGCTTTCACCAGTACACAACAAGCCATTGCTCAGAAAACACGTTCTCATTGGGAAATATGAGCAGCCATTGGAATACACAAAGCCCCGTGGTCTTCTATTATTGGAAGTTTCGCATGCTGTATAAACGGGACCGACGCATCGAGGGTTACTGACCAAAAGAGTGGTTCAGTTCCTGCAGACACTCTTAGGCACTTAAAACGAAAGAGCACGTCTTGACATTTTATTATAGCTATGCAAGCAAGCACATCCTCCTTTGCCAAAGCGCCTAGTCGAGAAACAATGCTGGCAACGCGACGGACATTACTGCGACCTCGGCTGTCACCTACACTGAGGTGTCGCAGACTATCACAGAGGAAGAAAACGAAGCGAAGAAACTTTTTTCAGGCACCAAAAGCGACCATTGAAGGAACCTCTTTCGTGTGTGAAAAGTTCAAATTCCCTATCCAACTCCACAATCCATAAACGCCAATCGCCAGTTCTGCTGGAACAAAAACACATGATAGGATCTGAGCGATACATATGGTGGAAAACCTTAAAGATTCATGGCAGCTCCACGTTTGCTAAATATAAAACTAAACCGACTGTGCGGAAAGTGTGACAGCTTTTTGAGCCGCTCATCATTACGGTTGATTGCATGGGCGAAAGCTACGCAGTCTGTTACCTCCACTAGCATATGTAGTGCTAGTAGCGGCATCTAGCTGCCATCGGCTGCTCGCATAAATCCCGTGTGCTGTCACCGTACTCTCTTGTCTTTTCCAGTGCGGACATGCCGTCTGCTTTCATGAGAGCTGCTTTTATATTCTGCGGGGTCTGGCTGCATACGTGCTGGTACCGATCACTTGACGCGCACATTGCACCTCCCTGTTCATCGCACGTTTCCTTTACACAATCTCTCCGGCACACGCGAAGCACAGGACACTTACACGTTCATGCTTCCACACTGTGTAAGCAGGTGCTTTACCCTTTTCCCAACCCCGTGAGACGAAGATAAAGGCTCGCAACAACACGCGCACCAGGGTGGATCATACACAGGCGCATCATGCACCTCCTTGGTCAGCCTCTGTGGTCAGCTCCGTCACTGTGTGGCTGCTTATCACGTTACCACAAACATGCGCGCTCCCTTCCGCCGGCTCCCTGACAAGGCTATTGACGTCACATCTTTACTTCACAATCGCGGCACCCTAAAAAGTGGTTGGCCCGTTCAGAAAAGAGGCAAATTGAAAGGTTCAACCTAGGGCACGCTGAGTGCGCGCACACATGTCGGGTGCCTACGTAATGAGTCCTGCTCCGTCCACTCACAATCCTTCGTGCTCTCCAGATCGGCGCCATCGCCCGTTGTACCGCTGGTTTCTCACCTCACCAAGGCTCTGAACACTGTCATGATTTCAGCCTTTTATTCTTACGCAATAAGAATTTCCACACCCATCGTTACAAGTTTTAGTGCGAAAGCATGTCGGATATGTATTATTGTGGTCAAGCGTTCACCCACAAAATCCCCTACTGCAAAAATACATCAAGTCAAAGACTCCTTGAGCACTAACTATATATCTGCAAGGCCATTCTCAACTACTTAAATAGCTACCATGGCGCACATATGCCCACATGTCCAAATAAAAGCATGCATACACATTTGTGGTAGAAAATCAGAACGTAACCATGAATAACACTGTTTTTTGTTACAAATCCACGTTCCATTTGTTTTGCGAACCAAAATAAAAAAGCATCGAAAAAAAGAGCGCCAAGAACAGGCTTATAAAAGGAACCGCGGAATCAGATACATCGGCTGGAGCCGCTCCATGCTCACGAAACACGAAAGACCGAACAAAGATGTTTCCCCAATAGACAGTGGGGCAGGCAATGGAAACTCGGAAAAAATACTTTAATGAACTTTGTTAGAAGGCGATGGTCCATCGCTCCAGTGAAAAATCAGGAAAGTGGACTCAGGTTGTTGTTGTTGTTGCCATCTTTAGTGGAAAGGAAGGCCTGTGGCCCGCGAACAAGAAGGGAAGAGAGGTCTGGTCCTTATGGAGCTCGTCTTGAAGGGGGATGGAATCGTGTAAACCACGGATGCATTGCCCGTGTTAGGTGTCCCTTTGTGGGCGAGGAAAAGTGCGAAATTATGGGGAATATATTTTAATGATGATGAGGACCAATGCACAGGTTCAGCTGCTGCACCACAATTATTTCGCATCCACCACATCGTAAAAAGTGCGTAAGCGACCTCATAAGTATATTTCTCGCACGGCGACTACAATTCCGCAGGCGAAGTGGAGGCTGCTACAAGGGTTATTCCAAGCTTGCAGCTAGAAAGGATAGCTTCACCCACAAGTCGCACGATGTTTGTGGTGTGCTGAAGGCATCGTCACAATTGAAGGTGTCATCTGCAGTGCCTTCGGGGATATTTGCTCCCTTGTCGGCTTCGAGCATCTGGGCTAGCACGTCGTGAATGTACAAAGCACAATTAATTCTCACTCTGTGCGCGGGTCCAGAGTTCTTTCACTGAGGAGCAGTATACCTACCTCTCACCCTCGCCCCCCCCCCTCCGTTTTCTTTACGGTTAAGCCGATTTACTCGGCGCCGCTCCGGGGCTGCGGCCGTAGCGCCGTTACCATTTGCTAGCAGAGGATCAACAGTAGCGCGAATGGGTGTAAAAACACCCTAAACTGCGAAACCACCGCCACCAAGTATGTAGCCGTGGCCGCGGCCGCCTCAAATTCTACCTCGCCCATTAGCTGCGGGTCCCTGCCGATTTAAAGCAACATGCCCCGTTGGAACACCGGCGTGAGCCCATCATTCTTTAGCTGAACGCCATACCGAGCGACATTGTCGCTATGTAGCCCTCGTTGACCAGCTGGTCATAGTTCTTCCATCGGAAGAATGATACTACATCTTGGTCTGACCGCATATAAAGTCTTTCTCTCCCCCTTTGTCGGTGTATTTTCCGCATAATTACACGCCCATCTCCGGTGCCCGGTTTAGGCGTGCACGAGCTGGGGATGGAGGGAGGGGCCATGCACGCACAGCAGGACTTGATGCCGTTACCGATCACATACCCGTTGTTGTGGTGGGACATGAGTCTCATGGCTCAATACGGCCTGTCAGCTGTCCTCCGCAATCAACCGGTTTGGGTCTGGGTTGGTCTGTTGCACAAACAGTAACACGCCTACGACTCGGCAACGAAAGGAACACCGACATGTGTGTTTGCTAGGATAAAGGTCGAGGCCTTCGAGGTGTTAACTCGCAATGGGACGGACGCAGGACGGAGGCAAGAAGAGCGGAAACAGTAGAAGCGTCCTCCCCAACAAAAGCGTGATTAGGCGCCAAAACAACGGGAAGCCTCTGCCGCCGCCGTTGCTGGCTCAAGTTCTAGCTGGTCGGATAGCTGCTAATTCCTCCCGGGTGAAGAGAAAATAGTTCGCTTGAACGCCGACGTGGGCCAATATCACCTGTTCAGCTTTTATGGCTTTCACAGCGACATGTTAGACAATGTCCTTTACTTCTAATCACCCGCTCATGACCGGTTGCCGGTTTTGCGCACACGGGTTCAAAGTGAAGGGGGTGGGTGTGCTCGCGCACCTAATGGTTGCATGCCCTTACTGATGACAGTTCCGTCATATTGGCACCATGTTTAAACGCGGCCATTAAGCAGCCCAACGCGACCGGCCTGGTGTCCTCAGTGGTAGAGCGGATTGGGTTGGCCTTTTACGCAAACAGTAACACTCCCACGACACGGAAGGGAAAGATTCAGGTGTAGGTTTGTCCGCTAGGATAAAGCTCAGGTCTTTCTAAATTTCATTCAATATGGTCCTTTACAAGTATCCTAACCCTTTCGTGCCCAACAAAAAGATTTTAGAAAAAAAGGCCACAAGTAAATAAATTTTGTGTATTTACCCCTTCCTAATGATGCTTCGACAAGTGAAAATAGAAAGCGCAGAGTATTTCACACAGAAAACAAACCCACACATATGTGTGGGCTTGGCTTTTATTCGTATGATCTGCGGGTAGTAAGAATACCTTAAAAATGGCACCAGGCGCAGAAAACCTGCATTTTTACGTTTTATTTACGAGTTTTACATCGTTTTAAGGAGTACTTTTATTATAAATGGGATTTTTGGAAAATAAAAAATAGTGAAGTTTTAATTAATATAATTAATAAATATAATTAATATTTTTTCACAAGTAATTGCGGAACTAGTTCAAGGTTAAGGTGCGAGAAAACATTACCAACGAGCCAGCACAAAACCGCGAATAAATGAGACACGAAGAAAGGAAGAAAAAATTTTTATCGCGAGCGCTGCAGTGCACGAGCCCGCCACCCTGTAGTGCCCAGCAAAATTTTCGTGACGACAAAAGCCCAGCCCACACATATGTGTGGGTGCATTTTTCAAGCGTGATGACGGAACGAAGACGAAGGGAACGGGTGTATTTTTTAGCCAATCGCGTTTTTCCAAGTCCTGCAAGTCGTGTCTTACACTTGTTATTCAGAAAATACGAGAATAGCAAGAGGAAATATCAGTTCTCATCTTGAAGGCGGCTAGCGTGATCGCGCTGGCTTGAGCGCCGTTTTTATTGTGCGATTTCTCGCCCCCTGGTGGCGAAATGAGTGAACTAACGAAACCAATAAAGTCTCGGAAGCGTTTGCAGCGACTACCAAGGGCTGTGAAACTGAAACCGAAACAGGTGCCACTTAGTAAACGATTTGTTGACCCACACGTTTGTGTGGGCTGGGCCGTAAAGGACTAAATGAGGCCCCCTTAGGTGGCCCCGAACAAACATTTTACCGGCGTTCCAATGGGGCAAGTTGCTTTCAACCGGTGTGGACCCGCAGCTAGTGGGCGAGGTAGAATTTCTTGCGACAGCGGCAGCAGCTACACACTTGCTGACGGTGGTGTCGCAGCTTTCGGACTTAGAAGTATGCTCATTTGTAAATTACCACCAAAGGTGTTTTGTTTACTGCACTCCATAGAGGGCGTGGAGCTTCGCAGCTCATCCGTTTTCACAGAGTGGGAGGCACTACTTTTAGTGGCTTTGTGCCGACCACGGGTGCCTCAACAAATATTACGTGCTACTTTCCAGAGCTCTAGCTTATGATCTCATCTTACTGACTCTTTTTTTTTACTTTCGATGTGTCTTTCAGATAAAAAATGTCGTTCCCGAGCATAAGCGTCGTGTATCATTGTTCGTCGCGTCTCACTCCCTTAATATTCAGCGAGTCTTTCATGTTAACGTCATCGTTGCATAAGAGTGTCCCCGGGTCACGGGGATTGTAAACTGTAATGTCCAGGTTTGTGACTGCCTGCATGGGTCCCAAGTTACCTGTTTGCTGCATATCGTGGTTTCCCATGAAGTAACTTTTACAACTTTCTGGTCCCTAATAGTCAAACCCACCATCTTCACCAAAAGGTGTCACAAAGCTGGACGACGCGCATGCGTATATTGTAAATACCATCACCTGCAGCAAGCCAGCGAAAAGGGCGAGAATCCTCGACACAGAGCTTGGCGTCATGAACTCTGGCCTGCACCTTTGAGTTTACATTTATTAAGCCTTGATAGAATAGTACTACCACTTCGGGGCCCGAAACGAGCTTCCAGGTCAGAGAAGAGGAGGAGGAAGGGAAACTTTATTTACACCAGTCAAGAGCACAGAAGGTTGTGCCCCCCATTATTCAGCCAGAAACCCTTGCGATTAGGGAACCAACTCCAGTAGATGGTATCATAGCTGAAACAAAGCAAATGAAATGGACTTTGGTGACCATGTAGTGAGGTGAAATGGCGACCTGTGTACCACCAGGAAAACCGCATGAATACCCAAAAAAGGGTCCAGAAGAAAGGAGAAGGCCAATGACTCGATGGATGTACAAACTGAGGAAGTTCTGGTGTAAAGAATGGGCTTCAGAAGCGCAGTACACCAGCGGCAGGGGATCTATAGGGAGAAGCCTTGGTCCTACAGCGGACTTCCACAGTGTTGCGAATCAGCCCGCTGCCGTACTTCCCGCATCACTCCTCGGCTATGCGGAGAAGCCACTACGTGCGCCTTCCAAAACAAGACCCACCATGTCGCTGACTCATGTTTTCATGCCTGGACAAGCCTGGGTCTCCGTTTCAAAACTTCGACGGCTGCCGGCGAGGCACGTGTCAACACTCTTCAAGGACACAGAGGCCCCGCGATCGCAGCGGAGTCCTCCCCTATCCCCTCTCTCGGAGTCAACGTGCGCCGATGCTACCGATTGGTCACGAACTCTGGAAAGAGCATTGTGTGTGTCTGTGACGTTCGTGGCGTGTTGCCTCTTGTTGGCGTTTTGACCGTTACCGCTTTTGGGTATAGAGCTGCCCAAACGCTGTAGCCAATTCCTGTTTGAGCAGCGAATCATTGCTGTCACTTAGCTCGAGTCCTGTACTGTTACCTCGCCCGTCGGGGCATTGTTCTTTGGCTACGGCTCACCTCTCGCTATGAAGTAAACAGTTACGTTAGCCTACGGCTTCTGGACTTCTTCCCCGGCTGCAACAGCGGCTGGCTGCTCGTCACACCACGCTACCACACGTATGCCGGAGGCGACAGAGCTCGGCTCAGCTCGGCCCTCCCGGTTCCAACAATAGGCTGTCGTTTAAAATGATAATCTGTAGCCTTCATCTTTCACAGTAGAAGTGTCATTCGTGGCAACATATAGACTGGATCATAAGGGAGTCATCCCTTTCTTAGGTTGTTTAAACCTGAGTGTGGAACATTCTGATCCCCATATTCAGCTAGCCATTATTTTCCCCAGCTTCAATAGACGTTTTGTCAAGTTTAAGCGGCAGCGCTGCAAAGCTCCAAAATGCTTCGATGCAATATTTTAAGAGATTCATCATGCTCCAGGAATCTGAAAGGACTAACACCGTTATTTTGGTTTCATTAAACGCTTCGGTTACGCACGTAAAAGCAGGCGCTTCAGTTGCCTTCCTCAACGTTAAAAACAGGTTAGTAATGTCTCCGTAGAGTGTATACCAAAGGAGGATTGAATAGATTAAACCTGCTGTAATGTGAGCCATAATAATGTATGGGTCTATTGTGAAACTTTTGTTCAGACCTAGCATAGAAATTTACGATAATGTGCAAGAAAACATGGATGGAAAACTGCTGAAAAGATTATTTTCCTGCGCTTTAACGGTGCGGTAAATATCTCAGCTTACCGAAGCTCCACAAAACAATGTATGAAGGTCGAGGTTGCAATGTTATTGTAAACTGAGGCACAAAACAAGCGCTTGTTTTTTTGCACTCGATGAATTTATAATATTCTCGCCAGGCACCCTTTTTATCAGCAGCTGTGCAAGATCACAGCTTTCCGGAGAAAACTGTGGGTGAACGGAAAAACAGTCAACCGTTATGCTCAACCTTCGTGGCAGCGAAAGGCAGAAAATAATGCGCCATTCCTGTGCTAGCGAGGCAACTCGGTATATAATTCAAAAGCTGAACTAACCGTGTAGCCCCCTCGGCATTTCATACCTGTGAAATACTAAATGGTCATTCGCATAAACACAATGTTCGTTTGATAAGACTGCTAGTTACTGATAAACATCTCACCAACCTAAACAAATACATCAAAGGAACATTCTAGACACAAAAGAAAACTGAACTAACAGTGTTCACACCCCTTCCCTTTTTCACACGCATATTATGACGTCACAAGGCTCGCTTGTGAATTAGCGGCGGCGTGTCCAACCGACGGTCAATGTGAATTATTGTGCCAGTAGCAATTCTTGTTCTGTTGCATCATACCACTTGTATGTTAACATGCATTTACCACACTAATAATGTTTCAGTATCCCCCGACTACGTAACTCAACATCGTGAGTCACGCAAAGCTTGGAAGTTAGAAAACATTTATACTTGTTTTAAAGTAAAATCTCCGTTTCGAATACAAAGGAGTCGAGTACGTTTACCCAAACTCGGGGTCGAGTTCTTTACAAAATAAAGAAGGCTGTACATAGGTTCAATGTCCCTTTCCATCAATTCGGACACTTTCCGCATCCATTAAAAATAGTGGTAATAGAAACTATAAATTGTTTCGTGCTTTTATCGGCTCAATCTCCTATTTGACTCAGACATCTTGCGCTAGTAATGTGCAGAAATTACTGCAATCCTGACTGTAACTGTGTTTTTCCTGGCAGCCCTATGAAGTTTAGGTACACGTGGTTCCTTTCACACTCTACGTTTCAACGGGCCTTTTCGGATCTATATTCTGAATTTCTTTCAGCCGTTCATGCAGGTATACAGTTTACTCTTCACGTAATATATTTCCATATACAGCCCGCAAAAGAGATGGGTACTTTCTTCGCCGTTTTGGAAGGATGCACAATGTAGTTTATGTCAAAGCTCAGCCTTAGCTACTGAGGCATGCCTGTGTTTCTTACGTGCCGAGTTAATATCTCTATCAGGGCGGGTGAAAGCTTTCGGAAACACTAGTCAAACTGGCTCGAAGGTCTTGTGGGGATGGATAAACAGTAAAATGCAACACGGCGCACCTCACCAAGGCTGCCCCCTAGTACATCTGTTTGCGCGTGCGCGAAGTTGTTAGCATCGGAAGCGGCGACTCCTGGAGACGCCAAACGTGGTGATGATGCCAGCGGAGAAGCCACAGCCGAGACCTGTACGGCTACCGTCTTACAGGGAGGAACGGCGCCCGCCCGCGACGCCACCCCTTTGTTCTTCTCAGCAAGGAACTTCCCCCCCCCCCCCCGAACGCAGCGACGTCCGGACCGTCGGATAACATCAAGCCGTAGTGTCGATCGCGTCATTGTGCAGAGTGGCCACGGGATCCTTAGAGGGCCAGGTGCCCTGGCCGCCAGTGATAACGATGCAGGTCGGCTGCTGTGCACATTCAATCGCTCGCCCCCCGCAGGGGCACCTTGTATTTCAAGGTGATGGTAGTGGCGACGCCGCGGACCCCGAGCCCATGTGGGTTGGACCCACCCACGCCCTCGCCTGTGTGTGGCTTTGCCGTGTCCGGGGAGAAGGGCATCCTGGTGCTGGAGCAGAAGCCAGGGTTGTTTTTGACCTTCATGGCCCCCTGGCAGAGGCAACACACCACTTCGGCACCCCCGCTTCCCATAGACGGTGCCGCCAGTCTGACCCGACCTGGGGGAATCAGCCAGTCGCGTTTTCCTGTCTTCTCCATTCTTTTAATTTCCTATTTTCTTTCCTCAGCCTGTCCTGTCATCTTCTCTCTTCCTCATTTCTCCGTTTTTTCTCCAGGCGGCGAGGATTAACCCTGTGCGAAGGCTTCACCCTAGATTCCGAGCATAGGGTTATAGTGGCAACGTACATGGGCTTAAAAGCCATGCTCCCTTGTCCGTGCTGGGTGACTGGCCTTGCCACCGAATTTATTCCATATTTTATGGCTTCCTTCTCCATTCCATCCAAAAGAACTGATCGGCCCCGAAATGAGACCGCACCGAAGAACTGTTCAAACCAATTTCTAGCCTCGTTTTCAAGAATTCTGACAACTTCCCACGCTTTCTAATCATGCAGTCAGCTGATAAGGCAACCCCGTCACCAGCAAATCTGTGTTTTTAGTTGCAAAGTTCATTGAAAGTTTGATAGGCAAAAACTATGAAACGAAAAAGCTAACTTCTGGGGACCTGCTGATCGAAGTCAAGAGTAGAGAGCAGTCCAAAACCCTTTTGAAGCAAACCAAGCTAGCCGACCTTGAAATAACAGTGACTCCCCACCGTACCCTTAATAGCTGCCAAGGTGTAATCTCCAAACCAGAACTGATGAACGAAACAGACTCTGACCTGCTTGAAGGTTTGCGCGAGCAGGGGGTAACCTGTGCGACAAATAACCATAAGACGAGACGGAAACGAAATTAAGACAAAGCACATAATATTGATCTTTGATCGCTGCACTTTGCCTGAGTATATAAATGCAGGATTTCAGCACTGTAAGACCAGAGCATACATCCCAAACCCGCGGCGTTGTTTCATCTGTCAGAGGTATGGGCACGGCAGCAACTCGGGCCGAGGAAAACAAACATGTGCGAAGTGCTCTGAGCAGGACCACTCTGCAGATGACTGCAAAAGCACGCAACTTAAGTGCAGCAACTGTGGAGGACCCCATGGAGCATACTCTCGCTCTTGCCAGAAGTATAAAAAAAGAAAAAGAAATCATCAACCCAAAAGTGACGCAAAATCTTTCATTTCCAGAAGCCCGTCAGCGTTATGCTCTGCTTCCTTCAGGGAGCTACGCCAGCGCGGCCCTGCCGGGGGGTGGGGTGGCGTCTGGTTTCTGCAGCCACTCAGGTCAGTGAAACTTACTTGGTGGCGCACCCACCCCTCGAGGCGCTGCCCCTGGCAGGCCAAACAACTCGTGCATCGCCAGCAGAGCCCGCAGGCGTTGCACCTGACCAGAATTGCTCTGGGAGTGGCGTTGCTGTCGCTAGTCGACAGAATCCGGCCGCCGAAACTGCGGTGGCAATGGATGTGGGTACAGGAGACCCCTCTCCTGCAGCCACGTCCAGCACATCGAAAAAGGTGGTGGGTGAATCTTCTGCCAACCCATCAAACGCGTTGCGGGATGGGCGCAGTAAAACCTCCCTCTCGTCAATGCCTCAAAACTCGGACGAGGACATGGGGTCACGCCATCTCGGCCTGCATCGCAGTTATCCAAAGAACAGCGCGGCAGACATGGCCGCGGAAAAAAACCACAAGCTCCCAGAGTCACTGGCCCTGATTCGGGCTCAGTGACATAGGGGTCTCCGTCCAAGCAAAACCTATGCTCGACATCTTTCTTCTAATCTTTTATGGCATTTCAAAGCATTACCCAATGGAACTGTAGGGGATTAATTAGAAACCTCGATGATGTCTACAAAATCCTTCATAAGTACCATCCAAATATCCTATGCCTACAAGAAAACACTTAAAACCTGCAGAAACCAACTTTCTCAAACAATACTCGGTATTCAGGAGAGACAGGGACAGCTGCACTCACTCCTCTGGTGGTGTAGCGATTGTCTTGCAAAAGTCTGTCCCCTGCCAACCTCTTCAGTTGCTCACTGCCCTCGAAGATGTGGCAGTCCGAGTAATCCTCTTTAATAGGTTAATAACAGTTTGCTCTGTATACATTCCCCCGGATTACCGTCTATCGAGCCCAGAATTCGAGTCCCTCATAGATGAGTCCCGGAACCTTTCTTATTGGTAGGTGATTTTAATGCTCACAGTGAACTCTGGGGGTCTCAACGGACAGATGCCCGGGCCGCTTGCTAGAAAAGTTTTTATTCTCTTCCGGAGCTTGTCTACTCAAAAAACAGCCGACATACTACAACACTACACACAACACATACTCACACATAGATGTCGCAATCGGCTCTCTGTCCTCTTTCCATCTGTTGAATGGGGAGTGGACAATAATCCTTATGGGAGCGACCACTTCCCACTCATCCTGAAAAGCATTGGCAAAATCCCTAAAAGTTCAACTCTCATAAAAGGTTTAAGGAATCTGCTGCAGATTGGCTGAACTTTAAACAGATATCTCAGCTTTCATACCAATCTTCCAGCCATTTGGGTATTGATGAAGCATGTGAACTGATTACGGCCAATATACTACATGCCGCCGAGTGCTCGATTCCGCAAACATCTGGTGCCACACCTAACACTAGGAGGCCGTGGTGAAATTAAAAGTGTCGGCATGCACGGAAGGCTCAAAATAAGGCATGGGGTGTCCTCCGCAGGTATCCCACTTCTGAAAACCTAATTTCCTTCAAATGTGCGAAAGCACAAGGAAGGCGCATTTGCCAGCAAGCCAAAAGGGAGAGCTGGCGCTCTTTTGTGACTTCTTTCAATTCATACACAGATACAGGCAAAGTATGGAATAAAATTAAAAAGCTTAATGGACGTAAAACACACAGCCTACCCTTGGTTAGCAGTGCGGGTGATACCCTGTAGGACCAGGCAAACGCACTTGCAAAACACTTTCAATATGTTTCAAGTTCTACTCACTACACGAATACTTTTTTACGACATAAATCATCCACGGAGAAACAAATTGATTAGAGATAACGAAACATACCATGAACCATAAAATTCCCCGCATTTCCCCGAGGGGGAAAATGTGAAAGTGCGAATGCACGAGTTGAATTTGCGCGGTTCGGTAATGTTCGCGAAAGAGAGATCACACACACACACACACAACTACAAAGAAAAAAGATGCATTTATTCACAGACACCTATTTGTGTTGTCGTTGTACTTGATTGCTAGAGCGGATCTCACCTTTGAAATTTCGTGTCAGTACTCCTTTAAGCAGGTGCATTACCCCTTCTCACGCCCGATTCTTGGCCAATCCCCCACGTGGGTATGTGCCATGTCAGCGGCCAGGCAGCGCGCGCCCATCTCCCCCCGTTGCCAAGGAAGACGAGGAGATTCCTGGCCAATCCCCCACGTGGGTATGTGCCATGTCAGCGGCCAGGCTGCGCGCGCCCTTCTCCACGTGCGCGGACATCGCCGGTGGACGCAGGTTCAGGGTCGCTTAAGAAGTGCATTGCACTTAAAACTCAGAATTCTCTTTAACAGAGCTCTTGGTTGCCCTAAGAACATGTAAGGCATCATCTCCAGGGGCAGATAGGATATAATACGCAATAATACAACATCTGTCCACAGAAACTCTCCAAACACTTTTGCACTTATTCAATAATATTTGGGCAGCAGGATACTTTCCGAGAGCTTGGAGAGAAGCGGTTGTAGTTGCCGTATTGAAAGGGGGAAAAGATGCCTCACTACCTGCCAGTCAGCGACCAAAAGCTTTGGCAAAATTGCCTGGGAAAGCTTTTTGAAAAAATGGTAAATAATAGGCTAATGTCTTTTCTTGAATATAACGACATTCTGGACAGTTGTCAGGCGGGTTTTCGATCAGTTCGAAGCGCAACTGGCCAGCTGGTAGCCTTCGAGTCATATGTCAAAGATGCCTTCATCCACAAACAGCACTGTCTATCTGTTTTCTTTGACTTAGAAAAAGCACATGACACAACTTGCAGCCATGGCATACTGCTTGACCTCAAGGCTTTTAGTGTGTCTGGGCGCATGTTAAACACTATTGAAAGTTATTTGTCTCAGCGAACATTTAGGGTAAGGGTAGGGACAGTTTTATCCAGAGCGTACATACAAGAAAGTGGTGTTCCCCAAGGTGGAGTATTAATATGTACTCTATTTGTAGTTAAAATGAATTCGCTTGGGCAATCCTTGCCACCCACAATCTCCTATCAATGTATGTTGACGATGTTCATATTAGCTTTAGGTCTTCCAACCTGTCCATATGTGAAAGGCAAATAGAGTTAGGTGTAAACACGTTCGCGATATGGACAGAGGAAAATGGTTTTAAACTGAATCCTCAAAAAAGTACACGTGTTTAATTCACAAGACAGCGTGGAATTCATCCAGAACCCGACATCACGCTGAACGGAGTACGGATTCCCGTAAAAAAAAACACAAGTTTTCAGGTGTTATACTTGACGAAAAGCTAACATTCAAACGGCACATAAAGACACTCAAACAGAAATGCTTAAACACCATAAACATTTTAAAAGTTCTGTCGCATCAGTCTTACGGTGCTGATAAAGGTTGCCTTCTACACCTCTTTGTCAGTTTAGTTTAGGTCTCGTATAGACTACGGAAGCGTAACGTACGGGTCTGCATCTAAACCTGCCCTAAAAATGTTGGACCCAGTGCTACATTTGGGCCTTCGCCTTGCCTGGGGAGCTTTCAGGACAAGTCCAATTCAAAGTATGTAGAATGTGACCACTGGTGACTAGCGCACCAGCGTGCTTATACAGCACTGCTCTATGCTGGTGGGACAATGTCTGTGAAGAATCACCCGTGCCGTTTATTTCTGAGTGACGTCTCATCTGCCCATTTGTATTTAGCGCGCCCTTCGATCCCTGCCCCTTTATTCTTACGTGTGAAAGGCCTTGCAGAGGAAATAGGGGTGTCTTTCGATAAGGGCACGAAGACCTCCATCGCCAACGTAGTCCCGCCTTGGGAAATGTCAACAATTCGTTGCGACAGATCCTTTTAAACGCATTGATAAGCGCCGTGCACCTCGTGAATTGACCTTACAGCATTTTTTACAACTACAACACACATATCCATACACCTCATTTTACACGAAAGACTCGAAATCTGCTTCCGCTGTTTCGTGTGCTACAGATGGCCCCGATTTCACCAGCACGAGGACCTTGAACAAAAATACCAGTATCTTATGCCAGTATCCATAAGCAGAAGCTTATGGTATTTTATTAACAGTTTTGCACATTACACAGAACAGAATACAAGAATCAATTATCTACAGAGACTCCCTAAGTGTCGTTACGCCACTAGATTCCTTTATACCTACAAAAAATGTTGTCCACGATCGCCTTTTTAAAGCTATTGTGACTGCTCATAAATTACCACTAAAAATACTTGTTTGCTGGATCCCTGAACACAGTGGCATTCGGCAATGAAACTGCCGACCAGAACGCCACTCTGGCGGCCCTCCATAGTGGTGTTGACGTCGCGGAAATACCTTACCTCGATTTGAAGCCAGTGATCCGAAGGGGAATCCCTAAATGGTGGCAGGACACGTGGGACACACACACAGACAACACGCTCCACTCAATAAAACCCCATCTAGGAAGATACACAACAGAAAAACAAAATAGATTCATTGAAGTATCGATTTGCACACTACGCATCGGTCACACTTACGCTATACACGCATATCTCTTAAATGGCGCACTCCAACCGGTTTGTGGCACGTGTGGGACCCGACTCTCCATCCTCCATGTGTTAACTGAGTGTAAATCCTGCAATGAAGCCAGAAAACGGCTTTTTCCTAAAATCTATACCTTCAACATTCGCTACACCCGTCCCTGTTTTAGGAGAGGAACCTATATTCACAAATAAATCTCTCTTAAGTTATCTTGCAGATGTCAAGTTTTTAAAGCTTATTTCATACAGTGGGTGACCTCAGAGCCTACAAGCATTGAGCGAAGCCTTGATGTTTTGATTGTTCGCACGAGGGGCCATTTAGTAGCGTGCTCTTCGCCTCGAGCTACAGTCATGTTCCATGTGTAATCGCTTTCATCTGACATTATGAACATCTCCATTTTTTAGTCTACAAGCCCTCTACACCCATATATACAGTATTTTAGGATGTATCATACTCATTTTATACACATTTTAAGCACAAACCTGAATATTGACGGACCACTTAACATAGTTTTGGCACTCTTTGATCCTAGATACCCTTGCGCCAATACCCACAAACATGCAAACATTAATCGCCCATCAAGGGGACTGTAACTCGCTCTGCTAGTTACTCCGTGCAATGGCACTCGTCACCAGCGGTGAGTACGTGTAGGTCACCGACGCACATCTCAAACGCAGCAGGCATGTTCGCCTCGCAGTCAGCCTCCGCAGTTATCTCACGGTCACCGGGATACGCCACGGTCTTGGCGTGCCGGATGACACGAAGTCATGTCTTGGCGCCCGTGCACTCGAAGCAGCAACTGGGGAAGAAACCACGAAAAGTATGGGAAGTAGACCAGTGCTGGAATATCGATCACCCGATCTTCCTACGCATAGCTGTCAAGCAAGTCGGCCTCCAGTTCGTCTCAATCCATCGTCTGATAGATATAAAGGAAATAAAGCCCTACTTACCGAGAGACCTCATTTCCTTCTCCTTCATCTCGGCGACACGCAGGTGCGAGCAAACCTCGAAGGTCGGCGTATGCGGATCCTGCAGCAGCGATTGCATTGCAGCTACGCCCCGTGTTACGGCTTCTCCGTGGAAGATGGCGGCGAATCCAGACGTCCGGGTGGCCCCGCCTTCTATGACGACGGCCGCAGTGCGGTAGCTTCAAGCGGATCCCAGTATCTGCGTCCTTAAAGTTTGCGCTGCGTAAGGTCAGGTCGGCTCGCGTGTTCAGTATCCCGGATTTCGCGGCACAAAAATGTCGTGGAAGGGATGAAGGTACGCAGCCGCAGAGCCGGTCAGCCGTTCGCTGCGCTGACCAGGGTGCGACTACCTCGAGTGCGAAGAGCTAGCTAGGAAATGACCCACTCCCATGTGATCCGCTTTCGCTGTTCAGTGCAATCCTCAACAGACGCTGTTTGGGGCGCAGCTGCCGTAACCACAAGTCGATCAAATACCTTATGGAAGCTAACCTTCAAATAAGACAAGAACCCAGTTGCTCAAACGAACGTGCTTATTATCAGTGTCATTGGCAGTGTAGTCTTGTTCACGGACTACGCCAGTCCGCGACTTAGATTAAGGTAGTGGGCTTTAACGTTAGAGCGCAGGCTAGGTTACCGAGCAGTGTTATGAAAAACTATAGAGACAGCAGGTACCTAGCCGCGCACGGCAGGTTCCCCCCTAAAAAGCGGGGAATGTACTGCAATGCTGCCACTGTACGCCTAGCGTTCATTTAGAACTATGTTCGGAACAATTCAATATCCGTTGCCCATCAGGCGGCGTATGTAGGCCCTGTCACGTATCCGTTACAATAACCTACCAGCTTCGGTAGGCCCCATCACGCGGCCAGACCATGGGGCCTCCTTCGCCCCTGGGAGTGTACGTCTGCTATGTAACGTGTGCCTGATAAACCCACTGCACTGACGCCAGAAGGACCCGCGGTGTGCATACTGTAACTCTTGCGGAAGCTAGAGTAACTCTATGTTCTTGTAGCGAGATATCATTTGGTCACAACATCCTCGTTATAACCTACCGGCACATGTACCCCATGAGGTACCATGGACTGCGCCCACAACGTGCATAAAGCATGAGTCGGCGGCCGGGTAAGCAGTGGTTCACAGATTACACTTGTAGCAGCAAAACATCTTCTCTACTCATGCAAAACGCACAATAATAGCACAAAGCCAAACAGCCGAGACTCGTAACCGCCACTTTCAAGAGGTATGAGGGCATGTCGCGAAAGCTGCTTATAAGTCGCAGCGTATATGGGGAATCGTACGTCGAACTGAATCCAAAAGAACACTCCAAACTCGGCGCACTAATTCGCAAAACATACTAAATTCCTCTTCGACTCCCTGCATTCGCTCCTACCACGCACCTCCTATGACTCAGCCTCCACAATGCACTGTCGTAACTCTTAGAAGCACAGCAAGTCCACCAGCTCCCTCGCCTATCCATCGCCCCCATAGGCCGCACCGTTTTGACACACCTGGGTCATTTCGTTCGTACTTTATAGGACGTATCACAACTCATGTGCCCCCAAATCCGCGTACACATCAATGCCTCACCAATTCCGCGCCATATGCACCCTACTTACAACGTAGGTCGAAGACAAGAACGCGTTCGTCTCATGCAGAAACGATACTCCAACGACCCCGACACCCAATAAACGGTGCCGCAACCTACTCGAACCGAAGATCTCATGCAATGAATGTCCTCAATGCTCAAGGCTCTATCCTGACAGCTGCCACCATCGCTGATACCAACACCACTACTGCCGAAGAAACAGCCATTGCCCTCGCCGCCACGACAATGCCTACCGGCTACGTAACCATCCTTACCGATTTACAGCAAGCTTGCCGGAAATTTCAAACTGGATGCATTTCACCTGCCCCCCTCAATCTTGTACAGACAATCAAGACCCGGCTCTACATCCAAATTGTATGGGCCCAAGGTCATGCCTCGCTCCCAGAGAATGAGGCGGCGCATGCGGCTGGCCGCAATATCCTACTCCGGGCATTCCCATCGGGGGCGGGTGACTTGGCAGCACCCCCCTACACCCTTCCCGTTCCCAGTCGCGGCACCAATATACTGCTCTACTATCGTCCGAGCTTCCGCCATTACCCCCCCTCACCCCTCCTTCAATACTTCCGACGCCCTAATGCGCCGCAGACTTCAGACAGCAACATGTTTTAACACCCCTATTCTTCACCATATATCTCGTACTACACACCCTTACAACTTTCCTTCCTGCCATACTACCAATACGACTTACCACCTTGTATGGGCATGTGCCGACTACCCGCACCCCCTCCCTTCCCGCACCCCTGAACAGCGAGCTGAGCAGATCCCGGCTCTGGACTTGGGAACACCTAATCACCCGGGCTGGAGCAGCAGCAGTCGCTCGCGGCTTTCTAAATTCAGAAAAGGCTACCCACCTTTTTTGTCGGCTGAAATAAAAACGTTTTTCCACCACCACCTTTTCCATCACATTCAGCTGCTGCCAATCTTAGACCGCGACACTGGTGAGGTGCTGGGTAGCAGCCACATGTCTCCTACTCCTCCTGGCGGCCGGTCCTTAAAGGCCAACTGCAATGAAATTTTCGGCTCATCAAATGCACTATTTTCCGGTAGTATAACCTTAAAAAGTGCTACCTGTAAAATTGGGAGGCCCACATTTGCTTCGCTGCATCGTAAACGAAGATCAAAAACGCTCTTTTCAAACCGAAACTGGGAAAAGGGCGGCCATTACGGACGGCCAGAAATGACGTTACACTCAGGATTCGAGTGGGCGCAGCCGGCGGATTTTCCCACAGCTGCCTGCGAGAAGACGGCGCGCATTCGATGTGTTTCTGGTCGTCTGTTGCTTCATACATTTTAAAACATGCGGGAAAATGGGTTGGGAAGTTCGTGCAACCATTATTACTTCGTTGTGAGCTGCTGAGACGACGTCCGGTAAAACGAAAACACAGGCATCGCGATACGTCGTGGCGAATCTGGGTGCACAAAAGGCAGTGTTGAGCGGTAGATGGGCGCCGGCACAGCTAATATGCCCTGTGCCGAACGAACCATCCTCTGTTTGTGAGAGAAAAGAAAAAAAGAAAGCTATCGTGGGAGGAAAGTGTCGAAACATGCCGGCTAGAGTGTAAGAATTCGGTTTCAGCGCATGTTGGGAAAGTTCAAATCCAGAATTTCATATTTTTGTTTACACGAGCAGTTTTGTTCCTGTTAGCAGGATGCCCGCGCCAGATCATTAGATAATGATACCACGCAGCGACGAAAGCACTGCAGTGTCTTCACTCGTGAAGCAGTGACCTTCCCCGAGGCTCAGTGCTGCAAAATGTGGCCTCGTTTTGTATGTTTTTTTTTTTCTAACTGGCGAGAGAAATGTTGCCAAAAGCGGCTAGTATTAATTTGTTTTTTGACTACGTTGTTTGATCTAAATCGATTCCGTGTAATGCGCCGCGTGCTGTACTCGTCCGCGCCCCTACGGGCGCGATAACAGCAATAACAGTGCGGCGCAAAGCTCTTCGATGGCGTCGGCGTACTCGCGCTCTCGAAAAGTCGACCGGCCGATCGTGCTGTGCGCCGCGCAGGTAGCTGCTGTACTCAATCACGCCCCGCGACCGGCCGCGACAACAGCTAGCGTATCGTCTCTCGCCGGCCGTTCTGCTCGTAGAGACGCCCGGCCGCGAGCTTGAAGCGGGCCGCACAGCCGCCGAAGTCGTTCGCGCGCCGACGCACCGAGCGGCCGCGACAACAGCGTGTCGTCTCGCGTCGGTCGTTGTATGTGTTGCACACTCGTGAGACGCTCGGCCGCGAGCTTGCAGTGCGCCGCACAGCCGCTGTAGTCATTCGCGCGCCGACACACCGAGCGGCCGCGCCAACAGCGTACCGCCTCACGTAGGCCGTACACGCGTTCCGCGTGCTCGTCGAGTCGACCGAGAGCCTGCTGTGGCCGTTGCGATCACGAAATCGGCCGTTGTGCTACTGCCGTATTCGCTCTAGACCGGGCCCGGCACTTTTCCAATTTGCTCTTTATGTATCAGCTACCCAGAGTTTCTTCAGCTTCTCGCATTACGGAAACGCGTGAAAGCAATTATTCTTGCAAGAGGCACAAATTACAATGCTCACTCGCGTGAGGCCGCACGTAAAAGGGCTTCTGAGGAGAGGCGACGGCCGCACGGGAGTCCTGACTTGCACGTCACATCCGGAAGTCCGCCGCAGTGGCGGCAAGTTGCGGCGACACTACGCTAGGTGCTGCGTCGGCTGAAGTGGCGTGTTCTCGAACAGTTTTAATAAAAAAACCTGCGCGTTGGTGGAGTTTAAAATTAGGTCACAGGGGACTTTAGAGGTGCATACCACACATTGAAGCAGAATTTAGGGTAAGTAAATTTTCGTTGCAGTTGGCATTTAAAGGGACACTGAAGTGAATTTGTGAAGCTCCCGTTTTTGCTTGCACTGCGTAGACTGGCTCAAATTAGCACACTTTTCATCGTTTATTCGGTTGACAAATCGGTAATTATTTTACAAAACGCGAAAGAAGAAAAACTACCATGCGCGGTTTGCGGCGGCCGCACCAACTAAAGCTTTGACGTTCGGAGGAGCGGGCACCGTGATTGGACGATGCCCAAGGTGAGCAACCAAACAAGTTTCGGTTTCGGTTTCGGTTCTGTAAAACACAACCGGTGGCGTTGTTAGATGGGCATTCTCAATAACTCAGTAATCATCGTACCGCGCTACTGCCACGTTGTCAGCTGTGAAAATGCATAAAGATAAGCCTCCCAGGACGGCTTGGACTCGTAGCATTCACTAGCCGAAACCTACGCAGTGCATGAACGCCCTCCGCGTACCCGCAGACGCCCAAATGTCATGCGCTTTTCCCCCATATTTGGAGCTTGCCTCCCTCATGCCTGTGTCGTAAAAAGCGTGTTCGCTCCAGGCCAAGGGTCTGTTCATTCTGGCCTGTGCCCACTGCCTGCAAGCAGTCGGTGCTTATGGCAACAGCACGCCAACGAGAACTCGCTAGCGCGCCAGTGCCAGCCTGCGCGCGTTTTGTGAACTAGTTCGTGGAGCCATGAACGTTGCGGCCCAAAAAAAGGTGAACTCAATATAGAAAACATCGGCGGAAAACGAAAAAGTTAACTTACAAAAAAAAAAGCACGTACCCGCGGGGATTCCAACTCGTGACTTGCAAAATACTTGCGGTGGCATACCTAGCAACCCAGACCGCTCGGCCACGGAGCGGGCTGTGCTGGCTTTGGTAATATAGGGTATATATTGTACAACCAGTTTACACTTTTCTTTAGTTTTGGCATTTCAAGCAGCTTAGGTGACTATTTCTGGTATTGCGCTCGTGCAGTAAGCGTCGCCCAAGTTTCCACAATAGCTCACGTCTAGCAATTCCATTTCGTAGACGGAAAAGCGTTCGCAGATGCGTAGTCGTGCTGCTGACCGCTGTGCTTGTTCGCCCAGCGCAAAAAAGTGCTTCCCGCACCCTAGTTTTACGCTGTACGGTAAAAATACCAGTTGCTTTTATTTCCTTAGTACCTATATTGACTTCGCTGACTCTTCTCCCGCCTTCAAGAGGCCTTATATTTTCCTACTGGCATACCAGTCAGCGAACCGTCGCATGTGCGCTTGTGCAGCGCTTGTGTGAAGCGACCTTGACTTGGAGCTAGATACAGTGTACAAACTAACCAAGTAAAGAAAGGCAAATTCTACCATTCACAAACGTGTCCTGGCTTCGTTTCAACTGAGGCGAACGAATTGCGACGACCCGTCGGCGGCCGGCGGACGAAACGCTGGGCCGATTGACTCTGTCTGAAGGCCGGGAAGCTGTGCAGTAGCGCAGCCAATTGCCAGCTTATCCCCTCCTGACGTCACACGAAAACGCCGCAGAAAATGGGCGAGCGTAAAGAGAGGAGGACAGCATTTTCGAAATTAATTTTTCTACTAAATAAAATCGCGTAAACGCGCCCAGGGTGGTCGAAACATGGCCTCGGGACTACGGACTACAATTTGCGCAAGTAATCCCGCAATGTTTAAAAAACACTTCAGTGTCCCTTTAAGCGTCGTGGGTTTTGCGGTCATCGACACCCCCGTTCATAGCAGCAGCCCTTGGCTGCTACGCCTGGCCCCTGAGTTCTCCTACTTGCCACGGTGCGCGCCGGTACAACCAGCTCGTGAAACACAAACCGTCCACCTCCAAGGTGACTTTTCAACATCGGGAATAGAGCGGTTTTCATGGCAATAAATGTGAGGACGTGGAAGACTGGCTCGACCAATATGAACGGTTCGCGTCGTTCAATGTTCAAAATTTCGACCAGAAGCTTTGTAATGTCTATTTTGTATTAGAATATGGTGCGAGGGCATGGTTTGAAAATCATGAAGCGAAACTCCGATGATGGGATGACTACCGTTAACAACTTCAAGACACTTTCTCGAGCACGAGCCGCAGAGACTATGCCTTTAAGCTCCTTGAGTCGCGTGCCCAAAAAACCAACGAAAGCGTCGCTAGGTTATCAAGACATAGCACGTCTCTTTTCACTATCTGACCCCGACATCTCCGAGCCTAAGAAACTTCGATACCTCATTCACGGGCTGAAAGAGTATCTTTTTGCTGGAATTCTTCGAAATCCACCACAAACCGGGCAAGAGTTCCTTAAAGAAGCTACGGCCATCTAGCGAGCGCTGCGGAATCGCTGCCGCCAGTAAAACCGACTAGAAGGCACAGCTTCGACGCAAGCCACCGTTCCTTCTGCAGCTAACGAGAGTTCACTACATGTGCTCATCCGAATCACTGTGTAGGGAGAACTGGGAAAGCTTAGCGGGAGCTCCACCCAGCCGGCCGTTTATTCACTTCCCGAGGTCGTACGTGATGACATCCGTCAAGCGATTGCCCCACCTGAAGCCAGGCGAGAGGTGTTGGGAGTGAGCTATCCGAATGCCCTTGCTCGTTCATTGCCTTTCCGGCGCCGCCTCCTGCGCATCGGCAGCTACCCGCAGAAATAAGATCCCTTCCTGCTCCTGGCGTCCCAGCACGAGTACGCAGACTGACTTGTGGCTCACCGCACACATCCAACCGCTGTTTTACTACCACTGGGGTGAAACGGGTCGCGTGTATCACCGGTTCCCCTTCCGTAAGATGGGACTGCCTGGTTTTAGGTGCGGATTACCTTAGGACCACACAATGTCCGTCCGCGTCCATGCGCATAGCATTTACAATCACAAAAAAACACACAGGCACCGGCAGGATTCGAGCCTGTGTCTGGTAGACCAGGCAGAGTTAGTGTCAGTCGTCTTACCCATTGGGCTCGACCATGATTTTTTGTTCTTTATTACCTTGGGCTACGACTATGAGTTAGTGCCAGAGCGTCAAACGTTTACACCCTCGCCTGTAACGGTGCGGAGTACCTTAGGACCTCCCAATGTCCATCCGCGTCCATCCGTGCGCACACCACCATCAAGCAAAAATCTTATGAAATTCGATTTCAGCCGTAAGTTGCAGTGTCAATTAGGGAATAATCAAAGTGCAACTCACGCCTTAAATCCAATTATGGTCCGGGCAAAAATCGGATGTCACTCTTGGTGCAACTTGGAAGTAATTTCGAGTACCCGTAGTTCCCACCCTCACCATCATCCACGGAGTGGAGATGCTGCCATTTTTCACACGCCACTCGCACCCTCGGCGTGGGAAAAGGCCACCGATATCGAGGCCTATTTAGCGACGAGGCAAGAGCAATCTGCGAGGCTACGACCATGCTCGCCATCCCCTGCTCGTATGAACACTCCGCTCAATCGTCATAACCTATAGGATGCCTCAAGGGCAAGGTTCCCAAACCGTTTTCGGGAAACCTAGAAGTAGCAGTCTCTGGAGGCAAGGTTGCCAACGACGAAAGCTCCCCCGACCCTCCAAGGCCGCCGACGTTTGATCAGGCAGCAGCGGAACAATGTAACGAGGAAGTGGTGAGCGCCCAGCTGGCTGTTTCAATGGACGGGAAAGAAGGAAGTGAGTACTCTGGTCGACATTGCCGTGGATGTTTCGACTGTGAGCCAGCAACTTGCCGACACGCTCAGAAAAGTCAGAACTCCGGGTACTGGGCCACAGCTTCGTTCGGCTAGTTGCGAGCTTGTGACGCCAATTAGAAAGTGCACATCAAGAATCAAATACAGGATTCGGACTTTGTTGCCACATTTGTCATCCTTCCACAATGTTGCAAAGACCTTATCTTGGGAATGGACTTCTTGCGAGAACACCACGCCATCATGAGCATCCCAGAACGTTCCGTAACATTCTTTACAGGCTTCACAAGGCAAAGAGTTGGAGGCGAACGATGCTCAACGTTACTAATCATGCATGAAGACGTCATCATACCTCCGCGATCATGTGCTTTGGTTTCTATGAAGTGCGACGATTTGTGATGCCGTGAAGAAATAGCAGAACCAACTGCTTCCCTATTGTTTACCATGGCGTTTCATCGCCCGAGGACAAGTGAACCTCAGGTATGCTTGCACGGAGGTTCTGCTTACAAACTTTGGTAACGAACGCAAGCAAATCACCAACGGCACCGCCGTGGCACGCTTTGTGAAAGTCGCCGACAGCGCAGGAGTCGTCTGCGAAGCCGAAGCAACAACTCGTAGCTCCCAAGCTTCCGTCCTCCACGTCTGTCCTGGCCTACCAACAGCAAAGCAACAATGCCTACTGGGGCTGTTTTACCAGTTCATCGACTGCTTCTCTTCGGCCACCAAGGTGTGACAAACACCACTTAAGAAGCATCGCATCATCACGGCAGATAATGAGCGACCTATTCGTCAAAACGCCTATCGCGTCTCTCCCAAAGACAGGGATGCCATAGAGAATTAGGTAAAACAAATGCAGAAGGACGGTGTTACCCAGGCATCGCAAAGTCCCTGGGCACCTCCTGTCATCCTAGTGAGGAAGAGAGACGGTAACCTGCGCTTTTGTCTTGACTATCACAAGCTCAACCAAGTCACGAAGAAGGGCGTATGCCCTGTCCCGCGAATCGACGACTCTTTGGACAGACTGCGACACGCACGTTGCTTTTCTTTGATGGATGTCAGGAGTGGGTACTGGCAGATAGAGGTCCACGGGCGGTATCGAGAAACACTGCCTTCGTGACACCTGATAGGCTGTACGAATTTAAGGTGCTTCCTTTCAGGCTGTGCTCAGCCTCAGCAACCTTTAAAATTCTAATGGACACCGTGATAACCGGCTTGAAATGGCAGACTTGCTTGGTGTACTTCGACGACGGCGTGATGTTTTCTGGGATTTTTAAGGAGCACTTGCAAAGGCTCTCGTTGGCTCTTCAAGCCGTACGTTCCGCCGGACTCATCCTAAAGCCGGAGAAGTATCATTTTGGGTACGAGGAGCCCCGGTTTTTGAGGCCTCGTCGTTATCCACTAAGGCGTCCAAACAGAACTTGAGAAAGGTTATTCCGTTGCATAAATTGCCTACGCCGACGGATAACAAAGGCATACAACGATTTTTGGAGCTGTTTTCGTATTATCTACGTTATGTACGGAACTTCTCTCACATTGCGGACCATTTAACCCGACTAACCCGAGATTATACTACCTTTTTGTCGACCACGAAGCAGCAAACCGCTTTCAGTCAGGTAAAGGAGCGCATGCAGACGTCCATTTTGACGAGGATGTTAAAACAACGGGTCTCACGGATACGAGCAAACGTCGCACTTGGAGCAATCTTGGTAGAGAAGTAAGACGGTGCCGAGACGGTGCCCACTGTAGCTAGCAGGACACTTTTACGGGCGGAATGAAACCACTCGACAACCGACAAAAATATCTTGCGATTGTATGGGTGGTCTTGAAATTCCGACCTTACCTGTAACGACGTCTATTCCAAGTCATGAGTGACCACCACTCGTTATGCTGGCTGACGACCTTGAGGCACCCGTCCGGACACCTTGCACGATGCTGCCTATGGCTTCAAGAGTTCGACATAACCATTGTTTAGAGGTCTGGGCGACAGCAATCTAGCACGGACTGACTTTCCCGGGCTGCAGTATTGTCTGCAAACGGCGACTTCTACGACGTGCTATTCGTAAGAGCTGTAGGCGCGTCTCCTATGTCCGACAGGCAGTGCGAAGACCCCGTACTGCGACCTCTTATTGACTTCTTGGAAAGACATACGAACAGTGTTCCGAATGCCTTCACCAGGGGATTTTCATTTTTACTGCTTCGTAAAGGGGGTGTAAAGGGGGCGCAGGGAAGAAGTCGGCGCGCTCTTCGCTCCTACAAATATTGTCGAAGACAGCAAGAAATCTCCCTCCAAAGCCGACAACAGCACTTCGCAACTACTGCTAAGCATGCAAGGCAACAAGTGAGTGCGATTTCCCCTTCCGCCATCGCTGCTTGTATTCCTTTTGGCCACTTGTGAAATCGTGCACTGCCGACGGCCGCTGCGTCAAAACCGCCAAGATGGCGGGTCGAGCCAACTGTGTCGCCTGCTCGCAACGTGTCACAGCCAAGCAGCACCCTTTTCGCTGTGCTTCGTGTGGCAAGTGCGCGCACACAAAGTGCATTGCCTGGCCCGACGATCATCTCCAACTTCTTCGCGCTGGCGATCTTCCTTTCCATTGCAACGCTTGTTGGAAAGCGGCACCACCCGTCAAGCCCGACGAGAACACCGGACCGGCGGCAGAAAACGTTGCTCTCGACCACAACGCATTCTTTCCCTACCCCGGCGATGTTGGTAGCCAACTGAGCAAGATGAATGACCTGCTCGTCAACGCCGTGGAAGGCATCTCATTTTTAACGGACGAGCTCAGCCAGCTACGGGAGGAGCACGCCCGCCTTCGAAGCGAAACCACGAAGGCATCAGAAATACAGGCGGCCGCAATTGCGTGTCTTCAGAGTGAGGTGCGTGTCTTGCGCGAGGAGCTCCGCCACCGCGGGTCACCGCGAAAGCCCTCCGCAGTGCTCGACGCAGGGGTTTCCCCAGGTATCGAATCAAGGGGGGGGTGTCTCAATGGCTCTGGGGGGGGGGGGGGGGTTCATAAACTAGAAAAGCTGTTTTTTTTATCCCAGTAGTTAAATGATAGACGTCTCTTAATCAAACGCTCATCCCCGTGATGTACGTTTTTCATTTTCTATATAAATATATACACCTGAGAGGCGGTGCTTTCTATTCAATCTAAGAAAAAAACAAATTTAGAGAAATTCATTTTTTACCATAAAAGGTCCGTATTCAGTTTTTTTTTTAATTTCTCGCCATTTCTCAACGTATAAGGACATTTTCGAACTTGTTACCAGGGCCAGTGACGAAATTTGAGTTCTTGAAACAATGTTTAGGTAGTACACGAATTATGCAGCACTTATAAATCAGGCACCGATTGTACGCTCCCGATTTATTAAAACGCCAGGATTAGCTTCCGCAGCGCTTCGCCTCGCCAAATTGCCCATTTTAAATGTACATGCTGAAAGAGCTTCTGCAAAGATTACGGTTATAAACAAAGAACGGCATCGAATCAATGAAGAAAGTAAATTATATGTGTGTTTATGTGCGGGAGGAAAAGGCCCATACAAGGACTGACAAGTACGAAATTTGGGGATTCAAGGGGGGTGTCCAGAAAAACTAGGGGGGGTCTACACACCCCCTAGGGGGGGGTGTAGGGAAATCACTGGCTCGACGCTCCTGCCACACAAAGCCCCCTCAGCAGCTCTGTCCCAGCCTCCTCACCCACCATGCCAGTCGC
Source organism: Haemaphysalis longicornis (assembly GCA_013339765.2). Taxonomy (NCBI): domain Eukaryota; kingdom Metazoa; phylum Arthropoda; class Arachnida; order Ixodida; family Ixodidae; genus Haemaphysalis; species Haemaphysalis longicornis. The sequence continues at coordinate 94,500,863 of CM023456.1, forward strand.
CCATATCGAGTTGCTTGAACGGCCCCCCCTCCCGCGTGGAGCCCTCTTCGCCCCGGCGGCCTCAACAAAAGGCAACTCCGCAACCGCTTCCCCGAGGCTTCCGTTGGGGCAAACGAAAACAGCGACCTTCAGACCGTGTCCCGCCAGCCCCTCAAGAAAGCCTTGTTTGTGTCCCGTCTTCACCCCGACACCTCAGTTCCAACCGTGCTGAAACTCGTCACGGATGTTTGTAAAGATGGCAGCGTCGTTTGCACGCGTCTAAAAACCAAGCACCCGAGCTACGCCTCCTTTCATGTTGCGGTAAGCGATGCGTGTTTTGATCTTGTGAATAAGTCGTCAGTGTGGCCGAGCGGGTGCTTATTCCGACAATTTGACGGTACCCTGAGGGAAGACCGTGCGCTGAAGCCCTCCGAAGTAAACGTCCCATGAGTATTTCTTTTTACTACCAAAACACACGAGGCCTACGGACAAAAGCGCAACAGTTCTTTGATAATGTGGTTCTTTTCGATCATGACGTATACTGCATTACTGAGACGTGGCCCTCAGACCAAATTGCTTCTACAGATTACTTCCCGGACGAGTACGCTGTCTTTCGCCATGACAGAGACTACGAACGCACCGGTCAAAAGTACGGTGGAGGAGCTTTAATCGCCCTGCGAAAGTCCATGGTTGCGTTTCGCAGAGCTGATCTCGAATTGGGAAATGAATGCGTTTGGGTCGAAACAAAGACAAACCGCGGAAAAAACCTGCTCATTGGCGTGTATTATATGCATCCAACTCTAGACTTCCCCGCATTCGCGTCGGTTTTTCAGCACCTCTCAGAAAGTATAGACCCTGGAAAGTACAACATTATTTTATTCGGTGATTTCAACGTGCCCGGCCGGTGGTGGAATCCCGGGGAAAATGTTGGCAATTCTACCAAAGCCGCTCACTTATTTAACTTTTTCTCATTCGCTGGATTGGCATATGCTGCACTTCCTCCTAACCCCACAGGAAATGTCCTTGACATCGTCTTCTCCAACTTGACCTCCTTAGACCTTAAACACGCTCGAGAAGCCCTTGTTCCGGTCGACCCGTGGCATGAACCATTCACTGTCACGGCTTTACTACCGGTTGCCTATGAGCGGCGCATGGAGCCCCCATTCTTTGATTTTCCCCGTGGCGATTATATTGCCCTTTACATAACGCTCCAGGAGACGAATTGCGCGCCAGTCTACACATCGCATAATGCAGACGCAGCGGTGCAGCTGCTCACAAAAATTGTCCAAAAAGCAATGGACGAGCACATACCAAAAAAGTCTAAGCGCCCTCATCAATTCGCTTTCTGGTTCAGCAAAGAACTCCGCAGCGCGCTGCGCAGTAAGCGTCGATTCCACAAACTAACGAAAGCTAACAACGACACGTCCGCCGACACTAACTTCAAAGAACAGCGCTCACTTGTGAAAGTGCTGCTCGCTCGCGACAAAAAACATTTTTCGGACTTCACAGAATCCTCGCTTACCCGATCCCCGAGCAACTTCTGGCGGATCTTTAGCACGCGCACAAGAAAGGCCCCTGAGTTGATTACTCTGCAGTATGGCGACACCATCGTTTCCGACCCAGCCAGCATTGTTGAAATATTCACAAAACACTTCTCGTCCGCGTACTCCTCGTCACGCGACAGCGGCATCCCGCTTCGGCTCGCGCAGATAGGTGATGTCATACACACGCCCAACATAACCGCTGAGGATGTCACGGCTGCTATCCGCAGCCGACCTTCGAAGAAATCCTCAGGCCATGATAACATCCCATGCTTCATTGTAAAAGGCTGCTCTGCCATTTTCGCGCCGTTGCTCTGCCACATTTTTTGTCTCTCGCTTGAAGAGCGGCACTTTCCGACAAATTGGAATCCGGCGTTGTTTTTCCTCTCCATAAGTCCGGAAATGCGTCGGTGCCTGGGAACTATCGACCAATATCTCTCCTTTGTTCTTTCTCAAAAGTTTTCGAAAAAGTAGTACACCGTTATCTCTTGTCCGAAATCCGGCCCCTCATTCATAGTAATCAGCACGGTTTTATACCTGCCCGGTCCGTCGAATCAAACCTTGCCTGCTTTCTGAGTGACGCCAGCAAGTACATACTTTCACGTCAACAGATGGATGCCATCTACTTCGACTGCAGCAAGGCCTTCGACCGCGTAAACCATGATTTGCTCCTTCGCAAACTGTCTGCTTATGGCTTGGCTCCTGCTTTCTGCGAGTGGTTTGCAACCTACCTCAAACAGAGAAAAAACTTTGTTCAGTACGCTGGTGCTAAGTCTCGCAGCTTCACTGTACCGTCCGGGGTTCCCCAGGGTCCTATTCTCGGTCCTTTATTGTTTAACTTATTTGTGAATGATGTGCAGTTAATGATAAAGCATTCATCTCTATTGCAGTTTGCAGACGACATGAAACTCTATCGCGCAGTGCGATCACAGGCGGACTGCGCCCAGCTTCAACGCGACGTACAAGCAATCTCCCTCTGGTGCAAAACTAACTACTTAGATTTGAATCCATTAAAGACCGTTACAATTACATACACTCGAAAAACCTATCCTTTAACCTTCCCATACCACCTCGACTCTCTGACGATAAGGAGAGTAAGCGAAACACGGGATTTGGGCGTTCTGATGGATTCGAAACTACGATTCACACCGCATGTTAACTACCTCGCACGCTCATCTCTTCGGACTTTGGGCGCTATCTCTCGTGCAACAAGGGACTTCTCAGGAGGTTCGGGTTTCCTTGCTCTGTACAAAGCCCTTGTACTCCCAAAGCTGGAGTTAGCATCGGCAGTCTGGAACTGCATGAGTGCGTCGTCGTCTTTGCGCTTGGAAAGGGTTCAGAAAAGGTTCACGCGCATCTTCTCTCGCCGCTACACCCTACACGAGAAATACGCTTACAAGGATGTCATCAAGCGGCTGAAGCTCGAAGAACTGCAATCTAGACGCACAAACCGCGATTTAGTGTTTTTGTTCAAGTGTATCCACTCCAGATTCGACAGCCCGAAATTAGTGAGCTCTGTTCGGCTAAGGGCACCAATTCGAGCTCTCCGCCCCCACCTTTGCTTTGATGTGACCACCTCAGAGATGCTGTCTCCAGTGTGCCGTGTGCAACGTGTGCATAATGATGACTTTCGTGCATCTTTGGACGTCTTTTCCGGCAATGTTAACTCTTTTAAACGCGCCTTGAAAAATGCATGCATTTGAAGCCGCTGTTGCCCATTCAGTATGGTATAGAAGTTATCTCGTGTTCGTGTTTTCCGTTCCCTTCCCATTTTCTACACTTGCACCGTTTGCCGTACACATACTCCCCTGTACCTATGTATGTGTGTCCGCACGTGTGTGTGCATGCATGCACGTGCGTATTTGCCTGCACTTGTTCACCTTCACATGCACCCGCGTGGGCATGCGTGTATGTATGTTTTGTTTGCACTCACGAGCGTATGTGCCGTGCATACATATAAATTTTGCTTTATATGTACTTATTTCCAGTATCCATGTTCCCCAGTAGTTACGACGGTGGATTGTACTGAACTTGCGTGTATGCCAATGTACTTTGTAGTATACCTTGTCACAAGCACTGTCTCAGCGCGTGCTAATGTACCTGACTGTAATCTTAATTCCTTAAATATATAAATTGAGTGTGTGTGTGTGGGTGTGTGTGGGTGTGTGTGGGTGTGCGTGTGTGTGTGTGTGTGTGTGTGTGTGTGTGTGTGTGTGTGTGCGTGTGCGTGCGCGCATGCGTGCGTGCTTACGTGTGTGTGAGTGCGTGTGCATGCCTGCGAGCACGCGCGTGTGCGGTGGTACTATGTACTTTGTGACCCCTGCACTTCATAACCAGTCTCCATGTTTTACCGTTTGTTTATCTGTGTGTCGCCCTGTCCTTTTTGTGTGCACCACCCAAGAAGGCGTAGTGCTGTTGGTGGGCACCACCCAATAAACAATAAACAATAAACAATGTTCTGTTGAAGAAGTACTTCATGCCGCAAGACAAAAGTAACCTTCTAGTAATCGCCACAGCTCTCCGTAAAGAAATCTTACAAGCTTGCCGCGACGAGCAAACTGCGGGCCCCTTTGATTTCACTTGTATCTTGGAAAAAATTATGAAGAAATATTATTTTTCAGTGTTTTTAGCAAGAGTTAGCACTATGACCGGATATGCCGTGATTGCCAATGACGAAAGACGCCACTGGGACGATCTGCCGGTTTGCTGTAACCCCTACACATTCCCGAAAAACAATTCGGACAACTTGGATTGGACGTTTTGGGAACTTTCCTACTTTCGACTTCTGGACATAGCTTTGTTGGGGTGGCTACAGACTACCCCACCTGTAAAGCAGAGACAAGGGCTCTACAACGAGGAACGGCTGCACAGCGGCCCATTCCTTTCTCGAAAACATTGTCCTCAGACACGGCGCTCTATCAGTTGCTACCACAGACTCCAGAAAAGACTTCAGGGCTCAGTTCATGCAAACTGTCATGACGTTCAGTGGTACTTCCTACAGGAAGACGAACCATACCATCTACAAACCAACGGTTTAACTGAGTGCATGAACAAAACGATCACGGACATGCTCTGTGTCTATGTGGATGTTGCGCACAAAACCTGGGACACCGTTTTGCCCTACGTAACGTTCGGCGCAACAAGAGACGAACCGAATGACTCCCTTCCGACTGCTATGTGGTTTCAAACTGTTTGCCATGCTAGACGCCATACTGCCTCAAGCCGAAAGCGACGACGCTGAAGGCGCTGAAGAGTTCACACAGCGAGCCGAAGAAGCACGGCACCTTGCCGAACTCGTCACGGCGCGCTATCTACGACGCCGCTGAAATGTCCATTCCCCGGGCATCTACTGCCCCATGCAACCAAAGGCGACCCTGGAGGAATGAGAACTGTAGGATAGCGCGAGAGGCCCAGAAGAAGGCGTGGGGTATCCTTCGTCGGTACCCCACATCCAATAACCTGATATCACTTAAAACGGCGAAGGCACTGGGTAAGCGTGTGCGCCGTAAGGCGAAACTACAGAGTTGGCGCGCCTTCATTAGATCCATTAATTCATACGTAGACACACACAAGGCATGGACAAGAATACGCAAACTTAAAAGACAACATACGGAGAGCCTGCCTTTGGACAGCACAACAGGGTGTACACTCGAAGACCACGCTAACACACTTGCACAACACTTCCAGCACGTTTTCAGCTCTGCACACTACACAAACACTTTCCTCGATCATAAAACCGCTTGTAAAAACAAGTCCTCCGTGTCAATAACAAGCCAAAATGCGGTTACAATTCTGAAGTACACTGCACGAGTTGAAGGTTTCCCCGGTACACATGTAAACCTTCACCTCCAGGCGCAGATAAGAATACTTACAGCATAATACAACACCTACACGCAGACATGCTTGAAACACTTTTACACCGATACAAAATATGGCTTTCAGGACACATTCCAACGTCTTGGAGGGAGGGCATTGTAGTGGATTTCCTGAAGGACGGGAAGGACCTTTCCTCTCCCGCCAGTTATCCACCCAGAGCCCTCACAAAACGCCTCTGCAAGCTTCTCAAAACTATGATCAACAGGAGACTCGTGTACTTTTTAGAGTACAATATTCTTGTCGAGAGCTGCCAGGCAGGCTTCAGGGTGCAGGTGCTTATGCAACCGGCACGCCAACGAGAACACTCCAGCGCGTCACCGTTCGTCTGCGTGGGTTCACGAGCAATGAGGGTTCGAGCGTGAAAATTGTGAATTCAGTATAGAAAATATCGGCCAAAAAACAAAGAAAGTAACTACCAAAAAAAAGTATGCACTCTCGGGGATACAAACTTGCGACTTGCAAAACAACATACCCTGCGTTCCAGACCCCTCGACCACGAGCCAGAGGTCGTGGTGTAAGAAATATAAAGTATATAATGTATAGCCAGTTTTGTTTTTATTTAGTTTTCGCATTTGCAGCAGCTTTGAGGACCATTTCTTGTATAGCGCGGGTGCAGTAAGTGTTCCCCGAATTCCTAAAATATCTCATGTTTAGCGACTGCACTTCTTCCACGAGCAAGCGTTTGCAGATATGTGGTCGTGCTGCTGACCGCTGTGCTTGTTCCCGTAACGCATTAAATGCTTCCTGAACCCTGGTTTTAAACTGTACCGTAAATGTTTCGGTTACTTTTATTTGCTTCCTACCTATATTACTTCGATGACTCTTCTCCTGCCTTCAATTGGCCTTATATTTTTCTCCTAGCGTACCAGTTAGCGAAGCGTGGCATGTGCGCTTGAATGGAGCTGCATGGAGTTGAGCTTGGTGCAGTCTACAAACTAACGAACTAAAAGCACATTCCTCTAGGCAGAAATTGTGTCGTGGCTTAGCTTCAACTGGGAGAACGATTCGTGGCGTCCCGCTTGTGGCCGGCCGACTAAACGCTCGGCCGAGTGATTCTGTCGGAGGGCGGGCCAGCGTGGCAGTAGCGCAGTCTTGCCAAGCCATCTTTTTTTTTGACGTCATGTGAAACGTCATATGAATTGGCAAGGAGGTTGCAGGGACGTGAAGAGCATTTTTGAATTGATTTTTCTACTGAATAAGGTCGCGTAACCACAGCGATAGTGGTCGAAACGTGTCTTTGAGACTCCAGAATGCAATTTTTGCTAGTAATCGCGCTTTTTTTACAAAACACTTCAGGGTCCTTTAAAGTCTCACAAAGACACTACCACGAGTTTCCTGGGCTTTTAACTTCAGTAACAAGCTTCCATTTAAAGTATTGCCCCCCGTCACAATAAAATCTTCCGTGCGCCGTCGAACCCGATTGAGTTCAGGGGAGAAGCTGGCGCCAAACAAGTTGAAGACAAGACCTTCAGCATATCAACGGCCCAACGCCAAAATAGACGATGCCCACGCTACCTGGTCACGGCGCGTCGTCGCCCGCAAACTTCTTTGGTCGCCAAATAGAGAGTAGGGACCGTCAGCTCTTCGATTTCTTAGCCATACCATCTGCCACACCAAAACGTAATATGTAACATGAGCAATCGCCGTAAGTTTGAATAGAAACGTATCATGAATACAATAATAAACGATTTTATTTTATCTGCGCGTGCCACGCGATCAACAAAGGGACATGTGGGTATAACTCCTCTACGAATGAACCTACCGAATGTTTGTGGCTACCGACTCCTGTTTCGAGCACTTCTCATAACTTGCAAGCCCATTCATTGCAAAGGGAAAACCACGGCCGGGTATCTGGCCCTTTTGATGCAAATTTCGACGAAAGGCGATAGTCTTTCGTCCGCATTTGCCAAGTAAATGCCTCGTTTCGCTTTCACGGCCACCTCTCGTGCTGTTCCTCTCCCGTCGCGCTCCTCCCAAGGTAAACACGCCAGAGGTTTGCTCAAGACAATTTAAATTTACCGCGTTCCACTGCTCCAATCGGGGTGCCTCGATGCGAGGCGCTGCCGTACGGCGGAGACGCGCGTAAACCGAGGGGTTCTACTTCAACGTGTATAGAACGAAGTCGCCCTACTCCACGTGCGTTCCAAGGGGTACGTAGAACCTATCTAGTGGAACCTTTTGTAACTGTTTCAGTTTCATTTCTTAAAATTTCGCTAGAGGAGATAGTGACGTGGGCGACAGCAGGCGACAGAGAGATTTTTTATGTAGTGCGTGCAGCATTTCATTCTCAAAGTCAAGGTCCCATAATTTTTTTAATAAAAAGGACACCGCAAATATCAGTTATGTATTGATTTTCTGCCTCCTATTTGAGTAATGCTTTGTTGTTGCTCAAAAAATGGCAAGTATGAACACTGCCACCATGCTTGATGTTTAGGTTTGGCTGTGGGCATACAAACCGAATGTTCAGCTTCTGTTTTACTTTGTCCAGGTGGCTGAATCGAATTACACACATGCAGACATACCAAAATTTTCGCGTTCAAGTATCGTAAGAAAGACTATTGTCTTTAGTACTTTGGAATGTGACCACCACACCAACATCGCAAAGTATCTAAACACATTGTATGATCTCGTTTTTTTGGTGATTTTAGGTTACAAAAAAAGTGTTCATGTCGAACACGAATTTAAAGTATACACCTCATCAAAGCAAGGTACGCAAAATATCATTATGAACCCATTAGACTGTGGTCACTTTTCCCGCCGTGAACACAAACGACTGCTTTGATATGAATAAACTAAGAGCCGGACCTGCAATTATATCTTGTCTCCATCTGCCTCCGCAAGGCGCAACACCCTTAATGTGTCGCTTGTAGAGAAAAATAAAGAAAACATAAATATACTTTGTTACACCCCGACTCTTTACCTTGTATCCCAATAAAAGCATGGCGAACGAATTTTCACCATTCTGTGTGCAAATACAAAACAGGACGTTAGCGCGAATTAAAAGGCGGTATACAGTGGTCCTGCCGTTACTGTCTTGCGTAGTCCTGGTTCTCGTTTTGTTATAATTAAATCGGAAGTACATCCAAACCGGCCTAGCATCACATTTTCTTACAATTTAACTGTTCCTGGAAATTGTCGAACGACCAACACCAATGTGTTCGTGGTAATGATGATTGACGTTACTGTGGAGGAACTGGTTTCCAGTAGTTCGGGATCGCGTTTATTGCAAGTGCACAAGCTCTGTCGGTCACACTGACTGATTCCCGCTCCCACAGAACTAGCTGCTCTACTGTGAATATTGTAAATATACTTATTCCGACGCCTTTTTCCTGTAACATCGCTGCTGGAAGTTGCGGCGTCAAGGCATCACGAAGCTCCGCAGCGGTAGCCAGGTTCATTCGGCTACCATTGCTATCAAGGGGGCTACTGCGGCGCCCGTAATTATTGCCCCTGTCATCCTCTCGCACCCTGGAGAACGGGAAATGTTTTGTGGAACTTCCGACGTGGACATAAAACACTGGCTTAGCATGTATACGAGCGTTCAGTAACGATAACGGGCGAGACCAGACATACTTGCAAATGTTATTTTTCTCTGAATGGGACAGCTTGTGTGTTTCTCGAAAGCCACACTGATCACTTGACATATTGGGATCAACGCAAGCTTCAACTCTGTGAAGTCTTCGGGAAATCACTCAACCGACAGATTACCGACAGCAAAGAGTTAGCGCCGTGTGCGCATACATCGACAGAAATGTATGTTGTGTACATTAAAAACGTCTTGGCCCCCTCGCAGAAAGTTGATCGTGCAGTGCCAGAGTCCGACAAGGTTGTCCAGGTGTTTTTATTTGCCCGCTGCTCACCAGCGTGCAGGCTTTTTGGCCGAGACACTCTGCGGGGACTCCGGCCCCGGGAGAACCCCGGAGACCGGTCGGCCCAACCAGGGTGCCTTGTACAGGTCATTCTAGAGAGCGAAAGGCGGAAGCAATAAGCATCTCAGCGCATTTGCTACATTCCCTTGAATGCGATTAGACTGGCTCCTCGCCTGCCTGCCTGCCTGCCTGTCTGCCTGCCTGCTTGCCTGCCTGCCTGCCTTTTTGTTGTGGGATGGAGATCATGTCAATGAGGGCGCCTACCGCTTATGGCAGTCACACGTGCTCAGCGAAGGGGACTGGGAAAATCCGATCTTGTGCACCCCCTCGCGATCCGCAAGATGCAACGTACTCCCTGAGCAGGTACGCCAGGGCAACCTGCACTCAGGAACTGGCCTACCAGAGAAGTTTCACATGCGCACGCAGCGTTAGAAATCCCACTTAGAATCACCATAAGGAAACTGTAAAGGGGTTATATTCCGTGGGTCGCCCAAGGGTCTCAGGGCCTTGTTCCGCAACTTGCGGCCTTGCGCACTACTCGCTAGGTTGGGAAGCATCAATGTCCGTAGCCACCTTCTATAGGCTGGTAGTGGCAGTCGTAGCCGGGGTTACCCGCACCCCGCCTCTGTGGTGGTTACGGACCCATAGCTGAATGAGTCAGGCCCACCTGGAAAGAACGTGATATTCGGTTTTTCACCACACGACCGCAAGGAAATAGCCGCACACCCCTTGAAGTGCCGGTACACACCCCACGTCACCGACGTTGCCCTTGGGACACCACATGAAGGCGGGTGTCGGCGGGGTAGGAGTCTGCGGAAACGTCTCTCAGTGCGCTTCCCCGGAGCTCGTTCTCGCCTCTCCCGGTCTTAGAATGGTCATTAAAGCCATTGCGGACGACGCTTTTCAATAGATCTTTTTATGAACTGTGGAGCAGGTGATGTCATTATCGCAGAGTGTCACCGGTTTTAGCAGCCAAAGGTCACCGCGTTTCTCAATGCTCTTCCCGGCTCCAAACGACGGCTTCTATTTCTTCTTCTGATCACATGCCGCCTACAGCATGTTCCTCATACACGTCTGTGATGTTGGCGACTCTCATTTGCGGGTAATTGAAGCTATTGCTGTCGTTCCGCCACCGGTACCGGAGAACCAGCCTTCTCTTTCGCTCCCCAAGCTGTCCTCCGCCAGGAATTCGAAAGCCGGACCTCTCGTCTGTCTGTGCGATGACCGATTTGGATAACTGCCTAATACGGCCTGCTCCCGCCCTTTCCCGTCAGAACATTCCCTCCACAATTTTTCAATACAGCTGTGCGGCGCACTCCCAATGACCGGCTGATTTCTTTTATGCAGAAATGCATTATAGTCGGGGGTTGTCGTGCGTCCCTTGGCCGGAGTGCGCAGCGCGTCTTATGATGATGGTGGCATGATGCCCCTAGGGATTGGCCAACCAAACAATCCATCGCGAGATAGCTTCGCGTTCAACCACCATCGTCATCTTCCCGTAGGGGAACCGCTGAAGAAGAAGAAGGAGAAGAAGACAAAGCTGCGAAGAGGAGGGCTGCGTGAGTTTTGGCTACCGTTATCCTGCTCGGGCGGCGCATCTTCCCGATCTGAACCCGGTCGAAGAGCGGTGCAGCGCGTCTGATGATGATTGTGGCATGATGCCCCTAGGGATTGGCCAACCAAACAATCCATCACGAGATAGCTTCGCGTTCAACCACCATCGTCATCTTCCCGTAGGGGAACCGCTGAAGAAGAAGAAGGAGAAGAAGACAAAGCTGCGAAGAGGAGGGCTGCGTGAGTTTTGGCTACCGTTATCCTCCTCGGCCGGCGCATCTTCCCGATCTGAACCCGGTCGAAGAGCGGCGCATCGCGCCTCGACTCCCCTTCATGAGCATCAGGCGGCTGACTCGAGGCAACGGGCAGTTTGGAATCAAGGGACAGGCGGTGAACGTGCCCATCGACGTATCGAAGGTTGTGCGGTGCCTTCCTCGCATGGTACCCGAGGACGTTGCGTTCGACGTTCGCATTTCTGCATCCTCACAATCCCCCTCGGGGAGGTGCGGGGGAATTTTTTGGTCAGGAAGTGTCGGCAACCTATATCGCTATTGTCTAGACCCTTGATACTCGCCGCCAAGCCCATTTGCTACCTTTCCCGCCACGATCAGCATGCAGCTCGCCGCCCTTGACACATACATACTCCATGCTCCTCCGTCTAGGCCTAGGCGTTCACCATCACCACAAGGTCGGTAGTCTCCGTCACCCCAACCCTGCCGCCCACCGTCAGCGACCAACAATAGACGCCCCTGTACAGGAACGTAACAAGTGCTGCGCGTAGAGGTAACCCTGCATCGACGACCCGGGTCGAGAATTCTCTACTGTCCTCCACCCCAAACTGAGAACCTATACAACCTAATTCTTGACGGCACGTTGTTACACGCAAATATTAATACGGGAGCTTCGGTATTTGTTATTACCACACGTTTCTACGCTAACTGAAGAAAGTTATTACGCCAACCCGGCAACACCGCACCTTCAATACTCTTTCTATGAACTGCCCGTTTGACAATTTCCGGTCAAAGCAGCACTGTTTTTATCCTGTTCTCCAGGGCTGCCCCCATGTCATAATTATTTGACATCGACTTTCTAACTGAACATTAAGCACTTATTGATTTCTCAGCAGGTGCCACTCAGTTGGAGCTCCCTCTCATTGCCCTTACTCTAGACGCTGCGGAAACTCGCCTCTATTCTTCTGTATTCGCCCAGTTATCACTTAAAGCCGCTACATTTGTGCCATTTTCCTGTTCCCCAGCAGTGCCAGACGGTGACTACCTCTTTTGTTTCAATAATGGACATTTTGCTTGCTCATAATGCCGCTGTACTCAACACGATTGTTACTGTTATAACATTCAGAAACCATGACGTTCTCAATTTCGGATGTTGCCTGAACTACAAACTCAAGGGCCGTTCCTCGCGACACTGTGCGCTCTCGACGAATGCAAACTGTTCCAGTTTCCACAATCGAAATCACGGTGTTCTAATACACACCAAAACCCTCTCAGACAATCTTCACTTTGGCAGCAAAACTAAAGCATACGATCTTCTACCTGGACAAGCTGACAACTTCCGTGACCTCCGGCTCGAAAACTCTGATATTTTTCATTTTGGCAATCTTACCATTTGTCATGCTACTGTTTTTAAGCACCGCATTAACAAGCCTATTTAACGCCGCCTTTACCGTGTTGAGAGCCCTGAACGCCGTATCATTGAAGCCGGAGTAGAAAACGATGCTAAGTCCTGATATCATCGAAACTTCTTCCGCTTTGTACGCTTCATGTCGTCTTGGCAAAAATGACAACACTTGGAGATATTGTAAGCACCACCGCCATTCTAACAAGATTACCAAAAAGGACGTATACCATTTACCTCAGGTAGACGATGCGGTCGACAGCAAACACGGTTCTGTGTACTTGTCCCCGATAGATCTTCGTTCAATGTAATGACCGATCACTGCGGACAGAATGAACCACGAAAACGTCGCCTTTGTTACTCTTGATGGTCTGTCAATTCAAAATATACTCGTTTGGCCGGTGTAATGCCACAGACACTTTTATAAGAATGACGGACTCATTCTTCATGGCTTGAAATGGTTTACTGGCACCTGTTATCTATGCGAAAGTGAGCATAGGAGCAGCGCCTTTGGCACCGATCCTAATCGTTAAACTTTCGCTATGCAGGTCGTTCACGCGCTCCTAGTGCCATGGTTATCGGTTGCGGTCACTGGCTGCCCAAGCTTCTTTGCCACTCCTCCGGTAACGCCCACTTCGTTTGATCTACCAGAAGAAATATCAACGGCGCCGACCTGCTGCATGGTCGTCCCCGACTGGTTGGCAACGCCTCAACTCGACTACTGCCGAACAGCGCAACGGAGAACCGCATCATCTGCCAGGGACAATAGGAGCAGCCACCCCACTAGCTTTCCCTGTAGTGGGCATGGGAGCAGCGCCTTCTGCACCGCTCCTAAACGTCAAACTTTCACCATTCAGGCGTGTACTTAATTGCCACTTTTTGCGAAAAAAGCGACGATCGTTTCCTATTGCTGTACCCATGCCCACAAGTCTCAGAAGAATTCTTGTCTGGGTGTTTTTCTATGGCTTAGCTGTTACTCTGGTGCGGCGATATGGAATCAAACCCTGGGCCTACGTCTAGAGCAGACGCCCTTCTTGATCTAGAGTCTTTACCGGAAAACCCAAGTGACTCAATGGGGGCTCTCTTACGGTTACTAAAAGACGTTCACACGCGTTCAATTCAGAGTTCAAAACTTCAGACCGAGCTAGCAGCCCAAATAAAAAATCCCGACAAACAGCATTCAAAGATCTTCAAAGCAAGCAAAGATCGACAAAAAGATCTTCAAAGCAGGCTTGATGCCCTAGAAATGAAATCAAGTAGAATAGACGACCTTGGCGTGCAAATTACACAGGTACAGTCGACTGCTCAATGACTGGCTGTACAGAACGATGCCTTGAAGTCACGTATTGATGAACTTGAAGATTGTTCACGCCGAAATAACCTAATTTTTATGGCTTCCCTGATGCTAAGGGAACATGGCAACAAATGGAAGGAAAATTAACTGAGGTGTTGAGTGAACTCATTTCCCGAAGGATCAAGTGAGCGCGTTCATCGTACAGGCACGCTGTCACCAAATAAATGCCACTCTCTTGTTGCACAATTTCTGAACTTTAAAACTAAGGAGCAGGTATTTTCCGCGCGTAAGCTGTTAAAACCAAAAAAAACCATATCCGAAGACTTCTCGCCGGCTACTCGCATTGCCGGTAAAAAACTAACTAAATTTCGTAAATGCCAACACGGTTTCCCTCTCTTTTTGATCAGCTACAACCTCATCGTAAATTAGAAACGCTACACTTACAACGCAATCATAGATAGCATCGAGGAAATTAAGTCTAGTGAGCACCCTGAGGCACGTGATAACGCCACCGCCACTACAAACGATGTCGCCTAGGAATGCGACAAGGGCAGTGGACGGCCGCTCGCACAACTATCTGTAATATTCTCCAATGTACGTCGTGTCGTCAACAAATATGATTCTTTCTCATTAGCTATAGATACTTATTCTGCTCATATTACCGCACTCGCGGACACTTGGTTGTCTTTGGGTATACAGAACTCTGAAATCTTTGAAGAAGCTTTACATTTTAGCATATATCGATATGACCGCACTACGTCTCGAGGTTGTGGCGCACTTCTGGCGATTTCTAACAAAATTCCTTCATCGAGCATATCACTTTGCAGCAATCACGAAATCATCTGGGCCTCAGTAAAAGTTGCCAATTAATTCATTTTTGGCGAGTGTTATAGATCTCCATCCTCTTCCACGTATTTTGTAAATGAACTGCATGACGTCTTTAATGAGATTACTACGCACGGAATTCTTTGAGGCGATTTCAACTACCCTAATATAACGTGAAATACTGATCCTCTCACGTTAGCTCCATTTTTAACCGAATCGCAAGAATTCTTGGACATGTGTTCCACCTTTTCAGTCACCCAGGTTGTTTCCGAGCCAACCAGGCTATCACCTACCGTATAAAACCCACTAGACCTAGTTCTAACATCTACCCCTGATCTCCTCTATGCTGTAACTTGCTTTCGTGGAAGTAGTGATCATCTACTGCTTAACTTTCATATTAAAAATGCCGTGCCCGGACGGTCCAAAAAGTGAAAAACTGTTTTCGACTACAACAGAGCGAAGTTTAACGCAATAAATGCTGGACACGATACATTTACAGACGTATTCTTGAATAACTTTGACAATAACTAACTACAATCCAACTAAGACGCATTCGAAAACAAAGTGCATGAACTAATCGAAAAATATATTCTAAAGCGAGTCATTACCACGCATTCTCACG
Source organism: Haemaphysalis longicornis (assembly GCA_013339765.2). Classification (NCBI taxonomy): domain Eukaryota; kingdom Metazoa; phylum Arthropoda; class Arachnida; order Ixodida; family Ixodidae; genus Haemaphysalis; species Haemaphysalis longicornis. The sequence goes on from CM023456.1 coordinate 94,516,055, forward strand.
CACCATCGTATAACGCTCACATCAAACGGTTATCGAACAAGAAGCGCCTCTATTGCGCTGCTAAACGTTCACCTTCCATCTTGTGTTGGAATGCGTACAAAACTTCAACTGAAGCATATCTTGCAGCTATCAAAACGGCAACAGTATTTTTTGACGTCTTTCCATCGATGCTTGCTTCATATGTAAAAAAAGTTTTGGTTGATCATTCACCCTCTGCCTCATGACACTATTGCCTTGCATCATTCTTCTGACAACACCCATCCCCAACAGTCTCTGTGCGGCCCTTCTTTATGAAACATCCGAATTTTTCCTCTGATTCTTCAAATGAAATGCCCCTAACACAAGCATTGAATTATGCATCTCGGTTCCAGTACGAATAGATGTATCTCGTGCCGCTAAGCTTCTCGATGGATTAAATAACTCGTCATCTCCCGTCTTTCATGGTATTAACATCGAAGTTCTGAAAACTACTAGTGCATATTGTTCACTTATATTACCAAAAATATTCCAACAGACTTTGGGCACGGGTACGCTTCCTAAACAATGGATAATAGGGAAGGTGAGTTCATTCTTTAAATCAGTCAGCAGAATTTCTCCTTTAAATTATCGCCCTATTTCTCTCACCAGTATATGTTGCAAAATATTAGAACACCTTATTTACAGTAACTTGGTTAAGTTTCTCGAGTCTAAGGCCGGGTTCACACTGTTGCCGGAACTGTCACAAAAACTGTAAAGAATGACGTCTTTCACGTCTCACATAACCGCATTCCGTGACACGCCTTTTTTTACGACCATAGCTCACGAAATGGCTGTTACGTCGGTACTCGAAACATAGCCTAACTTAATTTTTCCCCCGCTCAACATGGGTTCCGTAAGTCATACTCCTGTGAAACCCAACTAATAGGTTTTACTCACAAATTGCACAAAATCTCAGATCCAAATATCTCATGCGGATTGCATCTTCTTACATTTTTCAAAGCGTTTGAAAAGATTTCACATGGATTGCTGCTTTATAAATTAAAGGAGAGACATTTGTAGTACACATTGTTAAAATGGATAGATTTTTTTCTTACTAATCATTCTCGGTTTGTTGCTGCTAATCAGTGTTGTTCTGGTTTTATTCACGTTGTCTCAGGTGTTCCACAAGGATCTATTCTGGAGCCGCTATTGTTTCTTATATCAACGACTTGGCTACTCTTTTAAACTCGAATTTTCTTCATTTTGCAGAAGATTGTGTTCTTTTTCGTTAAAAAATCTGGTATAATGACACCAATATATTACAGTCTGATTTTAATGCTGTTGCTAACTGGTTCAAAGCCTGGTCAATAGAACTCAACATTAAGAAATGTAAAGTGATAGTTATTTCCCGCACCAAGACGTCCCCACCACCCCCTTATCTTAAAAATGTCCAATTAGAATAAGTTACATCTGATAAATGCCGCGACATCCACATTACTACTAACTGAACCTGGAACCTTCACACCGAATATGTAATTAGCAACACAAACCGCATTTTAGGTTACTTACGTAGTGATTTTGATAAGGCACCATTGCAACTTAAATTAATGCTCTACAAAACACTAATACATTGCGAACTGGAATACGCATGCTCGTTAGGGGACCCAAGTCAGGATATACTTAAATATGCCGTAGAACTTGTTCAAAATAACTCAGATTTATTCTGTCCAACTACAATCGAACAGCCAGTATTACTGTCATAAAATCTAACCTTGCCCTGCCATCCCTGTCGGCACGCCGTCAAATTTCCTGACTGTTTTTCACAAATTATATTATCACTATATTCTACATGACCAGTTTATCGCTACACCCCATTATCGATCTCATCGTATCGACCACAGCCACAAAGTTGGAATTGACACTTGCAACACCTAGCGCTTCTTCCACTCTTTCTTCCACTTCCGCTTTCTCCAAGACTAGTAGGGAATGCAATCGCCTTCCTTCTGGTGTTGTATCTATTACTGATAACTAACAGTTCTGAAATTTTCTAGCTAGAACTGTACCAATAGGAGCTCTGTAACGTCTTTTTTCTTGTTATGTTTGTGAGTTTTTTTCTGCGTTATTTAGCTAATATTATATAATAAGCTAATATTGTATCCCACACGGGGCACCTCGAGAAATTTTTGGTGACGGTACTGGCAATACCGTGGACCCCGAGCCACCAAACATAAGCTGGATCCAACCGTGGCGATGTGTTTATAGGTGGAGGGTTAGAAACCACGAACGGTGGCCGTCGGAGCCCAGGTTAAGCTCCGGCGGTTGGGCTTCTTGTCTGTCTACCAGGCCGGGAGCTCCGAGACCTCTTTGACTACCAGGGTAAGGTCTAAGAAGAAAGTACCCCCGTCTCCCTGCTTTTTCCTATGCCATATGGATTATTCAACCCCCCCCCCCAGACGTGATCGGCCCACCGAAAGGGGCCGCACCAAGTTTCCTTTCCATCCCTTCCAACAATCCACATTCCGAAACCTGACAACTATCCTCGATTCTTGGTGTATCGAGGCAGTTGACTTAAACAAACCCTGTTTCTTCCATGTCCGTATTCTTGATCACTAAGTTCCTGGAAGGCATCCTCGGAAAATCGTTCGATGCTAAGAAACTCCGTACCGGTGAAGTCCTAGTCATGTCAAGACGCAGCAAGAAGCCACTAACCTCCTATCGCCAAACCTGCATGGCAGATCTGGCCATCAGAGTCACTCCCCATCGTAGCCTCAACAGCTCTCAGGGTATGATCTCGGAGACCGATTTGTTGAATGAGACCGAAGCTGATATGTTGGAAGGCCTGAAAGATCAGGGTGAAAGATCACTGAAAGATCAGTGAGGCGTATCGCCATCAGACGAGACAAGCAGGAGATCCCCACAAAGCATATAATCTTGACTTTCAACCGCTCCACACTTAACGATTCCATTAAAGCAGGCTTCATCTCGTGCTCCGTCCGAGCGTACATCCCGAATCGTCGCCGTGCTGCTACAAGTGCCAGCGGTTCGGGCACGGTAAGTAACTCGTGTCGGGGCCAGGCCAACCTTGCGCTAAAGGTGCGCCAACACCATCTCACTGATGACTGTACATCCAATCACTTGCTCTGTGCCAATTGCCAAGGACATCACGCTGCATATTCGCGAACCTGCGAGCGGTTCAAACTTGAGAAAAAAATAATAAACATCAAGGTCACGGAAAACATCACCTTCCAAGAGGCGCGAAAGAGGTTCGCCACTTTCCCCCTGGGGAGGTACGCCGACGCAGCTCGCCGGGGGGCGGAGCGGCGTCTGGTTTCGGCGGGGACCCAGTACCGCGAGTCGGACTTGGTCCCGCCCGCGCCCCCCCTTGGGTTGCCTATGCCAGCCCAACCCGCCTCCGCACCGCTGGCTGAGCCAGCAACGGTTGTGGTGGCAACCTCTTCCGTCGGGACCGGTGCCGCTCCCGTCCCGGTCTCCCCATCCTCCAGTGCGTTGGAGGATGCCATGGACACCAAGGGCCACGCACCGGCTTCCACGTCACCGCACCACTAGTGCCACTTCTGGTGCCCCCGACACCTGCGGCGGTGCCTGGTCAAACGAAGGGCCCTCGAAGACGGGCCATGTCCGGGGGGCCCGGTTCGACGGGCACATCCAGAACATCGGACGACCAGATGGACGTAGTGCCATTCTCGCCTGCAACGCAGCGCAAGGATCGGCCTCCGATGTCCAAGCCTACAGAAAGGCCCAGAAAGCCCAATCCAAGAGTCACAGCCCCGAAAGACGACACATAAATATACACACTCCAGTAGCTCTCACACTAAAAATGGGAAGAGAAAGCATAGTTCCATGGAACAGCAGAGGCCTTCTCAGTAATCTTGACGACATGTATGAGATTCTGCATACCAATCAGCCAAGTGTAATGCGTGTCCAGGAAACACATCTGAATTCCAAACACACAAATTTCTTGAATAGTTACCTCGTATACAGAAAGGACAGGGATGGCTGCACACACTCTTCTGGCAGTGTGGCCATAATCGCCCGACAATCCTTAGCATGCCACCCTGTCACCTTGAATACCGTCCTCGACGCTGTAGCCATCCGCACAATAATTTTTAATAGGTTGCTAACGGTATGCTCCATTTACATTCGTCCTCATTATGCACTTTTGAGCTCTGACTTCGAGGCTCTGGTCGACCAGCTGCCCGAACCGTACATTCTAACAGGCGACGTTAATGCACACAACTCTCTTTGGGGCTCCTCCAGAACGGATGCCCGAGGTCGCCTGATAGAGACATTTCTTACATCTTCAGGAACATGCCTTTTCAACAATAAACAGCCTACATACCATAACATAGGACACAACACATACTCACATCTTGACTTGGCTATTGGCTCTGCAGTTCTCTTTTCTCTTCTCGAGTCGGGTGTGGGCACTGACCCATATGGCAGTGACCACTTCCCCAATTCACTAACATATATAGGTAAAGGCCCATGCAGTCCATCTTCCCATAATAGGTTCAATGAAGCACGAGCTAACTGGAATACATTTACAGAGACATCCAAACTACACCACACATTCATAGGACACCTACACGTTGAAGAAGCTACCCAACTTCACGGCGCAAATCCCCGACACCGCCGAAAAGTCCATTCCCCACGCCTCGGGAGCCCCGCGCAACCAGCGGAGGCCGTGGTGGAATGAGGACTGTAGGCGGGCGCGAGAGGCCCAGAACAAGGCGTGGGGTATCCTTCGTCGGTACCCCACGTCGGGTAACCTTATTTTGTTCAAACGGGCCTAGGCGTTCGGAAAACGTGTGCGCCGTGAGGCAAAACGAGAGAGTTGGCGCACCTTCCTCACATCCATTAAATCATACACAGATGCATACAAGCTATGGACAAGAATACGCAAACTTAAAGGACAACATACTCATAGCCTGCCCCTGGTCAGTACAACAGAGGACACACTCGAAGACCAGGCTAACACTCTTGCACAACACTTCCAACACGTTTCCAGCTCTGCACACTACTCAAACACTTTCCAGAAACATAAAAATACTTGTGAAAAGAAGTCCCTACATGACAATAACAGGTCAAAATCTGGTTACAATTCTGAATTTACACTCTATGAGTTGAGGGCTGCCCTGAGCACATGTGAACCTTCAGCTCCAGGCGCAGATAAGATTACATACACCATGATACAGCACCTACACCCGGACACTCTTGAAACACTCCTACACCTATACAACAGCATATGGCTTTCGGGGCACATCCCAAAATCTTGGAGGGAGGCTATTGTAGTGGCGTTCCTGAAGGAGGGTAGGGACCCTTCTTCTCCCGCCAGTTATCGACCCATCGCCCTCACAAGCTGCCTGGGCAAGCTTCTCGAGACGATGATCAACAGGAGACTCGTGTACTTCTTAGAGTTCAATGGTCTTCTCGAGAGCTGCCAGGCCGGCTTCAGGGCGGGGCGATCCACAAACGACTAACTCGTCGCCCTTGAGTCGTATATCAAAAATTCGTTTGTCCATAAACAGTTTTGTGTTACAGTCTTTTTTGATCTTGAGAAAGCCTATGTTACCGCGTGGCGAGACGGGATACTTTGCGACCTAAAAGCCTTCGGTGTCTCGGGCCATATGTTTAATACTCTTCATAGCTACCTTGCGGAGCGAACCTTTCGTGTGAGAGTTGGCACTGCCCTATCAAATGTTTTCCTGCAGGAAAACGGCGTGCCTCAAGGCGGCGTTTTGAGCTGCACATTGTTCATTGTCAAGATGAACTCACTTCGAAAGGCGTTGCCACGAACCATTTCCTGTACAATGTATGCAGATGATGTGCAAATATCTTTTAAATCGTGCAATATGTCAATCTGCGAACGCCAAATCCAGCTTGGTGTCAACAAACTAGCAGGCTGGGCTTATCAGAACGGTTTTAAGCTGAACCCAGTCAAGAGCACTTGTGTTGTGTTTTCCACAAGGCGTGGGATCAGGCCAGATCCAGGCATCAAACTGAATGGTGTCTCGATTCCGGTCAAAAAAGAACACAAGTTCCTAGGTATAATTCTTGATGAAAAACTTTCCTTTATCCCTCATATGAAACAACTAAAACAATTAATATCTTAAACCAATGAATATCCTTAAGGTTCTCTCCCACCAATCCTATGGTTCCGATAAAGAACTCCTGCTGCGCTTGTATACTGCTTTGGTTGGGTCTCGTTTGGACTAAGGCAGTGTGGTATATGGATCGGCGACTAAAACAGCGCTGCGAATGCTTGACCCAGTGCTACACTTGGGGCTACGGCTTGCGTCGGGTGCTTTTCGCACTAGCCCTGTCGAGAGTCTGTATGCCGAGTGTGATAAGTGCAGCGTTGAGAACCAACGGAGGTACATAGACTTACTTTATGCTTTTAAAATTTCGTCGCTTAATAACCATCCTTTTTATCCTGTCTTTAACGACACATCCACATCTGTGCTTTTTGTAAATCACCCATCCGTTCCGCTGCCCTTTTCACTTAGAGTGAGAGAGCGAGCCTCGGATCTGAGCGCTTCGTTTTTAAATGTGTAGAGATCATCCTTTTCAGACATTTTACCTCCTTGAAAAGTTCGTCCTGTGTCCTCCGACCTTTCTTTTATGAAACTTGACAAAAATCGGGTACCGCGAGCTGCAATACTGCAGCACTTTCTTTCTTTGCAGTTTAAATACCCACGTGCAGAATTCTACAGTGACGCTTCTAAAACCTCCACTATGGTGTCGTGCGCTGCTCATGGTCCGAATTTCAATGCAGCCAGAACCATGAGCGTGCACACAACAATTTTTTCAGCAGAAGCGTATGAAATTTTACTCATTGTACGACACATTCTTGAGAACCAGATTCCCAATTCCATCATCAATACAGATTCTTTGAATGTTGTTCGCGCACTGGCATCGCACAAGCCCTGCAAAAACCACATAGTTAATCTTGTATTCAACACTATTATGTCAGTATGTGCAGAAAAGCATGAGCTGCTCCTCTGCTGGGTCCCAGGACACGCAGGGATCGCTGGGAACGAGTTGGCAGACGAGAGGGCCGCTGCTGCTGCACTCAGGAACACTGTAGACATAACAACCGTACCATAACAGACTTCAAGCCACGCATAAGACAACACCTGCGCAGAACATGGCAAACACACTGGATGAACAGAAAAAACATGGCAAACACACACAAAAGACACAGAACAAAAACACAAACTACAATGACTATACAGGCAACTTGGGACTGTACACGCTGACTCACACAACAGACACACTGAAGTCGCCTTGGGTAAGCTTAGGGCACACCCATGCAACGCACTCGTATCTGCTGACGGGATCTTCTAGACCCCAGTGCAACAGGTGCGGAGAGGCCCTATCGTGTGCACATACTAATCACATGCAAGGCACTTCAACACAACACGACACAAACACTTCAGAGAACTCTACAGCAACATATTCCCACTACATCCATCGGTTTTTGTAGGTGACGATGCCATAGTTCCGTGAAACGTGTGTTTTTGAGTATTTGTCAGACATAAAGTTTTTACCTCATTTCCTTATCACCCATAATGAATCTGGCCCTATACTCCAGCCATCACCATTGCCGTTAATTGATTTTATTGGTGTTCTGGCTTTAGTAGCCACTATTGTTTTAAGATACTTTTGTTTGGCGCTCCTTGCCCCAGCTGGCCTTGCGCCAAAAAACTCCAACTATCATCAGCTAATATTGTCATGTACTTTTTCCTTGTCTGTGTACTTCTATTATACCCATCTCTCGCTTGTGTAATGCTTTGGCCCTGAGGGTACCAAAAATAAATAATTAAATTTAACTTTTTTTTGTCCGCGTGGTAAGCTCACCTTGAACGCCTCTAAGCTGCTATCGCTATATTCTCCGAGGCTAGACTTCAACTGGATTCATCCATGTGACACTTTGGCTGCCCCAAATCACTATTTTTTGTAAACTTGTGCACTCTAGTAGAGGTCGACTCGACAGAGCAAACATTTGTGCTGCAAAGTCTTTCAACAGCTACGCATTGTTAAAGATGACCGATGTTTTTTTGGTTTATGTTGATACCTTAGACGCTTCTTAAGAAACTTTGCCCATATTGCTAGCCCCGTAAAGCCTCATCACAAGAAATATGTTCCATTTTCTTGGGGTCCATCACAAGTCCCGACCTTCGTCACTTTGATCAGTGTCCTTTTCTGAAAATCCGTTTCGGGTCATCTCGAGCCGTCATCTACAACGGAGCGTCGAACCAATGCCAGAGGTTGTGGCATGGGGCCGTCCTAGCGCAACACCAGAATGGTCAAGTCCGCATCACTGCCTATGAAAGCGGTCTCCTCAATATGTAGTTAAAGACGCGTAGTATTAAGTGAAGGTTTAATAACTACACATGAAATCAAGGAAGCACTTGATTTCATGTGTTCAAAAAAAGGCTGTTCAAAAATAGCCCTCACAAATGCTGGTTCGGAATGTGCAACACCTATTTATTTCTCAGCAATAAATGCTGGTAACGTCAAAAAAAATAACCATCATCTTCTGGTTATACAAAACTATTCCCCGCACGGGGCACCTTAAGTATCTTGGTGACGGTGAGCAGCGACACCGCGGACCCCGAGCTCCCATACATAAGCTGTGTCCAACCGTGGCGAGGTGTTTAAAGGTGAAGGGTAGAAGCCGTAAACGGTGGCCGTCGGAGCCTTGGCCAAGCTCCGGCCGCTGGGCGATGGGCCCTGCCTGTCTACCAGACAGGGACCTCCGGCCGGGACATCTTTTACTACCAGGGTAAGGTCAAAGGAGAAGGTACGCCCCCGTCTCCCTGCTTTTATACTATGCTATATGGCATTTTCAAAACCCACCTCCAACGTGATCGGCCTCCGAAAGGGGCCGCACCGAAGTTTCATTTACACCTCTTTCAACAACTGTCTTTCCAACCACCGTAAACAACTATTCCCGTTTTCTTGTAGCTGAGTCAACTGACACAGAAAGATCTGTCGCTTCATTGTCTGTCTTCTTGGTATCGCAGTTCCTGACAAGTATTATCGGTGAGGCGTACAAAGCCAAGAAACAAAGAACTGGGCAATTTCTGGTGGAAGTCAGTAAGCAGAAGCAGGCATAAAAACTCTTGCGCCAGACCCGAATCGGTGATCTTGACATCAGGGTCACGCCCCACCGCAGCTTAAACAGCTCCCAGGGCGTGATCTCCGATCCCGATCTACTGAACAAAACTGAAGCCGACCTGCTGGAAGGCCTTCGAGGTCAGGGTGTAACAGGGGTCAGGCGCATAAACATACGAAGAGAGGACAAACAAATACCTACAAAGCATGTTATCTTAACTTTTGACAGGTCAAACCTTCCAGAATACATCAAGGTAGGTTTTGTTCGATGTCCGGTCCGGCCTTACCTCCCTAACCCGCGGCGCTGTTTTAAGTGCCAAGGTTTGGGCATGGCACCAACTCCTGCCGCGGCCGCCTTACCTGTGCAAAATGCGGCCAACATGACCACCTGTCCGAAAACTGCAACACCCAGAGTTTCACCTGTGCCAACTGCCAGGGGCCCCACGCAGCGTGGTCCCGCACTTGTGAGAAATCCAAGCAAGAAAAATAAATCATAAATGTAAAGGTCACTGAGAACATCACCAGAGGCGAGAAAGAGGTTCGCCTCTTTCCCCCTGGGGAGGTACGCCGACGCAGCTCGCTGGGGGGGAGCGGCGTCTGGTGTCCACAGGGACCAGTTCAGCGCGTCTGACCTGGTCCCCCCGACCCCCATGGGTGCCTCTGGCAGCCCAATCCGTTGCCACGCCGCTTGCTGAGGCAGCAGCGGTTGTGGTGACAACCTCTTCTGTAGGGACCGGTGCCGCTCCCTCCTCTACCTCCCCTTCCTCTAGTGCGTTGGAGGGTGCCGACCGGATGGACACCGGGGGCCCCGCATCGGCTCCCACCGCCACCGCACCTCCCATGCCACCTCTGGTGCCCCGGACGCCCGGGGTGGCGGCTCAACGAAGGGCTCCCGAAAAGGGGCCAAGTCCGGGGGCCTGGTCCGCCGGGCACCCTACTGGCATCCGACGAGGAGATGGATGTCACGCCGTTCGTTACCTGCAACGCAACGCAAGGAGCGGCCTCCGATGTCCAAGCCGACAAACAGCCTAAAAATCCTAGAATACAGCCCCGAAAGACGACACATGAACAAACACACACACACACTCCAGTTATACTTAAATTTAAATAATGGAACAGAAAACATCATCCAATGGAACTGCAGAGGCCTCCTTAAAAAGCTTGACGATGTGTATGAGATTCTGCATGCCAGTCAGCCAAGTATCATGTGTCTCCGGAAAACCACCTCAATTCTAAAAAAACCAATTTCTTAAATGGTTACATTGTATTCAGAAAGGACAGGGTTGGCTGCACACGCTCTTTAGGAGGTGTGGCAATTGTCGCCCGGAAATCCTCAGCCTGCCACCCTGTCACTCTGAACACTGTCATTGAGGCTGTAGCAATCCGTACGATAATATTTAATAGGTTGATAACGGTATGCCCATTTACATTCCTCCTGATAATGCACTTTCGAGCTCTGACTTCGAGGCGCTGGTCGACCAGCTCCCGAACCGTACATTCTAACAGGCGACCTTAATGCACACAGCTCTCTTTGGGGCTCCTCCAGAACGGATTCCCGAGGTCTCCTGATAGAGAAATTCCTTACATCTTCAGGAGCATGCCTTTTCAACAATAAACAGCCTACATACCATAACATAGGTCACAACACATACTCACATCTTCACCTGGCTATTGGTTCTGCAATTCTCTTTCCATGTCTAGAGTGGGGTGTGGGCACGGACTCATATGGTAGTGACCACTTCCCCACTTCCCTAACGTACATAGGTAAAGGCGCATGCAGTCCATCTTCCCATAACAGGTTTAATGAATCAAAAGCAACTGGAGTACATTCACAGAAACATCTAAACTACACCACACACCATAAAACACCTACACGTGGAGGAAGCAGCCCAACTCTCACGGCACACATACTCGACGCCGCCGAAAAATCTATGCCCCAGGCCTCCAGTGCGTCCCGCAACCCAAGGAGTCCTGGTGGAACGAGGACTGTAGGCGGGCGCGAGAGGCCCAGAACAAGGCGTGAGGTGTCCTTCGCCGGTACCCCACGCCAGATAATCTCATTTCCTTTATACGGGCAAAGGCTCTTGGGAAGCGTGTGCGTCGTGAGGCGAAAAGGGAGAGTTGGCGCACCTTCCTCACTTCCATCAACTCATATACCGACACCACAAAGTCTGGACACGAATACGTAACCTTAACGACGACACAACAGCCTGCACCTGGTCAGTACAACAGGGGACACGCTAGAAGACCAGGCTAACACCACTTGCACAGCACTTCCAACACGTTTCCAGCTCGGCACACTACACAAACCTCCTAAACATAAAAATACTTGTGAAAAGAAGTCCTACATGACAATAGCAGGTCAAAATCTGGTTACAATTCAGAATTTACACTCTATGAGTTTAAGGTTGCCCTGAGCACATGTAAACCTTCAGCTCCAGGGGCAGGTAAGATTACATACACCATGATACAACACCTACACCCAGACACTCTTGAAACCTCCTACACCTATACAATAAAATGGGCTTTCGGGCAGCAGATTCCAACCCCTTGGAGGGAGGCCATAGTAGTGGCGTTTCCTGAAGGAAGGGGAAGGACCTTCCTTCTCCCGCCAGTTATCGTCCCATCGCCCACACAGCTGCCTGTGCAAGATTCTCGAGAAGATGATAAATCACAGGCTCGTGTACTTCCTGAGTACAACGGTCTTCTCGAGAGCTGCCAGGCAGGCTTTAGGGCGGGCGATCTACCAACGATCAACGTGTTGCGTTGGAATCCTTCATAAAAGATGCATTTGCTCATAAGCAGTTCTGCCTTACGGTATTCTTTGATCTTGAAAAGCGTACGACACAGCCTGGCGATATGGCATCCTTAGCGACTTGAAGTCCTTTGGTGTGTCAGGTAACATGCATGTTAAATACCATTTCTAGCTACATGTCCACGAGGACATTTCGTAGTTAAGGGTTGGGTCATCTCCCCCGGGGTG
>CM023456.1:94528236-94661523 GCA_013339765.2 Haemaphysalis longicornis
GGTGTCGGAAAGGTGAATAAAGGGTTGACGGCAAAAAATTTACCGCAGACGATGATGAGAGAAAGTCCCACCCAAAATGATTTGATGAGCACAAGGCGACAACACTGCGAACTGAATATGATGAAGAACTCCACTGATGAGATCACGTGCCGTGCAATGTCCAGAAGGCTTAATCATGGCTTCGTTAGCACCACGTAGGAGTGGACCGGCATAAGGAGTGCGCACTTTTCGGAGACGAGTACACAAATGTGCGTTGATAATCGAAATGCTGGCACCAGTATCTACAAGGGCGTCTACTCGAAGGCCTTCAACAAATACAGTCAACGTGTTCGATGGTTGAGCAGGAGGATTTGTAATTTTTTTAAGCGACGCAGTTTCCCCTCTAAAAACTGCTCCTTCTAGTTTTCCGGGTGGTTTTCATGGAGTGGAGAAGCCGGGCGAAGGGGCGATGCAGATCAACGGTGAGGGGAAGGCGAACGGCGACTGAAAGAGGTCGAGTTGCGCTGTTGGCCGAACGAGACCTGCGGCGGGGAAAAGGAGTGGCGTGGAGCATACGGAAAAGGCTGCTGGTACGGGTCGTAAAATTGCCGTCGGTCATTCCGAGAAAAATCAAGGTAGGCGCGGCGTTCAACCTGCTGGCGCCTCCTACAAAAGCGAGATATATGGCCTCGAATGCCACAGTAATAACACGGGGGACGAGGCTGACGCCAGTCCGAGAAGTAGAGGGACTGCATAGGAGCTGTAGACAATGGAACCACGTGTGAATGGCAAGGCTGCGAGAACGATGGAGCAAGAGGAACCGCAGGAGCACTGGGCGGCATTGGAGGGCCGGCGGCAGGCGGCGGCGCTGAGGCAATGTCTCGCTTCGGGGGAAGGCCGCACGTGACGGAGCCGACCTCTTCGCTAATTGTCCCACACAACCCAGGAACGGGTGACTAAGGGTGAACACCCACTTAATCAAAGGTCGGCTGTCCGTAAAGTTCCTCACGGATGATGGACCGAATAAGCGCCCGTAGGTAGGAGTCATGGTGAGAGGTAGTGTCCAACTTGGTCTGTTGCAAACGCAACGACTGTAGATCGTCAAGGCGCTGACAGGTTGGGATGATCTGACGAACACTGGAGTTTTGCACGGCGAGCGCGTTGAACGCAAATGTGTTAATTCCTTTCAGGATGTAGCGAACAAGGTCTTCCTCCGCCATGTCTTTGTTGGCGCGTCGACAGAGGGCCAAAACGTCCTCAATGTATGACGTATATGACTCGCCTGGTTGTTGAATGGGGTCTTGCAAATTCTTTTTGGCCGCTTCTGAACGTCTGGAGGCAGTCCCGAAAATACGACGCAGTTCAGCTGTAAAGCGATGCCAGTCCGTCAAATCTGCTTTGTTGATGTAAAACCAAGTTTCTGCCACCTGGGTCGGGACCACGACACGTTCTGGAGCTTGAAAGAGTCGTCAGATCGATTGAAGGAACTCACACCGTTGTAGCTTTCAAGCCAGTCTGCTGCGCCGTCTTCGGGGAGTCCAGTGAAAAACGGGGGGTCACGCTGCCGACATGTGACAGCCCAGCAAGAGGTTGGAGTGCTAGCAGCCGTCGCATTAGCCGTAGTCATTGTGGCAAGTCGCCGACCCAAACGGAGCTCCAGGAGAGTGCCGGAAGGGGCCGATGTACGAGAGATTGATGTTGGCAACCTCCACCACTCGAGAGACGTCGACCAGGAGTCCTGGCGAAGTGTTTATTTCAAGGCAACGGTGCAACCGGCTTTGGTGTGAGACCAGCCAAGATGGAGCCAGAAACGAACGCGCCCGTCGGCGAGGCGATGATGGTAATGGGAGTGTTCCTCTCTGGTGCAGGTTGTTTGTGAGATTGACCAGTGCAGCACACGATATTCGATAAGACTGAGAGACTGTGCTCACAATATATAAATATATATACATATAAATATATATACATATGTGAAATAAATGAGGTGCTCGTTGACAATAACACAGAAATACGAGTTGGCAATCAAGAAAACCTCGGAAAGGGGAGGATGTGGTAGTTCGTTGAAACAGATAAAGAATTTGGAAAGAAAGAAAGAAAGGGGAGAAAAAATGCCCGCCAGGTGTGATCCGAACCCAAGACCTCCAGAATACCGGTCTGGTGCGATAACCACTACGCTACCGGAAGGGCGATTTTCCCCTCCACTTTCTGGGGTATTTATGTTTAGGTATTTTTAGTTCCTGTGCTTGGGGGTGGTAGCCTGCGCAACTACCACCCCCAGCGCTGGCAAGCGCTGGTAGCCAGCGCTGGCCAGCGCAGTACACCTAGACTCACTGGCCTTACCTGCTCAGCCAACAAACCGGAAAAGCTTCTCCTCCCGCCAAAACGTCAGCTGAATGTTCCCCAGCATCAAATCTTTCCCTGCTGACTTGATACCATTGGAGTGAACCCTCAGTGGACCTCCTCTCCTCCTAGAGCACATTAGGCTAAGTATCCAACCAATCTCTAAGTTGAAAAGCACCTAGTAAAAAAATCGGGCTTATCAAAGTACCCACGAACCACAGATACGACCTATAAGTTCATGCAAGGCGACACTTGCTTCAAGGCTTTGCCAATGGGCTTATCACGCATTCGATTCCTTGCCGCAACGCTAGCAGGTAATAATGTTCAGATGTAATTTGCTGTACCTAGAAAGCCGCCAGAGTGACACTGCAAGTTATCTGGCCACAAAGAGTAAGTACAAGTACGAGAAATCAAGCAATCATTAAGTACAAGCAATCAAACGGCCTGCCCCGCTGCTATCCCCAATAATTTTTGCGTTGTAGAGATCATGGCTCAATGAAATCTTGACTGAAAATTTCCGCTCCTCAAACCATCACGCTCACCGTAGTGCTGGTCGAATGCCCCCCAGTATGAACTCTACGCTTGACGCTGGCCGGTCACAGAATGAAGAGCACTAGAAAAGTATAGCTTGGTCCGAAAAATTGCGCCCACCTCCCCGCGAGGGGAATCCTGTGTTGATGCGACTTATCATGGGGTTCACTTGGTGTTTCCGTTGGATTGATTCTGAAATCGCGTGAAATGTGTCGGGAACGGGCATGATTATTATGTTTTATGATTATTATTATGTTTTATTGGCCAATCTTGGTCAATTCTCTAAGTGGTATGCTTGGGGCTTCGCTCCCGCAACGACCTTTATTCCATCATTGTTGCTGTAAGTGGGAGCTTCTTTTCTTTTATTGCAAGTGTTAATCATTGCCCATCATGCGTTGTATCAGCAGCATCTTGACGTAGTTTGCATGATTCAAGGATATAAGGCGCGTTCGTAGCATTTGATTCTGTCTCGGTTTTGTGGCGCAGTGGGAAGAGCACCATGTACCTCACGTTCCGCCCACAGGGTCGTGGGATGGAAACCGGGCGCCGCTAACTATTGTTTTTTTATAGTGTAGGGGGAGGGGTGTGGATGGACAACAACGCCGTATGGAGGGACAAGGTGAGTGAATGAGATGCAGTCGCATCTAAAATAGACGCAATCGAAAGGCGCCTTTACAACGCATATGCCGTGCCTCTGAATAAAAAGCCCGACTGGCTTCCCCAGCCTGTCATCTCTGGCTCCGGAAAGGGGAGAAAGGAGAAGATATCAAACGTGGTTGGCAATCAAAGCCGCAGCATACAGCACCTGGTATAACGTCATCAAGAGGGAAATAAAGAGTTCAGTAATTCACCGACTGACGATGATGTTGGCTCAGAACAAAGTGATTTAGATTACCTCAATCAAAACAAATGCAAACGTACAGTATGCCAGTCGTATAGGGCTGTTAAGTGGGTCCAAACGTGTTACGCTGTGCTCGTTAAACAGGCCAAGCGGGTAGATTCTTTATTTTACGTAACTTCAAATTTTTGGGCTCGGTTAGTTTATTTATGGGGCGTGTGGGCATAAACTTTGCTGTCTATTGTTGGGCAGGTCGATAGAAAAGCAAAGGCCAAGATACCGCGTGGCTGAAATTGGTGATGCCTTTTCAGGCACATCTGCATTTTCTTCTAGAGATACCATGTCGAGGTGTGGTTCCCCATCTGCCTTTACTAACACCCTTTTCGGGCGCTGTCTCCAGGGGTCCTTGAAATACCATCAGTGCTTTTACGTTTTCTCAAATCTAGTACGCTGAAGGTCAAGGCTGGCAGAGAAGCCGTTTTTTTTTTCATTTTTCAGATAAAAAATGATAATACATGGAGATTTCTCTATAAAAAGTTGTTAAAATGTTCCAAAATCCGCGCTCAAAAGTTCCAACGCGAAATTCCCCTCCAGTTTAAGCGCTAGGCCTACGCAGGTGCCACCAACCCAAATGAAATCTTGAAATGCGATGACAGCGTGGTCAGATAAATGTTGGCCTTATAACACGAAGAACCACTTCTGGAATCCAACTACGGGAAGCGTTTTTTATCTTGTCATAATTGTAAGCTCATTGTGGAATTTTTGTTTACCAGGCTTGAGCCACTCAGCCCTACCAGGATGCGCACCAACTTGTGAAGGCTCAAAATATCTGACTGGCACCGGTATCGTATTCTTTTCATCGGCTCGGATTGAACCCGCATAAGCGGGACTGTTCCGTTTCGGGTTGGATTGTTTTTTTGTCGTTGTGTGTTGTATGTTCGCTGGCGGGACAATCACGAATTCAGGAACTGATGACATCTCTTGACATCATGCGGATAATCACCCTACATCACCTGAACGGTGGCGCGGGTACGGTCGGTGCCCAAGCCAATAATATTCGGGGAGCCCGATTCCCTGTGGTCGGACACCTGCGTCTCGCCGGCTACCGTTTGAATATCCACCCCTCGGGCCAGTCCGGTTAGCAGGCGCTGTGTACGTTCAGGTACCCTAAGTGTTTGTGACGAGTTACCGCATTTTGTTTATACATTGTAACCTCATTTTGTATATACCTTATTCCTATTGGGAGTTCTACCTAAGCTAATCATTCGTGTCTTGCAGCCCTGTATCATCAACGATTACAACCCTTTCGGCACCTGGCACCTGCCTCTAGTAGGACAACAGATCCTCGGCCGCACTTGCAGACCTCTCCGATGAACTTCCTTGGCTGACGGCGGTCCCAGCAGATACACCTTGTTGGAGGAGGTTGAAGCAAACTTTAGTGTAATCATCATCATCACCCTCATCCTCATTAGCCTATCTCTCCCACTGCAGGACGAAAGCCTTTCCAAATGACCTTCACCCGCTCCGCTCCTGCGCTGTCCAAGTAGATTCCTTCCCGCCAAATTTTCGTATTCCGCACCACCATCCAGTAAACGCCTTGCCCTTCTTATGGATAAATCTCTCCTTATCCACTCTGCCACCCTAGTTATCCGCGGGGTTGTCCCTTCTTCTAACTACATGGCCAGCTGAAGCCCGTTTGTTTTTCTTCATTTCAACGGTGACACCTCATACTCGAGTTTGTTCCCTGATCAAGGACGCTCGTTCATTGTCTTTAAGGGTTACCCCTATCATCCCTTTTTTCTTGGCTTGTTGGTCCAACCTACAGTTTGCGTTCAATTTTTTAAGTAAGGCGCCAACTTTCTGCTCCTTACCTCATCACCTGCAGGACGCATTGGTGGTGCGCTATTATTTCAATTGCAAAGGTAGCTTACGTTTTATTATTCAGGAGTGTTTGCCCAGTGCACTCTAGCCCACACTAAGTCTGCGCCGGATTTCTTTCTCGTGGTTTCAATCAACACTGACAGTTCGTCCAATCCAAACTATTTTACTTGCTCTAGCGTTGCGTTTCGTAAGCTGAAGAATTCCATTTCACCGTGCTTATTGATAATAAATTTCGAAATATTTATACTTATTTGTATTTCCAATGGCTAAGCCTTCAGGATATAGTTCCTCACGAACGCTTTCCTGGTGGTCTGCCGGCTAAAAAACCAAGTCGATGTCGTCTGCAAACCTGAAATTCCCCACGTATTCTCCTTTATTCATATTCCCGCGTTGTACAGTCAGGCTTCCTGAATACGCTCTACCGACCCGCGCTGAACAGTTTTGGAGAAATGCTATTCCCCTGTCGCACCCCTTTTCTGAAATGTAATTTGCGCTATTCTTGTGAAATACGTCCCTGCCCCGTACAGCTATTATATGCATCGTGTGGGGGTATTCTGTAGGTCTCCATTCCCATGTCTTTTCAATGCTTCAAGCACTGCTGCAGTGCTTATTGAATGAAACGCTTTTTTATAGACCATAAGTGGCCTGAAAATGGAATATTATAAGCCGCGGATTTTTTTATTAGTTGGTTTATGACGGTGATGTGGCTTATTGTAAAATATTTTTTAAAACCCATCCTGTATCTGAGGTGGTTGTAAATTTAAGCTGTAGGTTAGACTGTTGATTATTACGTTGCTCAACAATTTGTATACAAGTGCGACGAGACTGATGAGACAGCAATTATTTTGCTACAGTGGAACCTCGCTCATACGCCCCCGGACTTACGAAGGCCCGCTTCCTACGATGACCCGCTTCTTACGACAGTGCTAACAGAAAACTTTCCCATAGAAACAATGCATTACAAACCCAGATTATATGCCGCCCGGATGAACGCGGTCCGCTTTATACGAGGTACCTAAGTCGGCGTTTTTTCTATATTTTAAGCCGCTTCCCCGCCTCGTTCCGAACTTCATTATCTCCCGTTTGACGCTGGTTGATCTGCAAAGGTCTGCAACTTGCTGAACAGACGCAAGCAAGGAGGCGGGTACTCGTGAGCAGAAGTTAACGTGCGACGATCCCACGTGGCCGCAGTATGCCAATGCGCCAACCGCGAGAAGTCAAAGTTCAGGTAGAAGCGGACCCTGAATTTGAAGCTCCCGTCCAGCCGCAAAGAATGCGAGAACACATACAACTCAACCCCATGGCGATGACCGAAACGCCGCTTTCCCCGCCCAATCGATCCAAGTTCGTCCATTAACGACGCTCACTCTCCCTACATCTGTGCTCTGCGCTTATCACTCTCTTTCAAAGCCGCATTGTCATTCTCTCCTTTCTTTGGTAGAGTACCTCAATTCCCGTGCGTCAGCCGCAATGGTGAAGACACGTATACGGTGGCACCGCCATTTTGGGTCACTCGCTGGCAGGTGCAGCTAATCACTGTAGCAATACGGCGCTATAATTTTTGCTGCTACACTGTTTGCTCGCAAAGTTGGAATAAATCTTATCTATTTTGCATTTCTGGGTATTGTGGGAAACGAAAACAGCTATGTGTTGAGCACTCTCACCCAATAGCGACCGCACGTGACCGTTCAAAGGGTTTCTCCAAAATCTTTCTCTATTCAGCGAAAACATTTCGAGTGCAGTTCTGGAGTGTGTACTAGAAAAAGTGATGCAAACAGGGCGAACGACGAATTGATGAAAATCCTCAAGCCTATTTACTCCGCATGTTTTCCTTTTGTGCTCCCGAAACAGAAACGAAAGATTCAAAAGCCATGGATTAATTCTGAGCTTGCCGCGAGAATACGAAAGAAAAACGTCTTGTACAACGAATTTATTAGAACAAGAAATCCAGTTTTGTTAAAGCAATTCAAAGTTTTCCGGAACAATTTAGATAAGTACTTAATAAAAGGTCGACGTGACTATTACAGTAACATGTCCACACCAGCGCTTGGAAATACGGCAACAATGTGGAAAGAGATAAACTGTCTATTGAAACGCAATATTCCCCAAGAAACAACTCACACCATTAGGCAAAACGGCATCGAACTTTCAGGAAAGCCGCTTGCCGGTGCCTTTCACCGTTATTTTATTGACGTTGTACGTAGTGGGAATGTGTAAAACGACCTTGAAAACTTTCGGTACATAGATAACTCCATATATCTTGATCCTGTAAGCTACCGTTAAGTAAGTGATGCAGTGTTAGGGCTCAACAATAGCAGCACGCTTGATATCGATGACATAGAAATAAAACCCTTAAATACGTTATATCTTTTTTGACACCATACATTGCTCACATATTTAATTTGTCTATTAGCCAAGGTGTTTTTCCTTCAAAATGCTGACCGCTCGGGTGACCTTGCTTCATAAAAAGGGAGACAAAAACGATATGGGAAATTACCAAGCAGTTTCTATACTTCCAGTACTCTCAAAATCACTTGAAAAACTTTTTTAAAACGCTTGACTAGATTCGACCAAAAACATACCATAATAGTCGATTGTAAATATGGCTTTCGTCAGGGCCTTGGAACGGATCTTGCGCTTATAGATCAAAAAGAATATATCTTGTCTCAATTAGCCGAGGAAACATGGTACTCGTTCTATTTATTGATTTAACAAAAGCATTCGACCATATCAACCAAAATTTGCAAGTACGGAAGCTAGAGCGCTACGGTATACGTGGTGTGGCAGCCTCCTTCATTAAATCTTACCTCAAAGATCGTAATCAAATCGTAGCCTTGGATGGTTTTTCGTCAGAACCTTCTCGACTAAAAAATATTGTGCCGCAGGGCAGCATTCTGGGATCCTTTCTTTTTAATATCTCCGTAAACGATATTATTGGCGTATCATCATGCGATAAGTTTATCATCTATGCTGATGACACGAGTATATTCTTCCATGGTAAATCGGCGCACGAATTAATTGTAAATGCAAACTCAACTTTGCGGAAACTAGAATCATGGTCAGAGCAAAATAGTTTAAAGATTAGCGGTCCAAAGACGAAAGCAATATTGTTCCGCGCCAGAAATAAGCCGGTAATAATTGACAATGGTATTTCTCTAAACTCTGCCAAAGTGGAGATAGTACCGTCAGCAAAAACACTCGGAGTCATATTTCATGAACATTTATCCTGGGATGAGCACGTAACATTACTCGCAAAAAATTGTCTGAAATAGTTGGCCTTCTATACCGCCATAAACATATTCTGCCGCCTAAAATTATATTTCTCATATAGAACACATTGTTTTCTTCAAGGTTAAACTATTGTCGTTTGGTCTGGGGAACAATTATTTAGGAAAAATTGCAAAAAATTCACCGGCGACAGAAAAAGGTCATTAGAATGCTCGCAAACATTTCTTTCCGTCACCACACACAACCTTTATTCGAAAAATATAATGTATTGCCGGTAACCACAATATTCGACTTTCGTCTGTGTAAGGTTTATAAACAAGAAGTAAAAATGGGCAGATCTTTCCGTAAACACCTGGCAAAACTAAAACCAAACGATATTGTGTACAACACGCGACACACAGAACATTGGAGCGTTTTGACATGCAGGACATCTTACGGACCCCCGCACGGGGCACCTTGCTACAGTGGAACCTCGCTCATACGCCCCCGGACTTACGAAGGCCCGCTTCCTACGATGACCCGCTTCTTACGACAGTGCTAACAGAAAATTTTCCCCATAGAAACAATGCATTACAAACCCAGATTATATGCCGCCCGGATGAACGCGGTCCGCTTTATACGAGGTACCTAAGTCGGCGTTTTTTCTATATTTTAAGCCGCTTCCCCGCCTCGTTCCGAACTTCATTATCTCCCGTTTGACGCTGGTTGATCTGCAAAGGTCTGCAACTTGCTGAACAGACGCAAGCAAGGAGGCGGGTACTCGTGAGTGGAATTTAACCTGCGACGACCCCACGGGGCCCGCAGTATGCCAATGCGCCAACCGCGAGAAGTCAAAGTTCAGGTAAAAGCGGACCCTGAATTTGAAGCTCCCGTCCAGCCGCAAAGAATGCGAGAACACATACGACTCAACCCCATGGCGATGACCGAAACGCCGCTTTCCCCGCCCAATCGATCCAAGTTCGTCCATTAACGACGCTCACTCTCCCTACATCTGTGCTCTGCGCTTATCACTCTCTTTCAAAGCCGCATTGTCATTCTCTCCTTTCTTTGGTAGAGTACCTCAATTCCCGTGCGCCCGCCGCAAGGGGGGAAGACACGTATACTTTGGGCACCCCCAATTTTGGGTCACTCGCTGGCAGGTGCAGCTAATCACTGTAGCAATACGGCGCTATAATTTTTGCTGCTACACTGTTTGCTCGCAAAGTTGGAATAAATCTTATCTATTTTGCATTTCTGGGTATTGTGGGAAACGAAAACAGCTATGTGTTGAGCACTCTCACCCAATAGCGACCGCACGTGACCGTTCAAAGGGTTTCTCCAAAATCTTTCTCTATTCAGCGAAAACATTTCGAGTGCAGTTCTGGAGTGTGTACTAGAAAAAGTGATGCAAACAGGGCGAACGACGAATTGATGAAAATCCTCAAGCCTATTTACTCCGCATGTTTTCCTTTTGTGCTCCCGAAACAGAAACGAAAGATTCAAAAGCCATGGATTAATTCTGAGCTTGCCGCGAGAATACGAAAGAAAAACGTCTTGTACAACGAATTTATTAGAACAAGAAATCCAGTTTTGTTAAAGAAATTCAAAGTTTTCCGGAACAATTTAGATAAGTACTTAATAAAAGGTCGACGTGACTATTACAGTAACATGTTCACACCAGCGCTTGGAAATTAAACGGCAACAATGTGGAAAGAGATAAACTGTCTATTGAAACGCAATATTCCCCAAGAAACAACTCACACCATTAGGCAAAACGGCATCGAACTTTCAGGAAAGCCGCTTGCCGGTGCCTTTCACCGTTTTTTATTGACGTTGTACGTAGTGGGAATGTGTAAAACGACCTTGAAAACTTTGGTACATAGGTAACTCCATATTTCTTGATCCTGTAAGCTACCTTTAAGTAAGTGATGCAGTGTTAGGGCTCAACAATAGCAGCACGCTTGATATCGATGACATAAAAATAAAACCCTTAAATACGTTATATCTTTTTTGACACCATACATTGCTCACATATTTAATTTGTCTATTACCCAAAGGTGTTTTTCCTTCAAAATGCTGACCGCTCGGGTGACCTTGCTTCATAAAAAGGGAGACGAAAACGATATGGGAAATTACCAAGCAGTTTCTATACTTCCAGTACTCTAAAAATCACTTGAAAAACTTTTTTAAAACGCTTGACTAGATTCGACCAAAAACATACCATAATAGTCGATTGTAAAATGGCTTTCGTCAGGGCCTTGGAACGGATCTTGCGCTTATAGATCAAAAAGAATATATCTTGTCTCAATTAGCCGAGGAAACATGGTACTCGTTCTATTTATTGATTTAAAAAAAGCATTCGACCATAAACCCAACAATTTGCAAATACGGAAGCTAGAGCGCTACGGTATACGTGGTGTGGCAGCCTCCTTCATTAAATCTTACCTCAAAGATCGTAATCAAATCGTAGCCTTGGATGGTTTTTCGTCAGAACCTTCTCGACTAAAAAATATTGTGCCGCAGGGCAGCATTTTTGGGATCCTTTCTTTTTAATATCTCCGTAAATGATATTATTGGCGTATCATCATGCGCTAAGTTTATCATCTATGCTGATGACACGAGTATATTCTTCCATGGTAAATCGGCGACAAAATTAAATTGTAAATGCAAACTCAACTTGCGGAAACTAGAATCATGTACAGAGCAAAATAGTTTAAAGATTAGCGGTCCAAAGACGAAAGCAATATTTTTTCCGCGCCAGAAATAAGCCGGTAATAATTGACAATGGTATTTCTCTAAACTCTGCCAAAGTGGAGATAGTACCGTCAGCAAAAACACTCGGAGTCATATTTCATGAACATTTATCCTGGGATGAGCACTTTAACATTACTCGAAAAAAAATTGTCTGAAATAGTTGGCCTTCTATACCGCCATAAAACATATTCTGCCGCCAAAAATTTATATTTCTCATATATAACACATTTTTTTTTCTTCAAGGTTAAACTATTGTCGTTTGGTCTGGGGAACAATTATTTAGGAAAAATTGCAAAAAATTCACCGGCGACAGAAAAAGGTCATTAGAATGCTCGCAAACATTTCTTTCCGTCACCACACACAACCTTTATTCGAAAAATACAATGTATTGCCGGTAACCAAAATATTCGATTTCCCGTCTGTGTAAGGTTTATAAACAAGAAGAAAAAATGGGCAGATCTTTCCTTAAACACCGGCAAAACTAAAACCAAACGATATTGTGTACAACACGCGACACACAGAACATTGGAGCGTTTTGACATGCAGGACATCTTACGGACCCCCGCACGGGGCACCTTGAGCAATCTTGGTGACCGTACCGGCGATAGTGCGGACACCGAGCCCACATACTCACGCTGTAACCGACCGGGGTAATGATTTTTAAAGGGGAAAGGGAAAAAACCTCAAACGGTGGCCGTTGGAGCCCAGGTCAAGCTCCGGTGGATGGGCTCCCTGTCTGTTTACCACGCAGGGAGATCCGGGACCTCTCAAGCTATTAGGGTAAGGTTTGAGAAGAAAGAACCTCCGTCCCCTACTTTTTTTCAATGCCCCATGAATAAATCAAACACCCCCCCGTAAACCCGATCGGTCTCCGAAAAGGAGCCGCACCGATGTTACGTACCCACCCCTTCCAACTTTCACTCCTCCGAAACCTGATAATTGTCCCAAATTCTTGATTACCGAATCCCTTGAAAAAGACAAGCCAGTTGCCTCAATGTACGTGTTTCTGATTACAGAATTCATAGCATGAATAATCGGTAAACACTACAAAGCCAAAAAACCAAAAAAACTCGAGAGTTGCTGGTAGAATTCACCACCCAGCAACAGGCCACAAATCTCCTGATCCAGAACCGTATTGCCGATCTTGGCATCAACGTTACACCCCACCGCAGCCTCAACAGCTCGCAGGGCGTGATCTCAGAGTCAGATCTGGCAAACGAGACGAAACCGATCTTCTAGAAGGCCAGAGAAATCAGGGTGTGACGGCAGTCAGCCGGATATCCATAAGACCAGATAATAAGGTAATACCTACCAGGCACATCATTCTCACATTCGACCGTTCAACTCTTCCAGACAATATCAATCAAGGATTCACCCTGTGCTCTGTCCGAGCGTACATCCCGAATCCGGGGCCCGCTTTTTTACAAGTGCCAGGGGGTTCGGGCATGGTACGAACTCGTGTCGGGGCCAACTAACCTGCGCCAAGTGCGCCCAACAAGGTCATCACTCTCATAATTGTCCCTCTAATCAATTGCTTTGTGTGAATTGCCAAGGACCTCACGGCGCGTATTCACGAGCCTGCGAGACATTCAAAATTGAAAAGAAAATCATCAACGTTAAAGTCACGGAAAAAATCTCCTTCCCGGAGGCGCGGAAGAGGTTCGCCTCTTTCCCCCGGGGGAGGTATGCCGACGCAGCTCGCCGGGGGGCGGAGCAGCGTCTATTTCGGCGGGCACCCAGTACCGCGAGTCGGACCTGGTCCCGCCCCCCCCCCCCTCTGGGTTGCCTATGGCAGCCCAACCCGCCTCCGCACCGCTCGCTGAGCCAGCAGATGTTGGGGGTGGCAACCTCTTCCGTCGGGACCGGTGCCGCTCCCGTCCCTGCCTCCCCGTCCTCCAGTGCGTTGGGGGGGTGCCATGGACACCACGGGCCCCGCACAGGCTTCCCCCGCCACCGCATCGCCCGTGCCACTTCTGGTGCCCCGCACCTGCGGCGGTGGCGGGTCAAACAAAGGGGCCCCCCAAAAGGGGGGCCAAGCCCGGGGGGGCCCCGGGTTTTGGACGGGCACACACAGGACATCGGACGACGAGATGGACGTCGTGCCGTTCTTGCCTGCAACCCCAGCGCAAGCAGCGGCCTCCGACGTCCAAGCCTACAGAAAGGCCCAAAAAGCCCAATCCAAGATTTAACAGCCCCGAAAGGCAAACACATAAACATACACACTCCAGTAGCTCTCACACTAAAAAAGGGGAACGAAAAAAATAGTTCAATGGAACTGGAGGGGCCTTTTGAGAATCTCGACGACGTATATAGTTTCTGCATGCCAATCAGCCATGTGTAATGTGTGTCCGGGAAAAACACATCTAAATTTCCCAAAACCAAATGTCTTGAATAGTTACCTGGTATACAAAAAGGGACAGGGAGGGCTGCACACACTCTTCTGGGGTGTGGCCATAATCGCCCGAAAATCCTTAGCATGCCACCCTGTCACCTTGAATACCGTCCTCGAGGCTGTAGCCGTCCGCACAAAAATTTTTAATAGGTTGGTAACGGTATGCTCCATTTACTTTTCGCCCCGATTATGCACTTTCGAGCTCTGATTTTGAGGCGCTGGTCGACCAGCTGCCCGAACCGTACATTATAACAGGCGACCTTAATGCACACAACTCTCTTTGGGGCTCCTCCAGAAGGGAATGCCCGAGGTCGCCTGATAGAGAAATTCCTTACATCTTCAGGAGCATGCCTTTTAAACAATAAACAGCCTACATACCATAACATAGGTCACAACACATACTCACATCTTGACCTGGCTATTGGTTCTGCAATTCTCTTTCCATGTTTTGGGGGTGGGGGGGGACACGGGCCCATATGGTAGTGACCATTTCCCCATTTTCATTAACGTATATGGGTACAGGCCCGAGCAGTTCATCTTCCCAAAAAAGGGTTTTAATGAAGCAAGAGCTAACTGGAATACATTTACAGAGACATCCAAACTACACCACACATCCATAGAACCCCTACACGTTAAAAAGAAGCTACCCACCTGCTCACGGCGCACATCGTCGACGCCAGGGAAAAGTCCATTTCCCACGCCTCTGGTGCCCCGTGCAAAGAGGAGGCCGTGGGGAATGAGGACTGTAGGCGGACGCGAGAGGCCCAGAACAATGCGTGGGGTATCCTCCGTGGGTACCCCACGTCGGGAAACCTCCTCTGTTCAAACGGGCCAAGGCATAAAAAAAACGTGTGCGCCGAGAGGCAAAAATTTCCCCCGCATTTCCCCGGGGGGAAGTGTGAAAGTGCGAATGCAGAGTTGAATTTGCGCGGTTCGGTAATGTTCGCGAAAGGAGTTTAACACACACACAAAATTTCAAGAAAGAAAGATGCTTTTGATCACAGACACCTATTTGTTTTGTAGTTGTACTTAATTGCTAGAGCGGATCTCAGCTTTAAAATTTCGTGTCAGTACCCCTTTTAAGCGGGTGCATTACCCCTTTCTCACCCCCGATTCCTGACCAATCCCCCACGTGGGTATGTGCCATGCCCCGACACCTTTTTTGTTGTCGCGACGGCGACAGAGAGATGAGAAGACACACGTCTGCACGCTACAGCGCCGTGGACCCAAACTGGGGTCCCCGCTTTATTCCACGCTCGTGCCCAGCGCGCACCGCAAGCGCGTGGTCAGCACTCGCCACTCGTGGCTCAGCCCCAGCGTCATCGTTCCTGGAGCGTGCCCGTTTGCGGCAGCAGACGACGCAAGCTGCTGGGGCGCTCCCACATACCCCCCCCCCCCCTCTTCAGACGGAGTGTCGGCAAAACGGACAGTCTTTGCACTGGGATGTTCAGGGGTGGGGCTGCGAACGGAGGGGAGAGTGGTGGTGTTCAGGATGGAGTGGCGGATGGTGGTGTCGAAGGCAGGCGGTTCGGCCTCGGTGAAAGCGGGCTTGAGGCGATCGATGGAAACGACAGTGTCGCGGCCGTTAACGCGAACTGTAAACGTCTTTTCGCCGCGTGAAATGACGAGATGAGGGCCGGTGTAGGGCGGTTGAAGTGGCCGGCGGGTACTGTCGACACGGATGAAAACGTATTGGCTGACAGAAAGACTTGGGTGAATAAAAGTGGGTTTTGTGGAACACGGCCGTGGCGGTTGGGGACGGATATAGCTGAAAAACCGGGGTTTAAAACCTTTACGTAGGATGGGCCAGGAGAGGAAGGGTTATCTTGAGGCTGTGGAGGGACCAGGAAGTCTGCCGGTAATCGCAAAGACGTGCCGTAGACCATTTGGGATGCGGCACAACCAAGATCATCTTTGATGACAGTGCGTAATCCTAGCAGCACAAGAGGAAGGTGAACTGCCCACTGCTCAGGTGATTCGTGAGCCATCAGCGAGGCCTTGAGCTGACGATGAAACCTCTCGACCATGCCGTTGGCTTGAGGATGATAGGCCGTTGTTTTTAGGTGAGTAACACCGAGTAGGCATGTCAAGCGGCGAAAGAGTGTGGACTCAAATTGGCGGCCACGGTCTGTGATAATCTCCGACGGCACGCCAAAACGGGCGATCCACGTCGACATAAGCGTGGAAGCAACAGTCTCAGCCGTAATATCGTCGATTGGAAAGCCTCCGGCCAGCGGGTAAAACGGTCGATCACTGTCAAGATGTAGCGGCAGCCCTTAGATGGTGGTAGTGGGCCCAAAAAGGTCCACGTGAATTGTGGAGAACCTTGAGTCCGGTAGTGGGAAAATAGCCAGAGGCGATGTGGTATGCCGAGAGACCTTGCATTGTTGGCAGGCGAGGCAGGAACGGGCCCAGGGCGTACGTCAGTATTCATGCCCGGCCAGACGTATCTCTCGGCAATCAAACGCCGTGAGGCACGAACTCCAGGATGAGAGAGACGGTGAATAGAGTTGAAGGCAATGCGCCTGAGAGACGCAGGAAGGTACGGCCGTCTGCGGCCTGAGACCGGGTCAATGTCGCAAACGATGCTGATTCCCGAATCAGGGCATAGAATGTCCTCGAGTTGCAGAGAGGAGCTGTTTGAAGAACGTAGAGTTCGGAGCTCCTCGTCATCGCTTTGGGTTTTGGGGCCCAAATCCTGAGAACTGAAACCGGAGCGCTGTATGGCGGAAATACGGCTAAGGGCGTCGGCTGGAATGTTGTTAACTCCCTTGACATGCCGAATGTCCGTCGTAAACTCTGCAAGATAAGCCAAATGTCGCGTCTCTCGGGGAGAATATGTAGTCTTCGATGACTTGAAGGCGTTCGTAAGAGGCTTGTGATCGGTGAAGGGTCACGAAGCTGCGGCCTTCGAGGAAAAAACGGAAATGCTTCACAGCGAGGTATGCCGCCAGGAGTTCCCGTCCGAAAGTGCTGTACCGTTGCTCAGTGGGAGAAAGCTTCTTCGAAAAGAAACCGAGCGGGTGCCAGCTGCCGCGGATGTGCTGCTGAAGTACACCTCCAATCGCACAGTGGGAAGCATCTACCATCAGGCTTGTGGGAGCGTTGTGGCGCGGGTGCACGAGGAGGGTAGAAGAGGCCAGGCGCTCCTTGGTGGTAGTGAATGCGCGATCAGCAGCTTCAGACCATTCAAGACTGCACTCGGGAGACTTGGAAGTTTGAAGGAAAGTTTCGAGAGGTTGAACAATGGCCGCACATTCCGAGATGAACCGTCGGTAATAATTCACCAGCCCTAGGAAACGGCGCAGTTGGCGCAAGGACTCAGGTCGGGGAAAGTCGATTATGGCCTTCACTTTGTCTGGCAGAGGGCGAATTCCATTGCAGTCAACGAAATGACCGAGAAACCCCCAACGACGGCAACCCAACGCACACTTTTCGCTATTAAGGATGAGGCCATGCTCTGCTAGGCGTTCGAAAACTATCCGCAGATGGTGCAGGTGCTCAGATAGCGATGAACTGGCGACAAGAACGTCATCTATGTAGGCAAAAACAAAAGGTAGACCACGGAGGACGACGTCTATGAAGCGCTGAAAAGTCTGAGGGGTTTCGTAACCCGAAAGGCATCCGAGTGAATTCGAAGAGGCCAAACGGTGTAATGATGGCAGTTTTCTTGACGTCATCCGGGGCTACGGGGATTTTGGGGGTGGTAGGCTTTTTGGAGGTCAAGCTTTGAAAAGATGGTACATCCACTGAGGTTATTGGTGAAGTCCTGTATATTAGGTAGGGGGGACCTGTCGGGTACAGTGGCCACGTTCAAGGAGCGGTAATCACCACAGGGTCGCCAGTCTCCTGATTTCTTCGGGACCATGTGTAACGACGAGGACCAGTTGCTCGATGACGGGCGAGCAATGCCGATTTCAACCATGTGGTGAAATTCCTGTTCCGCGATTTTATGTTTCTCTGGAGCCAGTCGACGCGCCACGGCGTGCGTAGGTGGACCGGTGGTGATGATCTGATGAACGACGTCATGCTTCAATGGCTTTGTCCAGTCTGGAGGGGCAGTCAGGGAAGGAAACTCGTTCAGCAATTCCCGGTACGGAGAAGGTAGGTCGCAAAGAAGCGTAAATGCGAACGGATGGACTGGAGACGATTTGCCGATGACAGAAAGGCCGGTTGTGGCGTCCAGGATTCTTTTTCGGGCCATGTCAACCAGGAGGCCGAAGTGCGAAAGGAAATCGGCTCCTAGAATGGCGTGACTCACGTTGGCCACGAGGAAAATCCAGCGGAACGCACGGCGTAGGCCGATGTTTACCATCAGGGATTTTTTTTGGTACACGGGAATGCTGGACTTGTTAATAGCTTGGAGATGGCACAGTGGTGCTTGAGTGCGGTCACAGGAATTAGCGGGGAGCACACTCACTTCAGCACCAGTGTCAACTAGGAAACGTTGACCACTGGTTGCATCTGTGATGTAGAAGAGGCGACTGTCGCTGGCTTGGGAATCGGTCGCCGCCGCTAACGATCCCTCGTCCCGTTTCCCGGCCAGCCGCAAGGACGGGTGCAACGTTGCGCCGCTGCACCGAAGCGGCGATGGTACCAGCACAATGAATCAGGGTGTTGAGGTGGCTGGCGCGTTGTGCCTTCCTGGCGAAATACTTGCGGAGACGGGGTACGGCGAGAAGGGCAAAACCGGCGAGCTCGAGGGTTGCGAGGCGGCGGCGAGCTGTAACCAGCCGAGGCGACAAGCTCCTCCAAGTTTTGCATGCGCTCTCGGAGAGCGGCGAGGGCGTCCGGTAGCGGGGAGGGCAAAGGAGTAGCAGGCGCCGCCACGGTGGTATGGTCGGAAGATTGAGCGGATGCCACCGTGGACAAAGGCGGATGCAACGTGGCGACTTCCATTATCTTGTCAGCATGCGCGGCCAACGCGGATAAGGGAAGGTCAGAAGCAGTCGCGAGGATCATCTGCACAGAAGAGGGGAGCCGTCGCAGGAAAAGTTCCTTCAACAAACGGGAGTCCGTGGCAGAACGTGCGTCGCCGAGCAGGGTTTGCAGTTCGTGAAGGAGCTGCGAAGGTCGACGGTCACCCAACTCCTCTGCAGAAAGCAGCCCCTGGAAACGCTGCCGTTCCGAAGGGCTCGTGCGGCTCAAGATGGCAGCCTTCAACTTGTCGTAAGGGTTCGTGGTAGGCGGGTTGGCAAGGATGTCACGAACCTCAACCGCGATCTCAATAGGCAGTGACTGCTTGTAGATGGTTGAAGCGGGTCTCTTGCGACGTGATCTGACTGCACTCGGAAGCTTGCCTCGGCTTGAAGGAACCACACGTCGGGGTGCTTAGCGCTGAAGAGGGGCAAACGGCAAGCGAAGGCGGAGATGCCAGGTGGAGAGGCAGCGGAGGACACAGAAGGACCGCTGGCGTCGCGGAGAGGGTCCATTCTGAGTACGTGGCTCCGCTGCAACGTCCGGGTCACCAATGTCGCGACGGCGACAGAGAGATGAGACGACACACCTCTGCACGCTACAGCGCCGTGGACCCAAACTGGGGTCCCCGCTTTATTCCACGCTCGTGCCCAGCGCGCACCGCAAGCGCGTGGTCAGCACTCGCCACTCGTGGCTCAGCCCCAGCGTCATCGTTCCTGGAGCGTGCCCGTTTGCGGCAGCAGACGACGCAAGCTGCTGGGGCGCCGCCACAGTGTTGTCGTTGTACTTGATTGCTAGAGCGGATCTCAGCTTTGAAATTTCGTGTCAGTACTCCTTCAAGCGGGTGCATTAGCCCTTCTCACGCCCGATTCCCGGCCAATCCCCCCCGTGGGTATGTGCCATGTCCGGGGCCCGGCACGCGGGCCCATCTCCCCCCGTTTCCAAGGAAAACGAGGGATTTCCCGGCCCAAACCCCCCGGGGGGTATGTGTCACTCAGCGGCCAAAGGGAGGGGGGGCCCATCTCCCCCCGTTCCCCGGAAGACGAGGACCCGCGCCCCCCGCTGCTGTTGCTATGCGGACGGGGGGCGGACGCTTCAGGCTCGCTTAAAAGAAGTGCATTTGCACTTAAAAGAGATAGTTGGCGCTCATTCATAACCTCTATAATCTAATACACAGACACACGCAAGGTATGGACACCTATACGCAAACTCAAAGGACAACAGACGCACAGCCTGCCCCTGGTCAGTAGAACAGGGGACACACTGGAAGACCAGGCTGACACACTCGCACAACACTTCCAACACCTGTCTAGTTCACCACACTACACGAACATTTTCCTGAAGTATAAAGACTCTAGTGAAAAGAAGTCCATACACGACAACAACAAATCACAGACTTCTTACAACTCCCTGTTTTCACTACATGAGCTGATGGCTGCTCTCAGCACGTGTAAACCCTCAGCTCCAGGCCCACACAACATTACATATACAATGATGCAACACCTACGTGTAGGCACACTTGAAGCACTTCTACATCTATATAATAATATATGGCTTTAGGGGCACATCCCACACTCTTGAAGGGAGGCCATTGTAGTGGCTTTCTTGAAGGAGGGAAAGAACCCGTCGTCCCCCTCAAGTTACCGTCCAATAGCCCTGACTAGCTGCCTGTGCAAGCTCTTCGAGAAGATGATCAATCGCAGGATCGTGTACTTCCTCGAGTACAATGGTCTTCTCGAGAGCTGCCAGGCAGGCTTTAGGGTGGGGCGTTCAACGAACCATCAACTGGTTGCACTTGACTCATACATCAAGGATGCCTTCGTGCATAAGCAGTACTCTTTACTGTCTTTTTCGACCTCGAGAAGGCCTACGACACCGCTTGGCGTTATGGGATCCTTAGTGACCTCAAGCCATTCGGTGTTTTTAGGGCATATGTTGAACACCCTCGTTAGTATTTGTCAGAGAGAACGTTCAGAGTAAGAGTTGGTTGTGCACTTTCAAAGGTTCACGTCCAAGAAAATGGCGTGCTGCAAGGTGGCGTGTTGAGTTGAACTCTCTTCGTAGTAAAGATGAACTCTCTTGGAAAGGCACTGCCACCAACAATCTAATGTTCTATGTATGTAGACGATGTGCAAATATCTTTTAAATCATGTAATATGTCATTATGCGAACGTCAAGTCCAGCTTGGTGTCAAGAAGCTTGCCGGCTGGCCAGACAAGAATGGGTTTAAATTGAATCCTGCAATAAGCTCCTGCGTTGTGTTCTCCTGGAAGCCCGGGGTCTATCCGGACCCAGACATTACACTTAATGGCGTGTCGCTTCCTGTGAACAAGGAGCACAAGTTCTCAGGTGTTGCGTTTGACCAGAAACTCACATTCATATCCACACATCAAGGAACTTAAACATATGTGTCTGAAAACAATGAATATACTTAAGGTTCTCTCCCACCAATCGTATGGTTCCGACAAAGAACTCCTGCTTCGCTTGTATACTGCTTTGCTTGGGTCTCGTTTGGACTATGGCAGTGTAAAGCATGGGTCGGCGACTAAGACAGCCTTACGAATTCTTGACCCAGTGCTACACTTGGGCCTTCGTCTTGCTTCGGGTGCTTTTCGCACTAGACCTGCCGAGAGTCTGTATGTCGAGTGTAATAAGTGGAGCCTTGAGAACCAACGAACGTACATGGACTTGCTTTATGCTTTTAAAATTTCATCGCTGAATAACCATACTTTTTATCCGGTCTTTAACGATACATCAACATCTCTGCTCTTTGTAAATCGCCCATCCATTCCTCTGCCCTTTTCACTTAGAGTGAACGAGCGAGCCTCGGATCTCAGTGCTTCGTTTTTAGATGTGTACAGGTCATCCTTTACAAACAGTTTGCCGCCTTGGCAAGTTCGCCCTGTGTCCGTGCGACCTTTCTTTTATGAGACTTGACAAAAATCGGGTACCACGAGCTGCAATACTGCAGCACTTTTGTCTTTGCAGATTAAATACACATGTGCAGAATTTTATAGTGACGCTTGTAAAACCTCCACTATGGTGTCGTGCGCTGCTAATGGTCCAAATTTCAATGCAGCCAGAACCATGAGCGTGCACACAACAATTTTTTCAGCATAAGCGTATGGAATTTTACTGATTGTACGACCACATTCTTGAAAATCAAATTCCCAATTCCATCATCTATACAGATTCTTTGAGTGTTTTCGCGCACTGTCATCGCACAAGCCCCCCAAAAACCACATAGTTATCTTGTATTCAACACTATCATGTCCGTGTATGCACAAAAGCATGAGCTGGTCTTCTGCTGGGTTCCCAGGACACGCAGGGGATCGCTGGGAACGAGTTGGTAGGACGAGAGGGCCGCTGCTGCTGCACTCATAGGAACACTCTAGACATTACAACACGATACCCTACACAGACCTCAAGCCACACATAGACAACACTGCGCAGAACATGGCAAACACACTGGGATGAACAGACAGACAACCAACTACATGTAATAAAGCCACACTGGGACGGTACACGGCTGACTCACACAACCGACACATGGAAGTCGCCTTGGGTAGGCTGCGGATAGGGCACACCCATGCAACGCACTCGTATCTGCTGACGGGATCTTGTAGACGCTCAGTGCAGCAGGTGCGGGAGAGGCCCTATCCGTAGTGCACACACTAATCACATGCAACGCACTTCACACAACGCGACACAAACACTTCGGAGAACTGTACAGACAACTTATCCCACTACATCCATCGCTGTTTCTAGGTGACGATTCCATTGTTTCCGTGAAAGGTGTGTTTGAGTATTTTTCATACGTTAAGTTTTTAAACCTCATTTCCTATCACGCATAATCAAATCTGGCCCTATACACCATCCATTACCATTATCTTTAATTGATTTTACTATGTTCGGTTTACACGTTTTTATAACTACCTTTTTGTGGTAATCACTTCTCTTCATTAAATAACTTCTTCTCTGGCGCTCTTTCCCCTCGTTGGCCATGCGCCATTAAACACCAACCATCACCATCATCACATCTTACGGACAACAAATGCTCGAAAACCGACTACCAAGAATGCTCAGCACATTTCTTCCTAGAAACCTTGCACTAGAAGGTATCACCTTTACGAATCTTCGCAATTTCTTCATCTCCTCCTGAGAATGCTGTTTGTTGGTGTATTTTGATGTGTGCTTGATTGTTTCTTTTTTCTCAGTGTAGAGGTTTCTTGCATTTTATGTTCTTAGGTTGCTACTGACGAAAGCGGCAAATATATGTCTTTCCGTTGTGTTTAATGCTCTTTTTATTACGATCGTCGAGCCCACACTTTCTGTGGTTGTTTTCCCCGCGTCATTGTATTTAAGTGCTTTTTACTGTATTTTAATTACATTTATGCTGTATTTTAATGATGTTCCTGTGTTACTATATTTTGATGAATTCCTACAAACGCCGCTGCTGTAACGAATAGTATTGTTTGATTTTCGGACAACGTTTCCAAATGCTGTTCAAGCGGCCAGTGGGGCAAAGGGGGGGGAGGTCTGCGGCTCCGTCAAGCTGACATCTAGTCCGCTTTTTCTGAGGACCTCCAGCATCATGTATTTACTTGATGCGAATAAGGATCAACTCAACCTATGTACCGCAATTCCGTTTTTTTCCTTCTCCGCCTTGTACTATCGTTTGTTTCGCTTTGCCTTGGCAGTTTCAAATTCGCCTTTTCCTTTGTTTATTTCCTCGACCACGTCGATCTTATCTCGCGCGTGCAAGGTGCGGGGCTGGGGGAATAAAAATAGCGCCGTACGGAATGGGGGTCGCGTAGAGTACGGCGCTTGGCTATGGCTGTCGGGTTATCGGACGCCATGGACTTAAGGGGAATGTAACAAAGGCGTGTTTTTAACTTGGGATTTGAACTAAAGGTTTGCAAATCACGAGAACGCGTTAAACAGAGTAGGTTAGATAAGTTGTTATCGCACTTGTCGCGGGAGACCGTCTACTACGCCGGCATTTACCCGAACCCTCGGGCGTACGACACCCCGTTCGTACGATGATTTGTCGAGGTCCCTTGGAAGTCGTATTATCGGAGTTTCACTCTATTTGGTATCTCCCGCTTTCTGAATCAACAGTATGTCCGCGCATTACAAAGCAGGGCAAGATTACAGTTCATATTCATTTGGAAGATAGGTCAGCAAGATTTTTCATTTCAATGTCTCCTCCCTACTTTTAAACATATATTCCTATGCCTTCGTCACCTGCATCTTTTCCTGTTTTCGTGCCCTGCAGAACATTTTCTTCTTTATCCTTAGTCAATAGCGGGACCTCGCTAGCTAAGCTTCTAGGCTCAGTAGTTCCTTCGTTCTAACATCGCTGTCGTAAAGTCGGCTAGATACTGTTCCGCTACCTTAATTACCTCGATCACTTT
The DNA here is from genome assembly GCA_013339765.2 of Haemaphysalis longicornis. Taxonomy (NCBI): domain Eukaryota; kingdom Metazoa; phylum Arthropoda; class Arachnida; order Ixodida; family Ixodidae; genus Haemaphysalis; species Haemaphysalis longicornis. The sequence goes on from CM023456.1 coordinate 94,552,493, forward strand.
TTACGTAATGTTACTCTGAACGTCTCTGAGTGCGCACAATCTGGTTTTGCGGGTAACTAAATTCTTCGTCACTTTTAGGCTTGGTCCGCTCTCCATAGTTCCATCGATTCTTGCGGATTAAGGATCCCACACTTTGATCCCTGTATTTTTTGCTGAGGTCATTGGGAGTACAGAATATGTCTACTAGTCACTACCATGACGCCTTCTCCCCTGTTTATAACATCTCGAAACCCTATATTATCCAAGCAAATGCCTGAGAGCTCCCTAATAGTACAGATATTATTCCCACGTTGGACAGGGATCGCGCGTTAAACGTTGCCAGGCTGGGGTTCCAAAGGTTCGGCCGAAACTCGGGATTCTTAGCATCCTCTGCTGTATTGCTGGCCTAAACGCCGCAACGTCATGTGCTCTACAGCTGCTGGGGACTGAGGGCCGAGGATTGGGTTGGTCAATCATAGGAGGTGGGGCACAACTACTACACCAAGGTTGCCAGATTCTGCTCTCGTGAGGGAGCGCTGTTTGTGTCCCTAAGGGCCTTCTTAATCGGTTCATGAATATACAAAAGGATGGCCTGGGTTTTCTGGAAATCTGCCTTTGTATCATGTCCACCAGCAGACAATCTCCCAGTAGCGTTTCTTATGAGCCTAGCAATTGATAGCTTCGCGCGCGTAGCTACTACTCATAAGAAGGACTAAAAAAGAGACAACCGCCGTGGGCGCTTGTTTACGGGGTTTACTACATAATGTGGATATTCCCAGGTGTATGCACCTTACTGCGGCGAAAAATGTCTGGGCACTGGGACTTGTGCGCAAAAGTGATCAAATGCGAATTTTTGATTCGTTTTGTACAAGCGCAATTAAGAATTCCAAATATTTAAACCAGGAACAGCTAGTTCAATTGCATACATTTGTAGAAGCCTTTGCGTATTTATTGAAAAATTTCTTTACCTAATTTAGTCAACTTATTTCTTATTTCTTTAGTGCCGCTTATTTCTTTAGTACAGTTTATCGGCAGGATGTACGTAACAAATATTCTTTTGAATCCAAATCACTAACATTCAGAAAGAATCTCTGTTCCTTCTTGGATCTTTCAAGAGTAGTTAGATTTCTCGATGGCATTTCACTGCGTTTCCCAAAATCTTTGACTCTGTCACCTTAGCGAACCTAGGGCGGATATTCTAGGGCGGATGAGTAGTTTCTTGCAGAATAGCTACCAATAGGTAACTGTAAACGATAAGAAATCTAATCATAGTCCCCAATCCTTGGCGTTTCTCAGACGTGAGTCTTGAAACACCTCCCCTTCCTAATCCATTATAATTATCTTCATGATAACATAACGCCGTTTACACCAATTGTCGCTGAAGGTTGTGACCCATACAGAAAAGATATCTGAACCATCCGATCATTGTACGCTTCAAACCAATCTTATTTCCGCTTGGTGGCGCACCTGCGCTACCGAAACTAAACTTCGGCAAGTGCAAGCGCATGAAGGTAACACGAACCTCCAGGACAACCTCGGGAAAAAATTATTCCCTTAATGAATCCGATTTTTACATGGTAACCACCTGTAAATACTTTGGCGGTAATGTTTGTGATAGCCTTTCATGAAATCCCCATGCGAATATACTGCTAGAACTGCGAACCTCGTAATGGCTTTTCACTGAAGTAACTTTTACCAATCTCCCACTTCATTAAATGAGCAACTCTACAAAACCTTCGTTCTTGAAGGAATTCAACGCGCCTCATCTGCATGGGATTTCAATTCCTCTAATCCTTAAAGTCAAAGAAAATGGGTCCGCTTGTTTGTATTGTTCAAAATTATTAGCGGATATAGAGACAAAAAAACATAGGTCCCGACTGTTGCATGCTGTCGCATGATACCGTGCTGATGCGTTTTTCACGAAATTTTTTAGATCATGGAGACAAAGAACGCTCCATTTTTTTAGTTCCCACGTACGCGCAATCACGCACTGATAATACCGTAAGTGTTTGTGAGACAAACTGTGTGTGTGTGTGTGTGTTGTGTGTGTGTTGTGTGTGTGTGTGTGTGTGTGTGTGTGTGTGTGTGTGTGTGCGTGTGCGTGTGCGTGTGGTGTGTGTGTGTGTGTGTGTGTGTGTGTGTGTGTGTGTGTGTGTGTGTGTGTGTGTGTGTGTGTGTGTGTGTGTGTGTGTGTGTGTGTGTGTGTGTGTGTGAGATTTCATTCCCTCTCGAACATGCACTTTAATTCACCAAGATTTCCAGAGAGGGACTAACGGGGTGTGTGAATCCCCACTTGATCACGCGGGGTGTTAAATGCAACTAACGGGCGAATGCCAACACAGTTCAACATAACTCCCCCTCATAGGATCACCCGTGCATTCGCACTTCCCCATGCTCCCCTTCGGGGAAATGCGGGTGACTTTTCTGTGCATATCTCGTCTGTAACGCCTCACGGCCCTGAAAGCAAATAAATGAAATGAAATAAAATAGAAAAGCAAAGCCGCTCAAGCATCAGCAAGCGCAGGTTGCAGTCCGTGGTAATTGGTGTATGAGCTAACATGAGCACATTGACTGCAGATACCTTGAAGCAAGTGCTTTAACTGGTAACGCTTATTATACGCAAATTATATGTAAGTGAATATGAATTCAGGTAAATTTAAATACTAGTTACTTTTCAATGAAGGTGCAAAAAATATTTACGCATAGAGTGCCTGCCCCGATTTGTGCCTAACTAGAAGTCTTACCTGTGACCTTTATGAGGTTGCGATGGCCAAAGGAACACTTTCTTTCAGATAAACAAGAACAACTCAAAACGTGCAAACTGAAAGTATGCTGGGGGCTGCAATTATGTCCACCGTACTGTTCACGCTTCTTCTTACTCAAAACTGCATTTTGGAGAAAAGTGTTACTTCTAGTGACTACTCAGGTAAGTATCACCACTAGACTACTTTGGCAAAACAGAACCGTGGCCGCTACCTGCCCTATAGGTCTGCCGCGAGGGATGCTACGAGGGACATTTAAGCCGACGGTATTTCAACAGAACCATTACTGGGTACTGCTACACGACTACTATTATGTTTAGAACGCGTTATGCGCCTGTGGATTGTAACGTTTAATCACATTTTGCAAATAAGATCAACTCATGTCATGACGGGCCGTTCCAGTTTCGAAAACCAATCAGTTGCTCAATCTATCAGCATAGTAAAAACTAAGCTAAGGCATGTTGCAAGCTAATTTACTGTGAAATAAAACAAAACTATGTTGTCTTATTCATCGTAACGTGATGGTACAGGTGGACTCCTGTTCCACAAGAGATATTTGTTTGGCACTATGAAGTAATACAGCCCAAAATAAAAGAAATGTACGTGTTCTGCATGTTTTTAAATAAGCAGCTTTATAAATTTCTTATACCTTGCCCAAGGCAAACTGCTTAGTCACCATCGGAGTATGGAATTGTTGTCATGTCCGATCCGCTGGACTTTAGAACACCTAAAATATTTGGAGGGCACTTAAAGCAACCATATAACCAACGTATTCCTTACCCAAATAATACAATTTTGCGTTTTCGTTTGAACATCATTATACCTGAACTTCTAATTTGTCTTATAAATTGTAATAACGCGGTTTTCAAATAGAGAGCCTATTATTTCGACAAAATTATGCAACAAGTTTGTGTGCCACAGGTGGTTACCATCTCACAAGCACCCAGTTCCAGAAAACAATAATCCTAAACTTCTGCCTCATCAGAGACTTCCTGGTAATGACTGTTACTTCGCCCAGGTTGGGTTGATTTATGGTAAGATGTCACTTAATGTATACACAACCGGTGTAGAGAAAACATTTAGTGATTCATACTCTTTCCCCCTCAAGAGAGTCCGTGCGAGTGCACGCACTCAGTCATTCGGTTTGTCACCCGTTCGGGTCGCAAGCGACAAAAGCTCTCTGTCGCTATTGGTAATGTTCGGGGTTCTATTTCAGGCCCCCAAAACTTCTTTTCCACCCAAAAACACCTTGCTACGCAGTGAGATTTAGAAAATATTTAAGTAGTTTTGAAATTTTAAGTTTTCTGCAAAAGAATGCCTGAATTACGCAAAGGTGAACGCCTCACTGGGTCCAGCGAATGCGATAGACCATGCGTTATAGGGCGTTGGTTGGATCTGTGGCGTCTGGGATTGAGCAGAAGGGATCCTGCTAAATAAGCGTGTATATGTCATTCTCACTAGCCACCCTGCTCTTCTAGGTTCGACTTCGCAAGTTGTTAGCGTAGGACGCGCTGTTCCACGCTGACGCTTGCAAACTCTGTGTCAATATAGGAGGGCAACTTTGGTTGTGGTACGTCCGTAGCACAGGCAGCGAGAATACTCGAGAGGGCTCATACTAGGTCGTCTTAGGAGATCGTAGAGTTTATTGGTAATTTTTCTACGGTTGTCACAACTGTCCATTCAGAGCAGCGTTCCGTCACTGTGGTCAAGGACGAAGAGAGAGATCCGAAGGAAGCGTTTCATTGTTTTGTTTATCACGGCCATGCGATTCAATATATTTCGTGCCTGGGTCTTTCTAGCAAGTAGATGAGATTTATGGACGTCAGGGTCAAAGACACAGCGCCCTTGAAAAATCTCGTCATATACGTTTAGTGTGAATGTCGCTTACTTTTACTCTCATTTCCTGGCCCACCACTGAAGGTGGTGCGCGTTGAAATAACCAGTCAAAAAGCAGGGCGGTGGTATGGAGCTTTTAATGCCTTCCAGAAACGTTTTGTCTGCTGACGTTCGACATTGTGGCGGCAATGATCATAACACAAAAACCAACTCTTCGCACCGTAGTTAAGACGTATTCATTCAGGGTATCAGGTTGTTTGTCAAGCTTTATGATGATCCGTTGGTTTTCCAAAGCGAGAGGAATTCTTGTTGATGCGATTTTGTTGCCGAAGTCTATGCTCAAATGGACGAAGGGTTTTTGGCATGTTAACCGGCTTTACACGAACGCTATGTCTCAGAGAGCGTGCGCCAGCGCTGATATTGAATGACCTGTAATAGTTTAGAGGTAATGCGTCACTTCGTAAGTACTAAATACTGAAACGGTGCAGATTTCTTGGAAATGACCACGACTTGGCTGTTGTAGAACATGTTCTCTGAAGGAAAGTTTGAGGCTTCTGATACATCACATATGTAATCTGGGAGTGGTAGGATTGATGACGCCACAAGTAAACTCGCGTTCAAGGAAAGAAGCGATGTCCGGGTTCATTCCGGGTCAATACCGGAGGAGCTTGTAGTTGGCCCTAGAGCTTACGCGTTCCGTAACCAGATATTTGTGTGCATCGCGTGGTTCACATTAAACCAAAGTAATCGGCAGCAATCACGTTCACGTGCGCTTACCTTTACCTACATCAACTGCACGGCCTGGGATTGTCAAGAATTAAATTCAACACGTGTTTAGTACGTGACCATAGCGGACTGTAACGGTTGAAAGCTATGCTGACAGAGAGAGAAGAAACTCCTTTATTGAAAATTAGTTGTGGATCGGTCACTTATGTTACGTATTCATTCCCCGTCTTGGCCCGACCTGCCCTGACGACAAGCAGAAGGTCCTCTTGAGGAAGGGACCTGGACAGCACTATTACCCACTTCCCAGGGAAAAGGGGGCAGGTATGGCTAATCATGGCAATAATGCGTTGACGGGTGCCTGGATTGTTTTATAAATCAGTTCTAGCGTTGCAATGTGTTGAAATTATAGATGCAATTGTATTGAGCGGAGTCAAAATGCGGTCCTTGCAGTAATGGTGAAAGAGTGGATGAACAGCACATCTTGAGGCATATCTCCCTGTGTTGGAGACTCGGCTACTGCGCCTCACACCGATTTTTCAATTTCCCGCTGAAAGGTCTTGACTGGCATGCCCTAGACCGTTTCGTCCTCAACGTTTCAAATATCTCCCCAAGTGTACCGCGTTAGAACGCGCAACAAACGGCGGCAACCGCCTTCTCGAACTCGCTGTCTGTAGCTCTCACTCGCCGTGTGTGCTACCCACTTCAGGCAGAAACGCAAGCTAACTGGTGAAGAGAACAGCAGGTGAAATATCACACCATGAACGCTGTGCACAGTGTTCTCAAAGGTCGAGCTGGCCGACGCCGGGAGCTCCTCACGAAGCACACTCTCACAAGCGCTCATTATTAGTCTGTGTATTGTTTCGAGCTCCTCACGTGGCGGAAGCCCACGTGAAAGCCTGGACGACCCCGGGTGCTCCTAAAGAGGCGCAGACATACATGCTCACAGGCTGAGTTTTCTTGTAGCTCCCGACAGCGGGAGTAAACTTTTAACAGCTCTCGTATTGAAGCTCATCCCTATATTTCTGCTTGTGGTTTATGAACTATTGCCGAGTTTTGGATGAGTGAAGGTAGCGTTGTTTTGTTGATCCCGTACTGTTGTGTAATTTCTTGCAACATTGTAATGGGTGTGGATTTCTCCGCATCCTTCACAACCTGGTGAGCGACGCCTCAGGCCATCAGATAAGTGTGAGTTCACACACTGGTGTCCTTCTTTTTCGAAGCATTGCTTTCTAGGATGCGTTACATGACGCGTATCACCAAGCGCTACACGAAGCTAAGCCATTCTTTTTGCTTACCAGGAGAGGACTATGGTGGTATTGCTGCTTCCGAATAAATAAAAGTGGTGGCTAGAGATACCCTCATTGTGGTGTTTGTGGTTGAGGCGATGATACGATTGGCGGATAGCCACTATATGCGATTGGCAAAAACGGACTAACATCTCTTGCTCAAAGCGGTTCAGAAGTAGAAGGAGGTAGATATAAAAGTACAACATTTCGGGGCGAAGAAATGTGTAAATCTAGAAACGTGAAAAAGTTAATACCCATATAAAAATAGGGTAATATTTAAAGGAATACGCTTAGTTATTCATTAAACAAAATTACTCTAAGTGAAGATGTCTCTTACTAGCAATAAATAACTGTTTTCTTGAATAAGAAGGGGAAGGAGAAGGCAAATATTTCCTTGGCAGATACCAAAACCCGATATTTCAACATGATATCAAGTGAAGTACAGACAACGAAGGACCGACACAGCCAAGGGGACCTTCCAGGTATTATTATCAGAGTGCGGAGGATCCTTAAGAGTCAGTATGAAGGGGTTAATTGGTAAAATTCCGCAGGGGCGGCAACGATTTGCGTGCACGGTAAATGTAAAAATTCAATTTCCGTATGCCGCCTCACGAACGTGTCAGTGTGACCCCAGAAATTCAACACCGCCAAGGCCACACATTTACGGTGTCACCTGAGGCTCACCTTTTCTGAGGGATGCACGACTAACTATTTCTTGGAAAGATCTTGAGCAAACGCCTTTCAGAAACATAGTTAAAAAGTCATGACCACCTCAGAAACATAGCTAAAAAGTCATGACCACCGCAGCTACAGCATCAATCACAGGCCTAGTCAGCACTAAGCTTGGTGGGTGTTAAACGGCTTACTGATGTGGATGCCTATGTGCCCAAGCAGCCTCGACAAGTCATGTTACTTGCACAGATTCCCGGATAACCACTGGTATCGTTCGGTGAAGATAAATGGTTGGAGGATAGAGAGCGGAGCAAGTAGAAATAAAAATATAGACCACACAGAATAGCGAGCATAGAGAACGGATCATATAGCCCGCAATCAGTACCTGTGAGTGGTCCTCATTGGGCTCCTCGAATTTTGCCGTTATCACTAAGAGTTTTGCAAAAAAATCATGTAAAGTTAGGAAGACGCGGTAAAAATTGCCAGTGAAATTATTCCTATATCTGCCATTTTCTCCCGGAAAAAATGATCTTGGTTCAGCACTGCCGACCTCTTTTTAAACTGGCAGTATAAAATACCACTAGCGAAGTCTGTATAAAAAATTTAGAATTTAAGGAAAACAAATTCTCTGTCCTGAAGTGCCCCGAGCGCGGGAAAAACAAGAAGAAATCGCTCGAAAAAGACTAAGCAAGCGCGCGAGTGGCTGAGTGAAGACAAAGAAGCGAATATCAGAACGGGTCTCAAGACAAGGGAGGCGAGAAAGAAGAGGAACGAGGCTCAGGGTTTGAGAAAGATGGAGAAGTGATCTAGGGCAACCAGCGGAGCGTCTTCCCCGAGGTAGCCTGGTGGACCAGCGGCCGTCGACCGGACTGCGGGTACGCCGCTCCTTTGAAGACCCTGCGCTCCTGCGGCAGTCGCCCGTACTGCGGGAGCGCAACCCCAAGCACTGCTCTTACTCCCGCCGACCAGCTTCTTCGGGCAGACCAACGGTAACGTCATCATGACGCCGTGACTGCGCTCGGATACCGGCGCCACGCCGCGTCAACGACAACAGCCGCCAGTGGTAGCCGCCTTCGACGGGAGCTTCTACTAGCCACCGCTCCCGCCGCCGCCAAAAACTGTGAGGCCCTTGTGCAATTTCACGCGGGTTGGACTCGGACGCTTCTGGCAGCGACAGTGTGTTCGCGTGCTACGCCGGACTTCGCGGCATCTTTATTATTATTTTCTCCTTCCTTTTGAGCCTTTTATTTTTTTGGATAAATATTTCCGTTGTTTGCAATGTCGTCACCTTCCTCGTCAATTGTGAGCCGCTCCCACTAGGGCCCTGAACCTGCCATAACATCACAAGTGGCGTCCGCGACAGGACTCTCCTATAACACCTCGGAGAGTCAGGCTCAGACGAGTGGAAAGGATCTACACGGTTGAGATTGCTAACATGGGGCTCGAGGAACTGGAAAAGTTTATTGCTGATGGAATCCGATTGGGGCTCAAAGGACCGGATCTTCGCAGGGGGGTCGAGAGTGAGCGTTCGAGATCGAAAGCACAGTGTGAAGAGGAAAAAGAAAGGTTAAAAGCACAGCGCGAAGCTGAAAGGCAGGCGTTGAAGGATGCCCACGAAAAATTGGGCCCATGTCCCCACGAGGGGGGACTCGAGTAAAAGGGACTCGAGGGACTCGAGGGGGTGGGTGTATTGCGTTAACGTTAGTGTTTGGGGGGCGGTGGTGGGGTGGTAGTGAATGTGTTAACTATTATTGCTTGTTACTATTAATTATTATGATTTCTTCCATATATTAATTATTACTTTCGTGATTTTGCGACTCGAGTCAACCTTCGTGGAGAGATGGGTTTTTCTTTTTTTTTGTGACGCAAGAAGTGAAAGCAAGGAGTAGGTTGTTGTGAGTCGTTATTTATTCATTTGTTGCTGTTGTAGTTGTATTGGACGCTGATAACGACGGCTTCGTGGTCGCTAAAGTGTACTATTAAGGGGTCTTTAAGCAGTGGTCGTGCGTTGCAGCAACTGGTGAAGACGAGATCGATGCAACTGCTGCCATGTATCAGCAGCTTCTTGACGTAGTTTGAATGAGTCAAGGATATAAGGCGCGTTCGTACCCTTTGATTGTGTGTCGCTTTTGTGGAGCAGTAGGAAGAGCACCATGTACCTCGAAACCAGGCGCCGATAACTATTTTTTTATATAGTGTAGGGGGAGGGGTGCGGACCTGTTGTTGAGAGCGAGGGGAGTGGCGTGATGCGGGAGAGGAGTAGTGGGGTAGAGGGTGCACCTGCACGCTGAGCTGTTGCGGACAGACGGGGGACGCTACATGTGAGTTAAAGAAATGCTCTGCATTTAAAAGCACCTTGCAGAGCTGAACCGCCAGTTAGCAGTTCTCGAAAACTTGTATAACAGAAAGGTGGCAGAAGCCTCTTTTGTTGCCAACACGATGGCAGGCCATGACACGTTGGGAGATGTTCGCGAAGCAGGCAGTAAAGTACATCTTCCCAGGCCAGAAAGCGTCTAAAGTTCTGCTCAAGGAACCTTTGGGGGAGGTCTCCAACCATATAGCGAAATACTGCCTAATGAGGGGACTTTTAGCACATGGAGACCCAGTTTCAAGTTACAAAGCAAAATAGTGCCTCAAGAGGTCCAAGCTAGGTGTCCAGAAAGAAGGTCTCTGAATGTTGACTAATCGGAACCATCACACATTGCGGTGAAATAGCTGCGCAGCGGTCACCCAAACAGTTACACCGTTTTTATCAGATGACAGAAGATCTGAAGCTTCCAGACCTGAGTGTTTTTGAAATTCAATACAGCCAGCCCCGGAGGGAGCCCAAACTTTCTCCAGAGGTTAGGAAAATGCGAGAAGGCGGGCACAAGCCCCAAAAAAGGAGAGTCCTTCCTTCACCACGCGTTCGACCAACCCCAAGAGCCGTGAAATACAGCATAACCTAAACCGCACACGGAAAAAGTTGAGCATACCTCTCTTCTTGAAGCGGAGGATACTCAAGCGCAAAGCTGGCATGCTGAATCGACGCTAGAGGCGCGCCCTCGATGTAACAGAACAGGCGGTTCCAAGAAAGCCGAGCGCTAAACGACTCCAAGTGAGAACTTTCAGGAGTTTCGCTCACCAATCGCTTTCATCTCAGAAGAAACCCAATTCGGAAGAGCCGACAAACAGTGCGGGTGAACAGGGATTTTATTATGGCAACAAATATGTCCCAGGAGCCCACAGCAGCCCGAAGACAGACAAGTTACGGATGAGGCCACATGGGAAACTTCCTGGTCAGCTCCTTTGGAAGTAAAGGAGAAAAGAAGATGTGCAGAACCAAAGCGGCTTCCGATGACACGGCCCCTTTCCTGACTTTGGACTTGTATGCTCGCAGTTAGTGAGCAAGTCGTAAGGTTCTGCGGGTTGTCGACCGGACGGCCAGAGCCACGGTGTGCTGCGGCCATCGACAGGACAGCCAGGCACAACGTCCGCACCCTCCACAACAGGCCGCGGAAGCAGCGTACCACACCTTTCTGCATCCGCTGCTTCACCTGACAAAACAGAAGTCTCCACTTCGCCTCTGCAACGACAGCGAGACTTGTTGAATCGTAAGACTGCACCCATATACTTTCTTTATCGGTTACAAATTGGTCTGTTCCGTTGTCCGCATCATTTCCGCCACCGGAACATTTCAACTGCACTCTGTATCCGTTTGTGTTGCGCCTTCCGGCATCTGTCTTGTTTTGTATCAGTCTTCTTCGACGTATTATTCCAAAACCCCGTGTGGCAGTCCTTCACCTGTGCCTCCGAGTACCTTGCTTTAGTCCCGAAACCTTATAACATCCCAAGTGGCGACTGCGACAGGACTCCTCTTAAAATCTTGAAGAGCAGAACGTAGAACCAAGCGGAATTCACGAGTGCAGTGGCAGCATGGAGCTTGAAAAGACTACCGCTCTAGGAAAGGAATTGGGCTTCAAGGACGCGGACCTTCGGGAATGGGTGAAGTCTGAGCAGGCTCGAGTAAGGCAAGAACGGCTGGCAGAGCGTGAGGCCGTGAAAGAAGCTGCAAAACGCGCGAGGGAAGAAGCGCAGCGGGAGAAACACGCATCTGAGCAGCGGGAGCTGAATACATTAGAGATGAAGATCCGCTTGCAGGAGCTCGCGAGGGATAGCGCGCAAGTTGATCGCTCAGCACCTGAACCTGTAGCCTCGGGACCCGCAACGGCGGTAAGCCCTCACAAGCTTAACCCGCCTTTTGATGACAGGAGAGAAGATCTCGATGCCTATCTTGTCAAGTTCGAAAGAATCGCGCTTTGGAAGAAGTGGCCTGAAAGTGAATGGGCAGTAGCTCTGGGCATGTGCCTCGCGGGTGAAGCGCTGACAGTGATAGGGAGAATGACCCTAGAGGACTCCCTAGATTACAAAAAAATTACGCTGGCCCTGCTTCAACGATTCCGCTTCACTTCGCAGTGGTACAACGAGAAGTTCAGGACTGCGAAAGCCAAAGACGGGGAAACCGGCGTACACTTCGTTTCTCGTCTTGCTGGCTATTCTGACAGGTGACTAGAGAGGCCCGGCGTCGCGAAAACATTCCACGAACTGAGGGATAGTATGATTGGAGAACAATTCATGAATTGCTGCCACACGCAACTGGCAGTATTTATCAAGGAAAGGAACTGCAAGACAACTTAGAAGATGGCAGAAGCGTGCGACCACTTCATAGAAGCACAGGCCATCAAAAACTTGGGTAAAGCCCGAGATGAACCGAGACTGGACCAGAGTGCAGATCAGGCCCGAAAATTAAGGAAGACCCAAGGTTGCTTCATCTGCAGCAAACTAGGCCACCGTGCTTGTGACTGTAGAATGTCAGGACGGCATGGTAGCTGCGGCAAGTGCGGAAAACCTGGCCATAGAAACGAGAACTGTCGAGGCAAGGAGGGCGACGCAAAACAGGTTTCGGCTGGCAGCGTAGCAAAGCGCCGATGTCTACAGAAGAGGACCCCCCAACAGCTAGAAAAGAGCCATTCAAAGATACAAGTTCTTGGTTGAAAACCTACCTGTGGTGACTGGGGAAATGTACGGGAAGCGGATATCGGTGATACGAGACTCGGACAGTAATAACGTAATCGTGCGCCGTGATCTTGTGCCAGACTGTTGTCTGATGGGCCAAGCTTCCAGTGTGGCGTTTGCGGGCAAAACTTCGCAGCAAGTTCAATAACCGTACGTTAAGGTCCACACGCCCTACTTTTCAGGGATTCTTCTGGTCAAATGCATGCAAGATCCCTTGTATGATTTAGTACTAGGGAACATACCAGGAGCCAGACCACCCAACGACCCTGACTGGAAATAACATGGACACGTTGATGAAGCCAAGACAACCCCAGAAAACTATCAAGAACCAGCTCAAATCCCGGGCAGCTCTAATACTGCGATGGACTCTCAGAAGCTCGTGGCTGTCGCAGAAACCAACAGGCTGCCTACAGGTAGCTTTAACATCGCGCAGGTGACGAGAGATCAGCTCCGGCATAACAGGAGCAAGATCACAGCCTGAAAGACTGTTTCCGGAATCGCGGGACAATATTCACATTTAGGAGTGACAGCTTCTAGAAATACGTTGTAGACAGGGGATTGCTCTACCGGAAGTATCACCTTTCGTCTGGATGGCCATTCAAGCAGCTAGTGGTACCCCAATCCTTGAGGAATGCAGTGCTACAGAGTGCACACGAAGGCAACATGACCGGGCAGCAATGCATCCGATAAACAACGGAAAGGATTCTCGACGAATTTTACTGGCCGAGGATGCATGCCGACGTGAAACGATTCGTTAAATCCTGTTACATCTGCCAAAGGACTGCACCGAAAGGAGGAGGAGGACGTCGACCACGAAAGGACGACCTCGAGGACGAAATAGGACGAAAGGACGACCTCGACTACGAAGTAGACCTGGGCAAGAAGATACCCTCTTTCGCGTAAACTTTCTCAAGAAATACGAGGCACGACAACAGGCGTCCTCGTGCGTAGCGGCCGTCAGTGCGATGGAAGGTTACATCGATGGGTATGAAAAACCCTTCCTGCACCTCCAAAACAAGCAAATTCTTTGTTCTTTAAATAGACGGCTCGCAGAGAAGCCTGGGAGGAGTACAGCTACTGCAGTACAGCGCCCAGACGCACCAGGGTTCATACGCAAGCCGAACATTTCCCCCACGAGAAAACCGTTATGCAACAGTCGAGCGGGAACGCTTAGCACGTGTGTGGGCTATCCGAAAGGACACCTAACACTACGAAAGGGAATTCATCTAGCAAACAGGCCACCAGTCCCTGCAGTAACTTTAGAGGGCCTAGCACGGGGACAAATAAGTGCTCAAAGTGAGCTTTGTTTGCAAGCGTATTCGCCCACAGTTCACTGCATCAAAGAATGCGGAAACAAATGGCCAGATATAAAAAGCCGAGAGAACGCTTTAGCAATTCCATAGGAACTTGTATGCCTTATCGTCAAGTATGTTATCAATAACGTTCGTGCGCAATATTTGCAGTTTTTACTTTTTTACACCCGTCGTCATTTTGTTCATCCCGCGTGAAGTTGTGAAAGTGCGCGTGTTTCCACCCGGCAACTTTCTTGTGGGGGGGTGATGTCATGCAGTGGCGTGAGCGCGGGAAAAAAAAGAAGAAATCGCGGAAAAAAGACGCAGCAAGCGCGCGAGTTTCTGAGTGAAGAGGAAGAAGCGAATATCAGAAGGGTTATATAGGAACAACAACAACAACAGAAGGGGTCTCGAATCAAGGGAGGCGAGAAAGAAGAGGAACGAGGCTCGGGGTTCGAGAAAGATCGAGAAGCGATCGAGGGCAACCAGCGGAGCGTCTTCCCCGAGGTAGCCTGGTGGACCAGCGGCCGTCGACCGGACTGCGGGTACGCCGATCCTTTCAAGACCCTGCGCTTCTGCGGCAGTCGCCCGTACTGCGGGAGCGCTACCCCAAGCACTGCTCCTGTTCCCGCCGACCAGCTTCTTCGGGCAGACCAACGGTAACGTCGTAATGGCGCCGTGACTGTGCTCGGAAAACGGGGTCAACGACAACAACCGCGTCAACGACAACAACCGCCAGTGGTAGCCGCCTTCGACGGGAGCTTGTACTGGCCACCGCTCCCGCCGCCGCCAAAAACTGAGGGGCTTGTGCAATTTCACGCGGCTTGGACTCGGACGCTTCTGGCAGCGAGAGTGTGTTCGCGTGTTACGCCGCACTTTGCGGCATCTTGATTCATTTGTTTTTCTCCTTCTTTTTCTGCCTTTTATTTTTTCATAAATATTTCTGTTTTTTGCAATATGTTCACCTGCCTCGTCACTTGTGTGCCGCTCCCACTACGGCCCTGAACCTGCCATAACATCCCATTGTCAGATTCCGCGTTTACCGCCGCACGCCAATATTTGAAGATTATACCAAAGAGGAGGCTGATGTTTATAATGGTTAACAAAAACGTACTTTGCCCACCTGTAGACCTGTGTCTCGAGGCTACGGCTTTTTAACTAGGAGCGCTGGGTAACCGACAGATACCATTTCCAATCTGGATATACAATCGAATTCCGTTCATAAGATGTCGATGGAAACAGCGAACAGTTTCCAATTGAGAGGATTTACACCTCAACAAAAGGCACAATGGCAGTATTGTTGATATCCGGCAATATGGCTCCCGTATTGGTTTTGTTGCGAATCTCGCATACTACATGGGTTGGCCTGATTTTCCAGAGATAGCTAAAATCGAAGTCGTACGCGTTTACTACGCATACTGTTCGCACGAAGCTGACCGCAACAAATGTTCAGGGCCTGCAATTAAAGAAATGCGTGAGCTGGCGTGAGTCTCAACTAAAATCGCGATTTATCGACTGTGCGCGGCCATAGTTGCAGTAGCGCCGACACATTGCCGAACATATCGCTGTTTTGGAGCTGAAGGATTTGAATTTTGTTGATCAAAAATGGTCACCTCAATTTTTTTCTTCGTAATAATATTTCAATTAACTGATGGAGAGGGTTTATGTTTGGCATTATAGAAGGGTGTCTTCCATTGCATTACATTGCATTACATCCATTACATTACAAATTCCGGGAACAGAGCAACACTTCCAATTGACAGAAAATTCCATTCAGAGTCAACTTTATTATTCAGAAAAGTATTCAGAGTCCACTTTACTTAATTTTATTACAATAAGATGTGTGTGTGTGTGCTTCGAGCTCTTTGAAGCGAAGGCTTTAGGGGAGGATGCAGGCCTTTCAGCACAATACACGAGTAAGGACCCAAATCAAAACACAACTCTGAATATTTCTTTTCTACAAATACGCAAGTCCAACTGCTATAAACGTTTCTCTCTCACTCATCTCTTCCCTTTCCAGTGTAACCAATGGGCGGAACTGTACAATGGAGAGCCTAAAAACGACGCCCTTGAATACTACAAGACTGCCAACCTTCAGGCGGTGGAACACCCGGAATATTCTTATGCATATCCGATGCTTGTTACAGAAGCCCTTTGCAGTGAAAATACCTCTCCTTATTTCTCCGTATGAAATTTAGTACGAGGTCGGAACATAGACTTGGTGCCATACACCACTCTTGGGTATTTCAGAGAGTAACTTGGGGTTATATTTTTTATTGGTATTGCAAACAAAGTGAAAGAAGGTTTTGTACCGCCGGTGCAAATAGCATAGTTTTCGAAGTTATGCAGAGGGCGTCCAGCAATGAATGTAAGGTGTACATAGAAATAGGCAAGGACGGACTTAAGGAAATTATATATCTTGGTGGGATGAAGCATGTCAGGTTATCACCGTGCAATTGTATTTATATTTTTAATAGCTAGTAGACAAACGCCAAGAGCGACAGCAAACAAAACAGGAGGCGAAACATGACAGAGGAGACGAAACGTGACGAAACAAAATATCAACGAGCAATGACGTAAACCTTGCGGAAAATAGGCACTCAAGGAGGTGTCTCACGTTTCAGAAATAAAGCATTTGCGGCAGTGAAAACACATTTTCGCTCGCAAAATACTAACCCAAGAAATATATTCCAAGAATAAAACCAAACAATCGTTCATCAAACAAAAAGGAATGCAGTATTCAGCGCTTTCATAAACTTCAGCAATGTCAAGTTTAACGACGGCTGCTACTTCTCTCAGGTTACGGTTCCAGTTTAGGTGGATTTCTAGATCTTTGTGCACCGGCTATATAGAGCTCCCTGGCCTAAAGCCGACCTGCGAAGGCTGAGCATGCTCTCAGTAGATCATAGTGTCACGCAGCCAAAGACAACGCAGACTTCTTGAATGAATAATGTCCATTGGACCAAACCTGTGCTCCACAAATACTGAAAGAAAATACCTGCAGCGTAGAAGGTGCCAACAAAGTGACGTGCTCAAGACTGGCGTCGGCGAATGGAACGCCGCGGTATTTTGATTGCGGGAATTTATCTTTCGACGCTAACACTTCAAGAAATGGTCTAATCAGATGTATAACGTTCACGATCAAAGAGGAACATTGCATTCTACTGAAGACAGAAAATACACTCTTCATACAAATCAAATAGCCCGCTCGGCATAAAAAAAATTAGTGCCCTTTTACTCTGTGAAGAAGGCTGACCTGCGAAACTAGACGCTGCCCACGGAGTACATAAAACAAAACACGTTTGTTTTTAATTTGCGATTGAGCGTACTTCCTAGCCAATTAGCTGAATGACACGTGCAAGCCCCCGAATTTCATTCTAGCGGAGAAATATGAAGTTGTCTGTTTTCCTCCCTCGTTCTAGACATTTTACTGCCTGGGTAACGCAACAACGAAATCCGATGGAGCAGTGCGGACTCCGGGAAGGTCGAATTACGCCGCTTGACGTCCACATGTAAACCTCCCGCCATAACAAGAGACATGTCCCCAGTGAGGGCATGAAACCTACAGCCGACCATGCAGCCCCCCCTCCTCTGCCGCCGCCTCAACTACGAACCCGTGCATATGGAAACCAGCAACCGAATATGTGCGCGTGTTCAGAAGAAAAAGACAGTCTAAAATGTCGCTATGAAAGTCATTTGGTGAGGAGTAATTTTAGCTCACGAGGGGGGGGGGGGGGGGGGGGGGCTACTTGCCAGAGGATGAAGGGCAACTTGCCAGATGTTTCCCAAAAGCGCAAGTTGCCCTTCATCCTGGGGTCTTTGTACAAGCTGCTCGACGAGCTTGAACTTGAGGCGGTAATGCCAGCGGTTGCTTTCCGGGGCGCGAACGGGAGGCTTTCGCTCCCATTCGTGCTTCTGGTTGGGCCGACGCTGCTGGAATTTCCGCTCTTCCTGCGAGCAAGCGACGCCCGACTGTGCCATAGTGAGTGTGCCATAGAACATAGGCAACTAAGCCCCCAAAGTGCATCCGAGTAAGCAAAAATATCCCACACCTCAACGACGTTGAGAACCCAAGCGAAAAAAATCGAGCGAACTGGGGTCCTACTTCTATGCAGCTTCCATAAAGACAGCCATGCTTGAGGAGAGTTGAACGGCTTGTATTTTAAATATATTTGACACCAATATATTGTTTCAGCGAATAAATTATTTGAAAAAGATAAATTAAACAAATAAACTTAATATTGTGGTTTAGTGTAGTGACTAAATATTTCTACTTATATTTTTTGATAAAGATTTGGTTTACACTTGCAGACAGCACTGACGGTGACATGACGGATTTCCCGTCCCGGGAGATGCGGTTATCGGTTAGTTAAATTATTTCTTCTGCAGTGTGGATATGCTAAGCGGGCTGCACAAAATGGAGCGGACCACTCAAAACCATCGCTTAAAACTCTCTATTACTGTCTCCGCCGCACATCCGATTGCCCACTACATCCGTAGCTGCCGTGATTGCCAGCAACGCAAAACGCCGCCGACGAGACCCACCGGACATCTGCAGCCGATCGCCGCAGCATCACGTCCCTTTCAACAGATCCGATTGGGCCTTCGTGGTTATTTCCCCACGTCGCAATCCGAAAGCAAGTGGATTGTCGGAGTGACCACCTCTATAATACTAACTAAAGTTGGGTTGGGGTTATTGGTTCATAATTAAACTGTGAAACAGCGCTTGAAAAAGGACAGCGCTCGTGTATGTGTCTTCCCTCACTCTCTTCGTTTAAGCGCTGTTTCACAGTTTAAACTACCTAATACACTTCGGAGACACCGGCGCTCTTCAAAAGGGAGCTGCATGAAGTTCTTTTTCTACTGAGTTGTGCTGCAACGCGGAGCCTCTGACGTCCTAATCACGGACGGTGGTACGGCCTTCACTGCGGAGCTCTCACGGGGAGTCTTGCGCCTGAGCAGCAGGGATCACCGAAGAACCACGGTGTACTAGCCATAGAGCAACGACTAACCGAACTCCTGAACAATAATATCCCTTATATACTGTTTATGTACGTCCTAATTGAGTATAAAACGTTGGAGAAGTCCTCCCTCATATAACCTTTCTTTACAACAGGGCTATTCAGGCAGCTACGCAGATGACACAGTTCGAGCTTGTCTACGAAAGAGGGGCTGACTACGATGATCAAATTCATGTTGCCGAATGAAGAAGACGACGGCCTCTACGCCGTCGCTGAAGAATACCTACAGCGGGCGAACGAAGCCCCCGAACTTTGTGGCGTACGTACTGCGGACTAGCAGCAACTGATCGAGTTCGGACGCTACAACCCCCGACGCCGAGGCGCCGGGTATAACCCATGCAATCTTGAGTTTATTTGGGCTTTTATTTGATAAAACAGGCTAAGTAATACACATCCTGCGACGGTATTTCGGCGCCTACCGAATTCATCACCTTGTTCGCCAACTTATCTACAAGGTTGTGCCCGAATGTGATTCCGGCACATCTGGACGACTCCCGCGGCTCATATCCCTGCGCGAGGTTCGCCTCAAGCCTTACTACTAAGGATGAAGGAGTGTTTCGGGACGACGCCCCTTTGAGGCTCTGGCTGTCGTCGTCTACTGTCGACGTTGTCGTCGTGTCTTGTCTAATGTAGTCAAGGTACTATAACAACACGACCCTCATTTTCCAACGCCTCGCGCTTGAATGTAACATGCGCTAAAAGTAGACAGCGGGACACTTGTTTTCGAACGCCTAGTGCTGCGACGCTTGGTCCTTCAAACACACGAGAAGTTGAGAGAGAAACTTTATACCTCTAACCCCAACGGTTTCATCTCCTTAGCAAAAACACGCCAAGGTGCCAAGAACTGCATTCCTCGCCCCTCTCCAAGTTTCCAGTTAGTGGTGATGCCCTGTATAATTTACCGTGTATTCCAGGTTTATTTTTGGATAGAGTCAATGCGCTCTTCAAAGGGAGTAATGCCGTGCACCCTACATTGTGTTCATTTTCTTATGCGTTTTGTTCAGCCGTCCAGCCCCGCCCAGCTAATATCTGTGTTCGGAAAGACGCGCATATTTTGCTTCTTTTTGAAGCCACACGGGTTGCGTCTTTATAGAAGGACAGTGTTTTGCCCTGTCTCCCCTAGACTGGAATGATCTTCTTTGATGCCCAGTGTTCTCGATGCATATTGACGGTTCAAGAAACAATCACACCGAAAGATAAATGCTTGCAAGGCGGACGCCGTGACATTCGATTCGCCGAGCCTCGCCTGTGTATGTCCATTTGTTTACTGCGTCGTCTCTACTGCGCAAACTTTCGAGTTCTTAGCGGAGTAAAAACTCTCTCCAATATTGTTTCTTACTACAGAAGCCCGCGTTGTCCTCGGCTACGTGGCAATATGCCTGCCACCGCGTTGGCAAGAAGGTCGTTTATTCTACCCAGTTGGCTGCCAAGATCGCCGGGGTGTACGAGCCAGGCGAGCCAACGCAGCCACTTCTCCATCAGCCTCTGGAACTGTGTTCTTGTGCTTTTCTGGTGGTGCCGATTTCGAACAAACGTTGCAACGGAAAGGAGGCCCATCAGCGCGAAAACATTCCATGTCGTGGTGAGGACAGTAAATACTCTTTGTGTGCATGAATTTGCTACATGACGCACATAAAAAATATGGCTGCTTGGCTGTGGAAGTCTGCTAATAGGCAGGGCAGTTTACTCTACCCATCTATTTGGTGGCCTTGAAGCTTCGGTCATTGGCAAAGTGGGAATACATAAACGACGATATGGATTCGAAACGGGAAAGCCTGTATTCCGAACAGCACTTACTCGTTGTATTGAGTACATAGGAGTCTCGGGGAACTGGAGTCGTCGGCTCGAGGGAGATTCAATAGCCCGTGGACACGATTTTCCGAGGCGCTGAGCACACCGAGTTTTCCATGTCTGGAGAGCTTGCCTACCCTGAAACGGCCGTGGTGTTGGGGTTTCTTTTGGAACAGCAGCGCGAGAGCATATGCCTCAGAAGGACAGGTGGTTCTCATACCAGTCTTCAACTCATTCAGTTGGAAGATTTCGGTTCGTTTAGAGTATGGTGCTCTGGAAGCCTGTTACGCCAACCCAGACATCTAAGTTATCCCGGCACTGCTGATAGATTCAAATTTACGGTCAAACAATTTCCACACGACGTTTTTCAGCATCTTAGGGGTGAAGGACTAAAGCTGTTACTGGCACCTGGAACGTATTACAGCAAGACCAAACCAGAGACCCACTCCGCCAACCAAATCTGTTGAACGGCACCGAATACCTCGCGCCTTTGTTGAACGTTGCTACCTCCGAGTCTCTTTCAAATGACCGGTAGCTCCTTGGATGTTGACTAGTGTGGAGCAGGACTTCGTTCTCCAATTGCCAAACGATGTGACGGAATAGGGGGCGTGGGTATGATTGTCACTGTACCAGAAAATACTGCACCCAAAGTGATATACTCCGTTGAAGGTGAAGTGAAACAAGACCTAAGAACGCTGCGAGAAAAAAAAGTACCTATTTCCCTGTCCAAGGCAGTAACGCCGCCAGCAAGCCACGTCACTCTTCAATGTGTTTACAACTGCCAAGCAATGTAATCGCCTTCACTCAGCGGCCAGGAGCTGAGCAATCGAAGAGGAAGCATTCTTTAAAATCCTAGACTTCTTGCCCAGGCTAGCCAATAGCATGTTCTTCTGCACTCTCGTGATGGCTACGCTGAAAGGGATTTAATCGACTGAATCACCTATCACTGATGTATATTATGATTTTTCCTTTTGAGCGAATCATTTATCCAGCTTGTCTGCCATTCTTTGTAAAACGAGTATATGCCCTTAAAGTATTACTAAAGCGGACGCTTTGCTTTATATTGTTCAAGAAGTATGTTTCAGCACTTCTAGAAATTTAAGTACTGAATGCCGTGCTATTGAAAGAGACATGAGGTCCTCTTGCAGGCGCTATTTCGTTACTGAAAGACGACAGGTAATACCCCATGTGTACAGCAAATGAATGTATTCTGAATAATACAGCCAACACCGATTGCTTTTTTTTTTATTTAAAACGCGTAAAAACATTCTATTCGTGAGCTTCTTACAAAATTCGTAATATCTATCGTTCAACCTGGTTTTTGCTGTTTAACTTCGAAGCATATAGATCCGTTATGAACTTTTGGTTCTCGTATGTTGCGTTCAGTCGACCCGTTTTTACACGACTTATGTGCGATCTCACGTTTGCATGCTGTTGGTTAACTCGCCAGCACATACCATTCCATTTCTTCGCCTTATATTGAAGTCCGTTTCCGCGTGCCTTGACTCAGGAAATTCACGTGTACATTTGAGCAGTTCTAAACGCCTACTTTCGCACTTCAAGAAAGTTTAAGCCTACAAGTGTTTCCTCGACACAACTAATATTTTAATGCGGAAGCGTGTCTTTTAATTAATTTCGTGTCTACGCCATAACGTTAATAGAAATAAAATTTTACACATTTTAGACTTATCGATCACGAAGATACTACAAATAATTTTCGAACAGTTTATTTAGCAGAAAAATCTGACGTAACCGCTGGTACTCTGCTAAGGCGTCCGAAACCAAGCGTTCATGCAGTCTTGATTCTATATCAAAAATAGTGCTATGGCTTCTCGTTTATGTTTAGAGTAAGGGCTGCTCCAGTAACAACAGCTACCTATTTCGGACCGTTCACTGGAGCTGCACAATACGCGGTGGCGCCTTCGGTGTTCTAAAAAAGCGTAAGGAATTTTGGGCTGCTTTATTACGTGCGAGTGCTTCATTTTTTTTCAGTAACTCTTTTCTTTATTTGATTTCAGAACATTCTACCAACCCAGATGACGGGAATCCAGGTATGGCCGTATTTTTAGAATTTCGCTGCTGTGCTAAGGATAATCGCAGCTAAATGTTTTAGGTGTTGCCGAATTTGTTGAACATTTCAAGCTGCGTAAAGTCAACAAGTGGTCATCGAGTAAGAGCTGGTAAACACATGGGCGAAGTAACCGGTGCCTGGTAGAATCTCCTAAGCTAGTGTGATCTTATAATTGACCAGGGTTGGTAATGTTTCCATAAGCTACTCTGCGAACACCAACTGCCCTGGTGCGGCGTCAGTTGTAGCGTCAGACAGCGCCCGGATGTTCAGGTTGATATAAAAAGACCGTAAGCCATCTGTCAGTGACACACATGTTTCTTGTCTTCAGCAAAATTTTCATCGTGACTCAACGTTAGTTAAGAAAATTGAGTTTCAAAATAAATGCATGCAGATCGAACGCGTCGCCATTCAATTCAACATATCCTAACTTTGTGTGGCACTTTGCTTGAAGGATGTTCTGACGTCTGGGTATTCGATGGTGTTTTGGAATACACAGGCTCACCATTTTACAAGCTTGTAACATAAAAATAGTCTACGGCATTCTAAACTTTGCACACTGTTATGTAGTCCGAGATTGGCCCGCTTTCACACCCGATGCCCACGGAAAGTTACCAAGCAAGTCGAAAGCATGTTTCATTATAGAAAAACGCTTGCCAAAGAACGCGGCCAACACCACTATGTTACCAGCAGCTTTGACGGATTTGCTTGCGCAGATCCCAAAGAATGAGGAACTGGTGCAAACCGTTCATTTGGAATTTTCTTCAGGCTAACACCATGAATGCTCGTCAACGGCCTCGACACACTGTGAACTGAAATTCCAAGGATTTCTACCGTGGTAGTGGGAGAAACAAAAGGGGAGTTTGCTGCCAAACACACACTCATACGCTACCGAGGCAGTCGCATTTTAAAATACGAGATGAAGAGATTGTTAGTCGTGTGAACAAGAGACCAGAAAATAGTTTTTTTTACTTCAAGAGCTCGACGCGGCGCAAGGAAGCAAAAGACCGCGCCTGTCTTCTTTCACATCCTTCAACTACGTTGGCAGATTTTTTTTGGCTGCAAAGGTATACAAAAATCGTAATCCTTTCACACCCGTAACAATGTAACTTCTGCACGTAAAGATCCATCACACCAATGTAGTCGTCACAACAGTCTAGCCCATTTGATATCCGGCCACATATATATGGCGACACTTGTTATCATTATTCTGTATATATGTTATGTATATGTATACACACCTATGTGTGTGTGTGCATGCATGTCCGCGTGCGCGTGCGTGTGTGCGGGCGTGCGTGCGCGCGCGTGCAGAAATAATGATGCGCAGTCAGGAAAGCCAAAGAAAACCTAGGAGCGAATGTGGTAGGTCATTTATTATCCTTGAAATTGGAGAGAACATGACCGCCCGGTGGAATCCGAGCCCGTGCCCTTCAGAATACGCGTATGGTGTGAGGTCCACTACGCTACCGGCGGAGCTGTGCTCCCCTTCAGTTTCTCTGGTATTTGTGGTGAGGTAATTGTTATCCGCGCTTGAGAGTGGTAGCCAGGGCCACTCCGGCTACCCAGGTGGCAGGGGACCTTCGTTTGTACACCTGGACCCGGTTGTTTTTCACAAGTACGGAGACTTGCCACTAGGGAGCCGGGGCATGCACATGCGTTCCACAACAGCTCCCAGTACTTCTGCCATAAAACTGGATTATCAATATCCACGACACTGTGGGTTGCACAGAGAAAACCAGCGAGGCTTCCCGTTTATCTGCGTACAAGCTACAAGGCGTACAAGCTACAAGGGCCTCCTCAGAAACACGACGGCCGTAAAACACGGGTATTCTGTCTGCCCACGCACACCTATCAGCAGCTCGCTACAACATCCTTCGCCTCCACCCCACCCAACGTTAGCAACCCCCGAAACAGACACCCTAAAGGATTTGCAATCGATTCATACTGAGATCAACTTATTGCGGCAAGAAAATGGTACACTTAAACGTGAGAACCTTTTCATAAAGCAACATGCAACCTCCCCTCAGGTAGATGCATCTGAGAACTGCACGCCACCGCTGCCATCTGACGCAACATCTGACGCAACATCGGAGGGCACCGTCTGACGGTCCTATCTCCCCCCAAAAATCTTCTAACATGGACGAACCCCTTGTCTCCTTCGAAAGCACGTGTAAACAGGCTCTCTGTGCGCAAAAAGAGTCGTAAATTAACCCCCTGAAAACCCTCTTGAGTAATCAGGCTTCTATGCAGGCTGAAATCGTAGCTCGGCTAACCGAAATGCAGAATTACTTTCAGGGAATGGCCACCACTTTCAACGCCCCTGTAGCTGCTCAAGTAATCTCGCAGAAAATATGTGATCTCATGACTTTCCAAGCACAGTAAAACCTTCAAGTCTGGCAGTGGAATTGCTAGGATTTCGGCAGAAAACATCTCAACCTACAAATGGTGCTAACGATAGAAGCAGAAGCTCCAGCGGCAATTGCACTACAAGTAAGCAGGCCGTAACGTTATAACTTCCTGGATATCAATCGTTCCAATTTTCGAATCCCCACGGCCTATACACGGCTACCGGTCAAAAAACCCGCCAGGCAGGGTGCAGTTCGACCGTAGATATCCAATGAGTGGTGGTTCTCTGCCCCTAAAAAGCACAGTTCTGCTATAGCTCACCTGCTCGAAGCATGTCATCGCTATATGAAGTCTATTTCATGCTCCCATTCGGTACACGTCCACTTCGGCACCCCCGTCTTCAGGAGAAGGTATTCATTATGCGTAGATTATTCGGGTCGCGAGTACTAGTAGGTCCCCCTGTTATTTCTACAGCTGAGACCTAGTTCCCACTGCTTGGGTACAGCCTGCGCTTGCCTACTTTAGCATTGAAGTCTCTCAAACTACCTTACGTTTTTCTAAAGCCATTGCTGATTCCACATCTTCATAGATGCATTCAACAAGCTGGTCTTCCTTACGGGAAGTAGGCGCTTAGCCCTGTGCCACCTTTAATTTGCCCTGTTTCGCCATAATTACAAGACGGCACTCAATAATATATAGAGTTCCAGCTACTTTTATTGAAAGAAGATCCCCGGCTGTCTGTTACTAACACGGTAGCCATAGGACCTGAAGAGTTATTTAGCACCGAAATTCACCTGTCCTACTAACCTCACTAGCCCTATGAATCCCGTTTATTGCGCTCTAAATCCTCAAACAATACCCTAGTCTCGCCTCGCTAGTTAAAGTTCTCGTCTTAAACGTAGCCAGGTTCAGATTCCAATAGTGGCCTGTTCCCAGGATTCTTATACCTTCTGCGGTCACAGGTCTGACGCCGCCGTGGTCGTGCCGTCCTCAGCCACTGCAGGCTGAGGGACGGGGGAAATCGGCGTATTACTGGGAGGTTACTGGGTCCCTTATGTACGCACCCGCAATCTGTCAAGGGCAGAACAGGTGGCTATCGCGCTGACACTAGCTCACTGGCATACCCCTGAAATAACAGTTTCAGATTCAAAAACGGCCATCAAAAACTTTGCCAAAACGAACTATTTCCCCTCAGGCACTCAAAATTCTCGTCCAAACCCCACAACGCTGAAGTAGAATTTTCTGGACTCCTGCCCTTAGAGGGTTTAAAGGTAACGAGGCACTCAACAAAGCAGCTCGAGAGCTCCCGACCAGAGCAGGACCAGGCCTCGTCTCGTTATATGGAGCCCAATCGGCCTGGAAGAGCTTACTAAGCTACCAAGAAAAACCCGCACACTAGCGCCTCTCCCGTCAAATGTATCGGGATCTTACAAACGACGAAGAACGCCTGTGGCGCCGACTACAGACGAACACCCTGCCATTTCGCTCCATACTGCACCATATTCACCCGAATTTATATCCGGCACCCATTTGGCCTGCGTGTTGTGCGAAGGATACAGTAACGCATCTCATATGGGCATGCTCATAAGAACCCTTTCCCTTTATCCCCTCATACTGGCTCTGAGAGAAGGCGCTGACCAGCTGGGCCCCAGACACCCAGAAGGCTCTCGCGGAAAGAGCTGTCACGGTCACTGGCAGGCTGCAGCTGTCGGTCGCCCAACGTACTTAAGCAGGCTTTTAAATAAAGTCTTTCTCTCTCTCTTTCGCAAATACGACCTAATTTTTCCCGTAAATGGCAGGTTTAACTGGTTTTATTGCGGCCCCAAGAACCCGTGATCATTCGCGCAAAAAAATAATCTTACCTGAGAAAGGTTATTCATTAAAGTTACATAAAATACTCCGTTAAAATCAAATGTATAATATATATGTATATATATATATATATATATATATATATATATATATATATATATATATATATATATATATATATATTATATATAATTATATATATATATTACTTTGGAG
Source organism: Haemaphysalis longicornis (assembly GCA_013339765.2). Lineage (NCBI taxonomy): Eukaryota > Metazoa > Arthropoda > Arachnida > Ixodida > Ixodidae > Haemaphysalis > Haemaphysalis longicornis. The sequence continues at coordinate 94,579,355 of CM023456.1, forward strand.
ATGGCAGCGGCCTCAGACCTCTGCAACGTTTCGACAAGGAGACTTGCCTTTTTCAAGTCATCAGGTTTCATCTCTGGCACACTGTTTTATAGATACAGATTGAGCTGGAGAGAGAGGGGGGAGGTTGTTAAGAGCCGGGCCGGAAGGAGGACAGCAGAGTGGGTCAACGGTCGGTTGAAAGGAGCGAAATAGTGAGAGAGAAAGGGAGGTGTGGTTATTGTTACAGGACCCCGCAGTGGAGAAAGAGGGAAGCTTACGAGATGGTCGGAGAAAACAGGGGGGAATGGTTTAAGCTGGGCTGCGGTGGAGCCGGGCGACCTCAAAGGAGGCTTCCGGGAAGATGGGGGTACGAGAGGGGCGTCTTGGGGGTGGAATTGCAAGGTTCCTGAAGTGTGTGGGAGAGAGAACTCGTAAACAGCAACAGCCCGTATAGTTCGAAGAATTTTGACGGGCGAGGTCAGTGTTCGCAGAAGAATAGAAGGGGTATGAGCTGGTACAACCCACGGGGAGCTTTGCGGTACATTGAAGGGCTTCTTTTCTGTTTTCTTTCTTTTTTCTTTTTTCTTTTTTTCCTTTTTGCGTGTGTGTGTAAAGCAGGAGTAAGACGAAATTCCGACGGTCGACGGAGGCGAGGGCGCGTGGTATGTCGAAATCGGCTGGGACCAAGACAAAGAAAAAAAGGACGAAAGCACAGAAATTGTATTCAAGTATCAGCTTTAGGAATGGGCAGGCAGGAATGTTGCGAATGGAGATGCCCACTTTTTGTAAGAGCATTATTTTTCTGTTCGATTCAGATACCGTAAGGTTTCTAAGCTGCCTTAGGAAGCATTGATTCCAGCCGGCTCCAGGCAGTTAAATTTATGGATTAAGTACGATTATCTCTATTTCCGGTCCCTTGGGGACTTAAAGTTTGACTGCAGAATATAGAGCTTAAGATCATCGAAATTGTGGTTCGGCTGGTTGAAGTGTTGCGCGACTGCTATGGAAGCAATTTTATTAGTGTCCGCCCGATGTTCATTCAGGCGTAAGTTCATAGGTTGACTCGTTTCTCCAATATACTGCTTTTGACAGAATGCGCATTCTAGCATATACACAATGTTGGAAGAATTGCAATTGAAGCTTGAATTAATCTTGTGAACGTATTGGCTGGCAGTGCTATTGACAATGCAATCCGTCTGCATATGTTTGCAGGTCTTGCATCTAGGGCGGAGGCAAGGGCTGATGACTGGTCCCTGGGAAGCGCTAATGTTCGCATGCACTAAAATGTGTTTTATGTTCTTTTTTCTTCTGTAGGTAACTATTGGGGCTTCCGGAAACGTCTTTTTAAGTCGTTCATTACTGGCCAGAATGGGGTAGTATTTCCGCACGATGTTGTTTATGTTAGGGAGCACGTTTGAGAATTTGATTATTAAGGCTGCTGGTCGGGCGCTTTATTTTCGACTTTGTTGCTTGAGCACTTCGTCGCTTTCTAGTTTGGATGCTCTTTTGTAAGCAACAACGTCAAAAACAAAGTTTGGAAAGAAAAAAAGAAAAGAAAGAAAGGAATATGTGTATTTATATATATATATATATAGAGAGAGAGCGAATCAGAATTGGAAATGAGGGGCTCGTTGAAAATAAGACAGAAATAAGAGTTGGCAGTCAAGAAAACCTCGGAAAGCAAAAGGGAGGATGTGGTAGGTCATTGAAACTCATAAAGAATTTGGAAAGGAAGAAAAAAAATTGAAAAAATGCCCGCCAGGTGTTATCCGAACCCACGACCTCCAGAATACCGGTCTGGTGCGATAACAACTACACTACCAGCGGGGCGATTTTCCCCTCCACTTTCTGGGGTATTAATGTTAAGGTATTTTTGTTTACTGTGCTTGGGAGTGGTAGCCAGCGCCACTCGGACTACTCGGGGTGAAGGGGACCTTCTTTTTAATCCCCGGGCCATGACTCGAGTGTATACGACATGTCACGAGTGGTCGACCAGCGTTGAACTCTCTTAAACTTCCTATGGCACCAAGACTGCCAGAACAGAGGCCCTCGCTATGCCTGTAGCGAATCAGAGTTGGAAATGAGGGGTCATTGAAAATAAGACGGAAATAAGAGTTGGCAGTCAAGAAAACCTTGGAAAGCAAAGGGGAGGATGTGGTAGCTCATTGAGACAGATAAAACCTGAAAAGAAAGAAAGAAAGTGGAGAAAAAATGCCCGCCAGGTGGGATCCAAACCACGATCTCTAGAATACCGGTCTGGTGCGATAACCACTGCGCCACTGGCAAGGCGATTTTTTCCTCCACTTTCTGTGGTATTTAGGTTAAGGTATTTCTTAAGGTATTTTTTCTTATTTTTTTCTGTCTTTTTTCTGCCTTATTTTCAACGAGCCCCTCATTTCCCCTTCCGATTCGCTACATGCATAGCGAGGGCCTCGGTTCTGGCAGTATTGGTGCCATAGGAAGCTTAAGAGGGTTAAACTCTGGTCGACCACTCTTGACAGGTAGACACTCGAGTCACGGCCCGCGGGTTAAAAAGAACGTCCCCTTCACCCCGAGTAGTCCCAGTGGCGCTGGCTACCACCCCCAAGCACAGGAAACAAAAATATCTTAACATAAATACCCCTGAAAGTGGAGGGGAAAATCGCCCGGCCGGTAGCGTAGTGTTTATCGCACCAGACCGGTATTCTGGAGGTCGTGGGTTCGGATCCCACCTGACAGGCATTTTTTCTCCACTTTCTTTCTTTCCAAATTTTTTATCTGTTTCAATGACCTACCACACCCTCCCCTTTGCTTTCCGAGGTTTTCTTAACTGCCAAGTCTTATTTTCTGTCTTATTTTCAACGAGCCCCTCATTTCCCATTCTGATTCGCTACATGTATAGCGAGGGCATGGGTTCTGGCAGTCTTGGTGCCATATGAAGCTTAAGAGGGTTCAACGCTGGACGACCACACTTGACATGTCGCAGACACTCGAGTATTCGAGTATAGACACTCGAGACCTCGGAAAGCAAAGGGGAGGATGTAGTAGCTCAAGATAAAGAATTTGGAAAATAAAAAAGTGGAGAAAAAAACTTTCTTATCTTCCAAAAGAAAGTCCCATCCAAAAGTTAATTCATGGGCGCACTCAGGCAAAACGGCAATCTCAATATGGTGACAATCGTCTCCGATGACGACACGTGCTGTGCAAAATGCGGCAGGCTGTATGACATTTCCATTTGCACTACACAATAAGGGTCCAGATTAGGGCGTCTTCACTTTTTGTAGCCGGGCACACAGATCACTATGCATGACGGAGATACTCGCACCAGTGTCCACTAAAGCTTGTACAGCAATTCCTTCCACAAGTACAGGCAAAATGTTCGAGGGACGCGCCGGAGGAGTTGTAGAGAGTTCACGCGATGCAGTTTCCCCTCCATAAACTGCAGCATCTAGTTTTCTGGCTGGTAATTGGCGTCGTTCGATACAGGGCGAAGAGGAGAGAAAGCGTCGTCCAGGCGAAGGGGAACGCTCCTAGGGCCACGTTGACTGCGGGAAAGGTCGGGTGAATCCTGAGGCGACGAGGAGTGGTTGCGAGGTTGTAGCGGAGGTTGTAGCGGAGATCGCATTCGCAGGGTGCGTAAACCCGCCGCTCATCTTGCTGGCGCCGGCGGCAAAAGCGCGACATGTGGCCGCGAATTCCACTATAGAAACAGACCGGGCGTTCGTTAGGCCGGAAATCCATACGCGGTCGCCAGTTGGAATATGTTGGTGAAGTATGGGTCGCCGAGGAGATCTCTGTGAGCTGTTCGAGCATTGGCGGAGGTGCAGGAACTCCGATCGGTGAGACCGGGGGTCGCGAAGCTGCGTCCGCGTACGAGGGTGCACCGAAAGCCACCGGGGGAGTACAGCGCGGACTACTCGTCATCGACGCCAGCCCCTCTTTAATAATCCCCCGCAAATCAGTCGCAGGCTGAACACACCGGTCACCATGGGAGTACGATGGGCCTTGCTTTTGGAGTTCCTCGCGAATGATATCGCGTATGAGAGCACGAAGCGCCGACTAGGAGGAATTGATTCCTGCCGTGGCTGCAGGCGGATCGCTTGTAGCTGGTCGAGAAGCTGACACGAGGGTCCTACGTCCTCCACAGACGAGGGAGTTTGTAGGGCAAGCGAGTTAAAGGCGAACTCTGCGATGCCCTTGAGTAGATGGCGAGCTTTGTCAGCCTCTGGCATGTCTGGGTTCACCCGACGGCAGAGAGCTAGCACATCCTCAATATAAGACGCAAATTTCTCGTCCGGACGCTGCCAGGGCGCATCTAGTGTTCTCTTTGCCTCATCTGAACGCGCAGACGGTGTGCCAAATATCTGGCTGATCTTCTCGGTGAAAGAGGCCCAATCAGTTATGTTATGCTCGTTGTTACGGTACCAGGTCTTTGCAACTTCATTCAGGGAGAGACCTACGTTATGGAGCTTGAACTTCTCGTCCCACCTGTTAAATTGGCTGATTCGGTTGAATTCGTCAAGCCACTCCTCGACGTCTCCACCACGAAGACCAGCGAAGCCGGGAGGGAAGCGCTGGCGGCAAGTCACCATCCATGCCGGCGTGGTAGGAGCGGCAGCATTCGGTGCGCCTTCTCGGTCCATTGGACGGGGTGGCGGTTGCACAAGGCGACCTGAACGGAGCTCCAGGGGTGCAGCTAGGTTAAGGAGAGGTCAGGGTCGAAAGAAGCACCCTCCAACACTTGTAAGGAGACGGAAGACCCTGCACAAGTCGGCACCAGTTACAGCAGACTAGGTTTAATGAGACCGTCAGTGACTCAACGAAATCAACCACTCGAGACGATTATTATGTACACATGATGATGATAATAATATGCACAGATGAGGGATTGGTCCTACCGAATGACGGCGATTGGCAACAGCATGTAAGTGTCCCAGAGCACAATAATAGTCCAGTAATGTTGACTGCGTTTACACACGCTCACAATATTAATAATAATATTTATTATTCAAACAAAAGTCATGTACATAATCAGGCCTACCTAAGCCGCATCGGGCTTGTCTGGCGGAGCCTGGCAGGCGACAAGTGTTCAAAAAAAGTATATATATAACAGCACAGAGTACCAACCAAGAACAGATAATCATGCGGTATTCACAAAATCTCTGGAAAGCTCTAACGCATGCGCCGTAAAGCCTTTTTCAGTTTATATTTCGAAGCATGCGCAAAAAAGTTGGATGGTAAAGTGTTAAATATAGCTCGCACATAATACCGACGCGTTTTTTTCCCGTACCTTGTTGAACAACGACGAATGGCGTAACGTTGCTTCGGTCTCAGGGACCGAGCAGGAGTGTAACAAGTTTTGAATGTGTTAGTCCAAAAATGTTTTATAATAACAGTTTCGTTTAGGAGCGAGGTAAAATCGGACAACATGATGGTTTTAAATACATTGTCACTTTTCTCAACACACAAGTCATATGCAATGGTACGCAGCAAAAAACGCAAACTTTAATTGAGTCGTTCCATCCAGCGTAAAGCAGAGTGACCATATACTGTAATACCGTACCTAACCACACTATAACAAAGGGAATGTACAATAAATTTTCGCAGCGAAAATGGAATAAATGTTCCTAATTTGTACAAGAAAGATGATACAGCACGAATTTTTTTACAAACATAAGCTAAGTGGTAATTCCAAGAAAGGTCGCTATCGAAATACAGACCTAAATACTTCACAGTGGACACATAATTTACAGGAATACAACACCAAGAAAAGCAGGCCGCTGTGAGTAAAAATAAAGATTGCGTTAAGTCAACATTTTTAAACAGATTGTGAAAGCAAATAAACTGTGTTTTCTAGGTATTAACATCAATAGAATTGGCAGTAAACCAATTCATAGTGTCCATTGCAGAAACTTGAAGCGAGTTTATGGCGTCAGAATGATGAGAAGCATAAGAAACAAGAACCGTGTCATCAGCGTATTGAAATATTGAAGACGATACAGCAGAGGCGAGGTCACTAACATACAAGTTAAACAGCAGAGGACACAGTATAGACCCTTGTGGTACACCTGACTTAATAAAAGAAACATTACTTGAAAATTCACCAATGCGAACAACCGGAGTTCTGTCAAGTAAGAAGTTTTCAAGTAGAGCTAGAAAGTTGCCCTGAAAACCTAGTCTTTGTAGTTTGGTGAGCAGGACGGTATGACACACGCTATCGAAAGCTTTACTGACATCAATAAATAACCCACATGCAATGTGGTTACGATCGAAAGTATAGTTTAATAAATCAGAAAAATCTTCGAACAAAGTTTGAGTACCTCGGCCTCCAATAAACCCATACTGAGATGGGCGCAAAACATCATGAGTGGATAAAAACTTGTCATAACATTTAAAATGTGTTTCTCGAATATCTGAACTATACAAGAGAGAACAGAGATAGGTCTATAGTTTTAAATTTTATTTCGAGAACCTGACCTAAACAAAGAAAAAAGTATTGCCTTTTTCCGCTGTATGGGAATGATGCCACTCTCAATTATATGGTTTAAAATAGAAATGAGAACAGCTTTAATGTGGTCAAAATTTCTGCGCAGCACACTTATCGAAATACCATCATGTCCAGGTGACTTGTTGGATTTCAGCGCAAATAAAATTGACTTGCTGTCACCTTCACTGAGTGGGGGCAGATAAGCCGAATCAGCAACGCTATTCTGCAACGTACAAATGCCAGCGGTTGCTCGCGCCACACGTGTGACCCGCGAAAAAAAGTCGTTGAAATCATTGGCGATATTAAGTCCGTCACCAGAAATAATGGAGAAAAAAGTATTGGCTCTTGCTAGATTGTACATTAAAACCTCTCATACCGCTAATTAAGGACCAAGTTTTCCTAGAATCGAAGCGCGCGTCCTCAAAGTTATTCCGCATGTGGTTGCGTTTAGCTAGCCGTATCTCGCATTTGCCTTATTTCGACTTTCTTTAAAGCTTGCCCTGAGAATTGCATTTTGTGGGGCACGTCTTGCTCGAACCCAAAGCATATCTTTTTCTTTAATGGCAACAAGGATTTTTTTTGTCATCCATTTTTCATTAGAGTTTGTTTGCCTTACCTTAACTATTCGTGTCGCAGTTTTCTTGAATTCATCGAGCAAGGTTACGAAATTTTCGTAAATGTTACAGGGAGATGTAATACATATAATTATGCCAGTCTTACTGCGCGATTTCCCTATCAAGTACACTCGGATCAATGACTGAAATAGTTGTTTTACTCACGACTCTGCGCACTTGTGAAGACTTCGGTGAGAAAGAGAATGCAACAAAATTTCCGAACAACAAATATTTGTTCGATAAGCCGGCGAAAGAGCGCCCCACCCCAACCCCCCTCAATGTAGGGCGGCAGTGGACACTGAAATCGGAGCGGGAAAAACACTTGGACTCGTACATTGAGGCCGTTCAAAGAGACGTCCTGCGGGCTGATAACGCTCGCAAACCAGTGGCCCAGAACATTTCTAAAGAGGATCGCGAAGCACTTAAGGCAGTGGGTAATCGAACAGACATTGTCATAAAACCAGCTGAAAAAAGGGGACGGATTGTAATACTTAGTAAACCAGACTACATTGAAGAAGGCCACCGTCAGTGAACTAACAAATTTTTCTACCAAAAACTTGATGCAGATCCAACTTTTTAACATCAGGAAATAGTAACAACTGATCTAAATATTCTTGTCAAAATTCGGGAAAATACAGCCACGCCTCTGTAAAGCTTTTACAGCAGCGCACGCAACGTCAGGAAGGTTTTACATGCTGCCTAAAGTTCATGAAGAAGGGAACCTGGTACACCAATAATTTCGGGAAGAGGCACTCTCACCGAACCAATATGAAGCAAGATAGACCCCCTGATTAAGAAAATACCCACTACCCATTCGGCGTATCTTCGTGATACTAACCACTTCCTACAGGAAATCGACAACATAAAAATCCCTGATGGCGCCTTTCTTGTAACTCTAGATGTAACTTCTCTGTACACAAATATACCTCACCGAAATGGGATTGAAGCCCTGGTTGAGTCCTACAGCATACATCGGGATCACGATTCCCCAAGCCAACAAGTTATTGAAACTCGGACCAAGCTGGTGCTGGTGTAAAAAGCTTTTAATTCTACAATAAATATTACCTACAAATAAACGTCACTGCAATGGGCACTCGAATGGCGCCCAACTACGTTAATATATTCATGAACGATCTCGAAACAAAATTTCTATCAACCCGTTAAATTAGGCGATTTTTTTATAAATGCTTTTTGGACGATGTATTCCTTATTTGGCAGGTACGCAGGATGGCTTAATCGACTTCATCGAGTGTTTCAACAAGGCCCATTCAAGCATCGCATTCACTTACACCTATTCAACCACGGAAATCAATTTTCTTGAAGGCATTTAAATGCAGACGAAGCAGAATTGATCCCTACGGTGTACAAAAAAACCTACCGATAGGCAGCAGTATCTGCACTTTGACAGTTGTCATCCGCGCCACTGCAAAACGAGTATCCCATACTCGCAGGCCCACTGATTTAGGAGAATTTGTTCAAGCACCGAGGACTTCCTCGCAAACGCAGAAAACTCGCGCAATGTACTCGCGAAGCAAAAATACCCACCAGCCATAGTCAATGACACTATTTGCAAAGCGGCCAACCTAGATCGCCAAGAGTTGCTGCACCATGAAAAAGAACTAAACCAGAAAGATAGAGGGAACCTAGCTCTCACGTTCGGGGGAAATTCCCCGAACATAAACAAAATTTTGAAAAGTAGTGCCCTTCCACTCAGTGAAGGATGACCTTCAAAGCTGGACGCAGTCCACACAGTGCACAAAACAAAACACGTTTATTATAATTTGCGATGGAGGATATTTCCTAGCCAATTAGCTGAATGAACCTCTCACGAATCCAAGCTTGTTCTTGCAGATAAACATGAAACTGATTGTGTCCCTCCCGTGTAGTAAGCATCTTACTCTTTGCGTAAGGCAGGATTCAGACTTTTGCCGCAACTGTCGTAATAACTTTAAAGAAGGACGCCATTTCCCGTCTAAGCCAACCGAACTGCGTGACATGGCATTTTTTACGTCCTCAGATCACAATACGAGTTCTGCGTCGGTAATCTGAACAAACCCTAACACTCAAACCCAATCCAATCTACTACTAAGCACTCCGGACAATTCCCATTGGGCTGTTTATTATCCGCGTTTAAACCTCGCACCAGCACAGTGGCCATGCCACCCATCACATCAATACTTGCATGAAACCTATAGCTTCGAGTGCACCCCTCCCCTTCTCCCTCCCACTATTCTCCACTACAAACCTTCGCACTCATAAACCGGCAACCGTACATTGGCGCGTGCTTAGAAGGGACAGACACCGTCGCAAATATCCCCTGAAAGCCTTCTGAAGAAGCGACATTGGCTCACTCCGGCGTTCCAAGCGGGCAATTTGCTTTTCATGCGGGTGGAATTCACTGCTACGCAATGAGCTTTCCGTTGTTTTTGCACCCATTCGCGCTTGCGTTCGGGCCAACGCTTCAATTGTTGCTCTTCTTCCTCCAAATGAACGGCATGCGTCCGTCCCATAACGTTTTAATACCTTGAAGCCCTTGAGCTCTATTTTCGCGTACAAACATGTGGCTGTGAATTTTCCTTCCCCTTCATATGCATCTTACTGTGTGTGTAAGATGTCTGCGTAACACATCAACCTACACCCGAACCACTCGATTGAGGAGGACAGCCGATTGGGCCATGTAATTTCGAAATCTAAATTACCCACCAGCACAACTGGAATTTTATCCGTAGCGCCATGAAGCCTAGTTGTGCCTGCAGCCTCCTTTCTAACTCCAAACCATGCACGCATAAACAGCCAACCAGTTATGACTCATACTTGGGCCTGAAAAACACCGGTGAAAATGTCGCTCGGAACGCCTTCCAAATTGAAAAATAAATATGGGCTGAAGCCGGCGTTCTAACTGGGGAAGTTTCTCTTCTGCCGGCAGGGATTTGCAGCTAGTTGGCGAAGTTAATTTGACTGGAAACGGCGACGGCGGGATATGGTCGTTTTAGGGGGAGCCATTTGGCAGCCGTTACCTGGGCATCGCGGGAGTGGCGTTTGTTTATATCCGCGTAATAAAGTGAGCGAACGCGGCAGCGACGACAGAAAGAAAATGGAGAGAAGCGTCTAGCGAAGGGTGAAGTGGCGTACGACACGTTCGGCTACGGCGTCATCTCTGTCACTGCATTTCCCTCCCAAATGTTTCATGTGTCCCCACCAAGGAGCGCCCTCCCCCTGACACTTTCTCCAGACCCTGTTCCATTCTCCGCTAATCCAAACCACGTAACGTTTAGGCCAGAGGTTTAACCACGATATGCAGCAGCATGGTCGCTGCTTCCTTGTGCGGGGCTAATCCTAACCACGTGAAATTGGCGCGGCAGGTTCAAACACGATTTGCAACATGCTGGCCGGTGACGGCGGCCCACTGCGAAGTAGCAGCAGAGTAGCGCACGCCGCCTTACGTTCACTGATCAGGCGAACAATTCCTGAGACGCAGCAGAAATGCGCCGTGACCGAGAAGACTGCAGTTCGCGCTACACGCAAATTTATTATTAGGGAGTGTAGTAATCGTCAGTGCATTTTTATGCCCATCCGTGTGCTTCTGTTTATTTTTCACAATCATCTGATAACCGCACTACCGCCGTTAGCGTCCGGCTGCGGAACTCGTCAAAGGGGCATCGGTGGAGGTGAGGGGGAAAATAGTTGTGAAAGAGGTGTCAGCGGCGGTGAGGAGGAGACCCGGAGCGGCGCCCAGTAACTCGATGACACCGGAATGAAAACCGGGGGTGTTAAACATATACTGCTTCCCAGTAAAAAGCACTTCAACATGCTACAACAGAGTCAACGGCTTTCGAAAATCTTCTGCACCCCTTCTCGTGTCGTACACAGGAGCCCCAAAAATATTAAAGACTACCATGAACACGCCAAAACTGAGAGAGCACCCAAAGGTGGGTGCCAACCATGCGGAAAGGTATGGTGCCGCGTTTGTCAACACATGCAGACACCCACGGTGGCAGAAAGCACCAACTCCCATTTCAAACATTTAATTCACGCGACACTCGACTGCGGCTCTTCGAATCTGGTGTACCTTCTGGAGTGCGGTGTTTGTGGCATTCAATAGATTGGCCAGACGGCCGCGGCATTCCGAATGCGCTTCAACAGCCACCTCGCACAAGTTCGCTCACTGCCGGATCTACCCTTATCCCGACATATCAACTCCGAAAACCACCCATTCAATTTCATCAAAGTTACGCTTTTACAGAGTGGATTTTCTACTACAAGAGAACGCGAACAACGTGAATCTTACATGATTCACAAGTTCAATACAGTAAAGGCTGGAATGAATGTAAGCCCGGGCATTATGTCGTCCATATATGCTCTTAAAAATCTGGCTGCGGAATAATCACCTATTTAAATTGTAAGTCTCTGTGTTGTTTAAACAAGTAATCAAGCTATTCTTATTTTATTTATTCCCTTTCTGGGTTTCCGCACAGGCGGCATATACCACAAAAAACATTGAGGCGCCCGCTATCGTTTACCTTAACAAAGGAGCCGCGCGACTCCCGCGAGTGGGTAGAGGATTAGTGAAGCGCCTTTCCCCCGGTTCATAGTCAGGGACAACCCCTTCGGCTGCCCGGACCAGGCGCAAAAATAGACCTAAGAATGATGAATGCCACCCGCCCGTCCTGCCGGTCGTCGGTATTGTGCATGTTCTGAACCACACTGCATGTTCTGAGCATGTTCTGAGCATATTGTGCATGCTCTGAGCCACACTCTTAAGGAGCCTTCCAATTTATTTGTAGGGTTAGCGTAACTGAAACATGTGTGGCGCTGCGACCGCTTCTTGTAAACTCTTCCCTTAATGTCAGTGACCATTAATATTCTGTGCCCCCCAGTGATTGTGTGAGAGCCTCCCTGTTACTGCTTTGCGCTTTCCTTTCTTGAGTAGAGCGGCCCCCCTCTGAAGCCGGTGGTCCAAGTCATTCTTCTTACAGCCTGATGAACAATAGAGGATATCGTTTTGAAAGAGTTGCGTACTCTTCTGCCTGGAATTTATGTATAAAGCAGGACTCCCTCTGCTCGCGTTCGAGTGACGAGACCGACGAGACAGCACTTAGATGTGTATATAGCGGCTGTACGGAAGAATGTTGACCGTGCATATGCACAGCACCACACCTTGCGCAACAATCCGTCAGTAGAAGAGCGAGAAGATTCAAATTCTCTACAATTTGCAGCAGAGGGCTGAGCTCACGCCGTTGTTTTGGTGCTTATAGGCGCCGGCATCCCAGTGGAGCAAGCTGCTTTCATCGCCGATAACACTGCAAGCTGATTGCAGTCACCGAGTCAGCCATCCAGCAGCCTCGTGTCTGGGTGCTCCCACACGTTGGTGATCTGCGCCGCAACCTGCGCCGCAGGCGACTCTGGTCGACATCGCACGCAGCGCCCTCATGCCGTTCGTCTACTTAAAGGAGCATCGACAGTGAACCATCGAGATTTGCAGCAGAGGGCTCAGCTCACGCCGTTGTTTTCGTGCTTATAGGCGCCGGCATCCCAGTGGAGCAAGCTGCTTTCATCGCCGATAACACTGCAAGCTGATTGCAGTCACCGGTCAGCCATCCGCAGCCTCGTGTCTGGGTGCTCCCACACGTTGGTGATCTGCGCCGCAACCTGCGCCGCAGGCGACTCTGGTCGACAGCGCACGCAGCGCCCTCATGCCGTTCGTCTACTTAAAGGAGCATCGACAGTGAACCATCGAGATTTGCAGCAGAGGGCTCAGCTCACGCCGTTGTTTCGTGCTTATAGGCGCCGGCATCCCCAGTGGGAGCAAGCTGCTTTCATCGCCGATAACACTGCAAGCTGATTGCAGTCACCGAGTCAGCATCCAGCAGCACTCGTGTCTGGGTGCTCCCACACGTTGGTGATCTGCGCCGCAACCTGCGCCGCAGGCGACTCTGGTCGACAATCGCACCGCAGCGCCCTCATGTCGTTCGTCTACTTAAAGGAGCATCGACAGTGAACCATCGAGATTTTGCAGCAGAGGGCTCAGCTCACGCCGTTGTTTTCGTGCTTATAGCGCCGGCATCCCAGTGGAGCAAGCTTGCTTTCATCGCCGATAACACTGCAAGTCGATTGCAGTCACCGAGTCAGCCATCCAGCAGCCTCGTGTCTGGGTGCTCCCACACGTTGGTGATCTGCGCCGCAACCTGCGCCGAGGCGACTCTGGTCGACATCGCACGCAGCGCCCTCATGCCGTTCGGTCTACTTAAAGGAGCATCGACAGTGACCATCGAGATTTGCAGCAAGAGGGCTCAGCTCACGCCCGTTGTTTTCGTGCTATAGGCCGCCGGCATCCCAGTGGAGCAAGCTGCTTTCATCGCCGATAACACTGCAAGCTGATTGCAGTTCACCGAGTCAGCCATCCAGCAGCCTCGTGTCTGGGTGCTCCCACACGTGGTGACTGCGCAGCAACCTGCGCCGCAGGCGACTCTGGTCGACATCGCACGCAGCGCCCTCATGCCGTTCGTCTACTTAAAGGAGCATCGACAGTGAACCATAGAGATTTGCAGCAGAGGGCTCAGCTCACGCCGTTGTTTTCGTGCTTATAGGCGCCGGCATCCCAGTGGAGCAAGCTGCTTTCATCGCCGATAACACTGCAAGCTGATTGCAGTCACCGAGTCAGCCATCCAGCAGCCTCGTGTCTGGGTGCTCCCACACGTTGGTGATCTGCGCCGCAACCTGCGCCGCAGGCGACTCTGGTCGACATCGCACGCAGCGCCCTCATGCCGTTCGTCTACTTAAAGGAGCATCGACAGTGAACCATCGAGATTTGCAGCAGAGGGCTCAGCTCACGCCGTTGTTTTCGTGCTTATAGGCGCCGGCATCCCAGTGGAGCAAGCTGCTTTCATCGCCGATAACACTGCAAGCTGATTGCAGTCACCGAGTCAGCCATCCAGCAGCCTCGTGTCTGGGTGCTCCCACACGTTGGTGATCTGCGCCGCAACCTGCGCCGCAGGCGACTCTGGTCGACATCGCACGCAGCGCCCTCATGCCGTTCGTCTACTTAAAGGAGCATCGACAGTGAACCATCGAGATTTGCAGCAGAGGGCTCAGCTCACGCCGTTGTTTTCGTGCTTATAGGCGCCGGCATCCCAGTGGAGCAAGCTGCTTTCATCGCCGATAACACTGCAAGCTGATTGCAGTCACCGAGTCAGCCATCCAGCAGCCTCGTGTCTGGGTGCTCCCACACGTTGGTGATCTGCGCCGCAACCTGCGCCGCAGCGACTCTGGTCGACATCGCACGCAGCGCCCTCATGCCGTTCGTCTACTTAAAGGAGCATCGACCACGTGTAACCATAGAGATTTGCAGCAGAGGGCTCAGCTCACGCCATTGTTTTCGTGCTTATAGGTAGTGTGTAAAGCCTAGCGCCTATTAACACTTCCAAACTTTTTTGCTGCAAATCCCAAGTGAAAGTGTAATGAATTATGGGTGTTGATCTTTCTGCGTACCGTGCGAGAATTGGTTGTTTCTTGGAACGTAGTAATTGAAAACATCATGTTCACCAGTAGGTTATGGCCTGCCTCACTCTCTGATTGTGTCGTTCCGGAGGACGGTGTTTCTTGGTTCTGTTCTGTATTGCCAGTTGATAATCTGCGCGGGAGATGTTGAGACCAATCCTGGTCCAGAAAAAAATAGACCAAGTTATTCTCTCCTAAAAGACCTAGCACAGTCAAATGAAAAATTTCACAAGAACACCTCAGTAAAGCTGAAGGACATTCAAATGAACGTTACCGACATTAAAGCGGCTCAGTGATGTGGAAGGTAAAGTAAGCGCCATCGACAACCTGCGTCAGGATGTCACCAGTGTTAACGAAGCCGTTCAAGAATCCCAGGTACAGCTGCAGACCATTAAGACTAAACAATCAGAACAAACCGAATTTGTAGTCAACGACTGCAATAACCGAATGCGAAGAAACAATCTGATTTTCAAGGAAATTCCCGAGGAAACCAGAATGAAAAATGGGCAGACACAGAACGTTTGATTACGGAATTCGTGTCCACACATTTAGGCATCCAGGCAGGGGAAATCGAGCGAGCACACAGGTGGCCGGCCAAAACCAGAACAAGGTCGCCCAATTGTGATAAAATTCTAAACTACAAAGATAAAAACAACATTCTTAGGAATGTCTCTAAGCTAAAGAAGTTAGAAGAACCTCGCGTATGATTGAGGAAGACTTCTCGCGACGACTACAAATTGTCAAAAAAAAACTACGAGACTTCGCTCGGGAGAACCGTACCCAAGAGAGAAGTACAGGGTTGTCTTTGATAAACTTCTTCTCGGAAACAAGTGTTATCATCGACTCGGCAAAAAAATGAGATAGTCTTCTTCCAAGCACAGAAGGAGCTACCACAAAGCATGCACCTACAGACAGAGTGGCTAGTCCAGAAGGGGAAGGGAATGCTAATGGTGACTGACATAAAACCGTTACTCTAGAAAGAAATTATCAATTTTAGTGTGCAATTTTCGTAGTATGCTCCCAAAGCAAGATCAGTTATGTGCATTTGTAGAATCATGTTCGGCAGACATTGTTCTGGGCACAGAGACGTGGTTGACTCCCGACATCAGCAATACCGAACTGTCACTCTCTAAAGCATTTACGATATTCAGGAGAGACCGAGTGGCCGCACGCGGTGCGGAGTGGTAGTGGCCGTAAAAAAACGTTTCGTGCACAGCGTTGTTCAATGAGTTCCGATATAGAAATTTTGGGGTTCTGATTGAGATGTGCCCTCTGTTAACCTGTGCCGTCGGGGTGTGTTACCGCCCCCCCGATTCCCCTCATGAATTCGTGGAAAATTTAAATGATTCTTTAAAAGCTATCCAGGACAAATACCCAGCGTCACCAATCATTCTAGGTGGTGATTTTAATTATCCTGCAATCGATTGGCAATCCTACACACCCCTGGGCGGCACAAGAAAGAAAGAATGCAAGGAATTTTTAGATGTGCTTTTTTCTTTGATTTGCAACAAATGGTTTGTGAAAACACACATGGAGATGCCATTTTGGATCTGGTATTAAGAACCGAGCCGGAAAAAATGACTGTTTCGTGTTTTGTATCTATAAGTGATCACAATGTTCTACGCTGTGAATATGCTTAAGCATAACAACATGGGCAAGCCAAAGAAAACTATCTACAATTACGCACGTGCAAATGTTGATCTGATCCTCCAGAGTTGTCATCTTTTTGCGTTGAATTTTTATGCACATGCGCAATGCAATGTTAATGATAACTGATTCTGTGTCAAAAAACAAACTAATCCAACTTAAGCACAAGCACATCCCAAGGTCGAATCATTTCAATCACCTCAAAGCACCTGGTTCACGTCACACGTAAAAAGAGCAATAAATAAGAAGAAACGCATGTATTCAAAGCCAAGTTCCTCAAACTCTGATGGTGATTGGGAACGCTTCGCGAAGAATCAAAAAAACTGCAAAATCTTTAATTCAAGATTCCAAGAAAAAATTCTACAATAATGATATTGTCACATGTTAAAAAATAACACAAAAAAAGTCTGGAATATAATCAATCCCAACGGAACTCACAAGTTAGTATAGATATAGTCCAAGAAGGCGAATTACTTTCACCATCCGAGGTTGCGACCGAACTTAACTCTTTTTTAGCTCTGTTTTCACAGATGAAAGCCCACTACCGCTTCAACTCCAACCAACTTCTATTTCGGCTTTTATGAATGGCATTACCATCACACCGGAAGGAATTGAATGTGCCATTGATCGACTTTCGAATAATTCCTCCCCAGGACCCGATGGCATTTTGTCGCGAAACTGCTCAAAATGACTAAAGCCAATTATATCTTGTATCTTAGCCGCCATTTTTCAACAGTCACTCGACACCGGTATCATACCAGATGACTGGAAAATCGCACGCGTTGTTCCTGTATTTAAATCCGGCAACCGATCAGAACTTTCAAATTACAGACCGATCTCCTTAACAAGCGTACCATGAAAAATTCTAGAACATATCATATCATCAGCAGTTATGACATATCTTACAAAGCACAACTTTTTTTATATTCATCAGCATGGATTTCTTCGAGGGCGCTCGTGCGAAACCCAATTATTTGAGCTTGTACCCGACCTACATCAGGCCGTTCATGACTCATCCCAAATTTATGCCGTATTCATCGACTTTGCAAAAGCATTTGATAAAGTACGTCATAAACGCCTGATGATGAAACTTGCCCGGCTTAACATAAACAGCAGCGTTCTCAATTGGATTACAGCATTTTTAACCAAGCGCTATCAATACGTTTCAGTAAATAGCTAGGCACGCTATCAGTATCAATACGTTTCAGAGCCTGCCAGGGTCTGCCTGACAAGCCCGTTGCGGCTTAGGTAGGCCTGATTATGTACATGACTTCTGTTTGACTAATAAATATTATTATTATAATTATTATTATTATTAAATGACCACAATTCCCCCTTAACAGAAGTCAAATCAGGAGTGCCTCAGGGGTCTGTACTGGGACCAATTTTATTTTTGGTTTACATTAATGACGTAAGCAATAACTTAAGTTCTAATGTTCGGTTATTCGCCGACGATTGCGTAATTTACAGAAACATTAACAGCCATGAAGATTCTAATGCTTTACAGACCGACCTGGGTAATATTGTTAACTGGTGCGAGGATTGGCAAATGCAAATAAATGCTTCCGAAGCAAAAGCTATGACATTTACCAGGTCTACTAACATACACCTAAATTCGTATTCTACTAATAACCCAGTGATAGAAAACGTTTCTACGCTAAAATATCTGGGTGTCTATTTGTCGTCCAACCTTACGTGGAATGAACATATTGATGCTATAATTTCCAAGGCAAGTAAAACACTCGGTCTCATCAAACGAAATTTGTATTTAGCTAGACAATCAACTAAACTTTTAGCTTATACTACATTAGTTCGATCTAAACTTGAGTACGCGTCCATTATTTGGAACCCAAACCAGGCATACTTAACACACAGACTGGAGGCCTTGCAAATAAAGCGGCACGTTTCATTACTAAGAACTACTCCCGTACATGTAGCATAACTGCCATTAAAGAATCTCTACTGCTGCTGCCCTCCCTCGAAAAAACGAAGATACTAGCATTGCTATCTCACTTCCCCGGCTTATTATAGTGCGTCGTCATTTGCTGCATCGCATATCAACCTGCCCATCGCATTTTTCCACGTCTAGATCACCCCTTTCAAAGTCCTCCCCTGTTTGCCCGTACTAACCTTCTTCGTACATCCCCTTGTTGTCGTTGGCCATCTTTGATTGGAATCGATTACAGAAGATATTGCCACAATTCATTATCACGATTTGTTGTAAGCCGTTTGAAGCGCTTTTAAGTGCGAAGCACTCTTAGTCGGGCCTACTCCTGCTTCCACCGCCGGCCGTCCCGTCCGCAGACTGCAACGGAGCTAGCTAGCGTGCCTAGCAACGGCGCCGGATTTCCGACGCGTGAGGCGCTCGCATAGCGCCTCCTCTCCCCCCTCGCCTACTCTTTTAAAGCCCCTTTACTACTCTCCAGCTCGCACACACCTCTCTCGGCGCGCCAGCCACGGCCACTACACTATATAAAAAAAAACAGCATCGGGCCTCCAGGTTTCCATCCGAGGACTTTGCGGCCGCAGCGCGACGCTCTACCGACTAAGCCACGGACACGACGCTGATGTCATTGTTAGTAACGCGCCTTATATCTTTAACGCATTCAAACTACGTCGTCAGCGGCGTGCTTTGGCGACTCAGGGGCTTTATAGCGGCTTGATAACTGCGTGGTGTAACACGTGATACTACAAACCCGATGGAAGAGATGGAAGAGAATGCGGCGAGGCGGTGGCTGCGGGGTCCGAGCGCAAGCGCCGCAAGCGGGCCGACAACCGTGCATTCGCACCGTTCACCATTCCTCCCCCTCGGGAAATGCGGGGGAATTTTTTATGTATAGATAGCTAAAATTATCAGAGCCATGAACCATGCATTATGTGCGCTTGCTTTGTATTTATTTTCCATTTACTGTTTTGGTTTTTTGCTTTTCTACCTTTTCCTGTTACATCCCCGCTCTTGACTGTTTTGAATTGAAATGTATCCCACACTTTGTTCACCCCCCCCCTCCCTATGTAATGCCCTTCGGGGCCTTTATGGTATCTGAATAAAAAAAAAAAGCGGACACCAGCATAATTATAAAACAAGTGGACAAGGGTGAGCCATTGCTATACTTGACAGGTCTGAATACTTGGGAAAAGGGAATGCGACAACTAAACGACAGACAATTCTATTAGGAGCTGCCAAAAGATCCCACAACATTGTATGAAAGTGATATTCACAACACCCTCAAATCTCTTCTCACAGAAGGTAATCTAACTGCCGGGATGGAGAAAATTATGTCACCGGAACATCCTGTTCCTAGCCGATTTTACTTGCTACCCAAAATACATAAGAACAATCACCCGGGCAGACCAATTGTATCCAGTAACGGGATGGTGACAGAAAAAATTCCCCCGCATTTCCCCGAGGGGGAGAATGTGAAAGTGCGAATGCACGGTTGTCGGCCCGCTTGCGGCGCTTGCGCTCGGCCCCCGCAGCCCACCGCCTCGCCGCCTTCTCTTCCATCTCTTCCATCGGGTTTGTAGTATCACGTGTACACCACGCAGTTATCAAGCCGCTATAACGCCCCTGAGTCGCCAACGCACGCCGCTGACGACGTAGTTTGAATGCGTTAAAGATATAAGGCGCGTTACTAACAATGACATCAGCATCGTGTCCGTGGCTTAGTGGGCAGAGCGTCGCGCTGCGGCCGCAAAGTCCTCGGATCAAAACCTGGCACCGGATGCTGTTTTTTTTTTATATAGTGTAGTGGCCTGGCTGGCGCGCCGAGAGAGGGTGTTGCGAGCTGGAGAGTAGTAAAGGGGCTTTAGGAGAGTAGGCGAGGGGGAGATGAGGCGCTATGCGAGCGCCCTCACGCGTCGGAAATCCGGCGCCGTTGCTAGGCTGCGGACGGAGGACGGCGGTGGAAGCAGGAGTAGGCCCGACTAAGAAGTGCTTCGCACTTAAAAAAATCCAAGCTTCATTAATCGCATCATATAGGACATCTCCCCTACGTTCCCGTCCTACATCAAAGATACCACCCATTTTCTACTGGAAATTGCTGGTAGCGTCATCTCCCCAGGATGTTTTCTGGTAACGCTGGACGTGCACTCATTGTACACAAATATTCCCCACACGGACGGCATCGCCACGACCTTGGCAGTATTTATTGGCTTACACAACCCATCAATAGAGATAGAGAGCGAAACTCTCGCAACTCTTCTAACAGTCGCACTAAATTATAATCCCTTCAAATTCATTGAAAATCACTTTCTTCAGATCTAAGATGGCTCCAACTCAGATGGCTAAGATGGTTTAGAATTAAGATGGCTCCAAATTACGCCAATACTTTTATGGCATCATTGGAAACTCATTTCATTGAGAAGCACTGTTTTACAGGCATTTCCTAGATGATATATTCATGGTATGGAACCACGACAAAGCGAGCCTTCTTCAATTTATTTCATAATTTAACGGTCTCCATCAATCAATCAAGTTCTCCATGACATATCTCAAGATACTATCAACTTTTTGGATGTAACCTTTCAGGTACATGGCAACTCTCTCGCGACCACCGTCTACAAAAAACCAACAGATTTCCAACAGTACCTGCATTTTGACAGCAACCACCCACGACATTGAAAAGTTGGAATATCCTACTCGCAGGCATTCAGATACCACCGAATGTGTTCTGATGTCCAGCAATTTGACAGAAATTCGAAAAATGTAAAGAACATTCTTCGGAATCAAAACTACCAAGAAAATATAATTGATGACGCAATCAATCGGGCCCGCCGAACAGACCGCCAGACAGCATTATCAAAAGACAATTCGCAAAAAAGGAAACAGCCCACACTAACCTGGTATTAACATACGGTGCGAAGACGCCACGAGTAAACAACATACTGAGCAGCCATTTCAACATGATCAGACAAAGTGAGCACCTGTCTGCTGTCTTCGCCAAACCACCCCGTGTAGTGTATCGTAAAGGCAAGAACTTAAGAGGTATGCTTGTTGAGGATAAAATTGGAGTCACGAAAGAACACTCAGGATGCCGCCCATGCGGGAAAACCCGCTGCAAAATGTTTTCCCTCATCACCCCAACCGACGCGGCAAAATCTAACTTTTATAAATTTTTCTTCCCAATTAAAGAAAGCCTCGACTGTGATTCCAGTAACGTCGCATACAGACTGCACTGTGAAATGTGGCGCAAGGACTATATTGGCGAAACTGAGAGAATGCATTCCGGCTCAGATTCATCAACGACAAATTCCACGTCACCTCAGCCGGATCTACCACTCTCCAAACGTATGCGCTTGCCGGATCATTCCATTAAGCATATCGGAATTACTCTCCTGCACTCCGGCTTCCGCTCTTCCCTCGAACGCGAGCAGAGGGAGTCCTTCTTTATACATGAATTCCAGGCATTCACCCATGTCATCAATCAGGATCAGGGCCGGCTCTCATTCTTGCAGCAAAAAGCTGCGCCTTAGGCGGAAATACGGGGACCATGCGGACGGTAGAGAAGGTGAATGCGGAACCGGGATCGTGCATACAACTTAAAAAGAATGCACGCAAGAAAAAAGGAAACTCCGTTTTAGGGACCGAGCCAAACAAAACAAACACGGTAGAACCGCCCTCCCGCCCGTTCGGCAACCATTACCCGTCTCATCAGTGACCATGAAGAGTTGTGAGCGCACCCCGCGGACCCCCAACGCCGAGTGGCCTGAATTATGACCGCCGTAACGCCGACAGACAAACCGCCGAAGAATGCCGCCGCAAACGTAAACAAATTCCTGTGTTACTTGTGCCACGGCTCGCTGGCCGCGCAGGAAAACTGAGCTACACCCCTCGGTTTCGTCGATGTAGCGTCAAGACGAGAGAAGCTGTAACCTTAGCAGGAATAAAACAAATCCGAAAATTGGACAGCCAATTGGGAGTATGGCGCGGGGACCATTCGTCGGCTGGGCGGGCCATACATGTATGCGGCCTTGCAGTTTGACCGAGTCGAAGATCTATGCCTGTGCCGCCATCTGATGCCCGTCTCGCTTTACCCTTTTTTTCCGCCTTTTCCTTTCCCGCTGACTATTTTTACATGTCCGAAGCACTCAGGACTCAGTCTTCATTTTGATTTTGATTTGGCTTGTGCTTCTTGTTATCTTGTTTTCGTGCTGCCTTTTCGTCCGTGTTCTTTCCCCTTCACTAACTTCCACGTTTCTAGACAATCGGAATACGTCACTTGCTCAAAACCTGTGAAACACCCCTCATCCGCGACCTCTCCCAGAGGGATGAGGGGAATGACCCTCTCTCAGACATTTATGTATAAAGGCAAAATGTGAGCAATCAAAATACAGCACTGAAGAATGAGTTTTTAACTACGAAACTGTTGGCAACCAAAACAGGGAAACGTGGCACTCGACTTCTTTCACTATATATATATATATATATATATATATATATAGAGAGAGAGAGAGAGAGAGAGAGAGAGAGAGAGAGACAGAAAGAGAGAGAGAGAGAGGAGTACACAAGACACAAGAGTACACAAGGAGTACACGAGCATGTCGACCACCTGGGCGACCAGTCTGCGCTGTTCTTCTCTTGAGAGCGAAGCCGGTCAGTCCAGGTGGTTATAGAAAGCGATGGGAGGGGTAAGAGTCCGATAGCTGAGCCGCCGGTCAGTAGAATAGGCAATCGGGTAAATCAGTGTAGCAGTGGGGCAGTTGGGACAAGAAAGATTAGATCTATTGCAACAGAGGAATAGGCTGGAGGTAGTGATCAGGGCGTTCATTTGGATGTGCCGGAGGGGTCGAGCCTCCGTTACGGTGATTGATGGATGAGGAGGCGGGTGGAGTCGTTTGTAGAGGCGGAACTACCTCATTGGTGGTACGGCACACGGAGAGCCCCCCCCCCCCCCCTCCGTAAACCCCATCCGCCGATGGCCCGGTTCAGGGGATCAACGGTGCCACATAAAGAGTGTCGCGGGAAAGTGGCAGCGCCAACTCATTGCCGTCAATTCCGGAATGTCTAAGGGCCCAACTGAAAAAAAACAGGGGACGGCTGTAGAGCGGAGACCTCTTTTTTGACCTCCTGGTGAAGGGTAGAGGGTAGTGAGCGATTTTTTATGCATATAATAGCCGCATGACAGTCAGAAAAGACCGCGTATTAGGAGACAGGGGAAAGAGAAGCAAAGGACTAAAGGGCATGTGCAATGGCGAGACCGTCAAGAGACATTGCGTCCGGAGGGTGAAGGTGCAGCCCCTAGTGTGAGGTTCGGCTTCAGCAAGGTGAGGGTCGTACAGAGCGTAACAGCATTAGCCTCGAGGAGCCACAAAGGAAGCATCTGGGTAAGCAATTCCATAGCTGGGAAATGAGTAGAATGATGCTGCAGGGCGGCATGATAACGACCTGCATGAAGGACGGGGGTATGTTTTACGGGAGAGGGGAGATACGAAGGTTGGGCGCCGAAATTTTGTCGGACAGCCGAGAAAGCAGGGAATGGTGATAAAGATTGAGGAGAGAGCGAAGAGAATAACCGGAGAATCAAGTTAAGGATATAGGCCGAAGGTTAGGGATGGAAGGAGGTTTTCCAGATTTGCGAATCATGGTAATAAGGGAAGAAGCCCAGAAGATCGGAATGCAGCACTGTGCCAGGCTTGATTAAAAATCTAGGGGTGGAACTCTTTCGCATGGTAGGGGAGGTTGGAGAGCCGTGTATGCGATCGCGTCTTCCCCAGGAACAGAAAGCGTAGCACTTGCAACCATGGTCAACTCGAGCTCCCGGAGAGTGAAAGAGTGGTCCAGATCAGAAATACATTTACCCGTGTAGTCTATATTGCAAGGAGTAAGAGGGGGAAGAATATCAGCAGACGCTAGTTGGTTAAAGAGGTCGGAGGGGGGTTCCTTGAACAACACCTTTAGCTAGAGGGGAAGCAAGCGTGGGCATTGGGCCTAGAAGAAATTTAAAAAGAGAGCATATTGATCGGGAGTGCAAAGCAGTGTGAAGATGGTCGGAGAGCCTGCTCCACCGAGAACGTTCGAGAGAAACGCAGTGGGAAACGATCTCTTCTCGTAGAGCCGCGTTTCTGGAAACGAGCTGAGTATTTTGTGGTTGGGAACAGAATGAGCGCTGCAGTCGCTTACGGCGGCGCCATAAACGGAGAAAGTGAGGGTCAGGGTCTTTGATCAAATGACGGATGCGAACACGGCGACTGCTGCTCGCAAACGCCGTGCCAATGACCGACGTCCAGTCAACATACGATTCAAAGCAGCCGTCATACGACCCAGTCAGTGTGAGTGACGAGGCGACATCGCGGGACGTGGGAAACGGAGATAGAAAGATGCATCAGAAAATGGTCGCTGAGGAGGTGTTGGAACTTCTTTCTCTTCAGCGCTGTAGCACATGACACTCAGCAACATCAATCTCATCAGCACCGACCGAGCGGTGGCATGCGCTCGCGCTGCACTCGCAGCCAGTTCGATTAAAAGCCCTCACCCTACTGGACGTGTCCTTTCCGCTCTCTCACGAGGGCTTGGCAGTCGGAGGACATTGAGTCCATTACATGGTGCCGAAACCCGGGATCGTGCAACAAGGCTTACCTCATCGACGCCCGGAGCCGCGCAAGTCCTTCGAACCGACGTGGCGCCGGCGACCTTGGCCCCAGAATCCCCGGAAGCCATTTGACCCCCATGAAACGACTACTACGACGTCGCCAAAGCCTTCGTTCTCAGCTGGATGGCGTAACTGTAGAAGCGGAAGCAGCGTGGTGAGGTTAACCTGGACTTTCAGCGTCGGAGGTGAGTGTTCTGCTTGAACGAATCGAAGCGCTCCACCTGCAGATAAGGAAGCTCGAGGACCGGATTTTTCACAAGACGCCAGGCGACCTGCTGGTAATGAGACGTCGGACGTTGGAAAATACGGTGATAAGGTTGTGAACACGACAGCGAGCCTGAGGTTTTTGCTGGAGAAACGACCTTACATCCAGACTACCCACACGACCAATGAGATGCCCGAGTCCGGCCACCAGCAAGTCTAAGCTGCCTCACCTTCACGTAAGTTTGACGGGAACCGGAAGAACTGGCAGCGTTTCTGGATGAAGTTTTCATCGGCTGCGCACAACCACAGCGAACTGAGCAATGCGGACAAATTCAACTATTTGAACACCCTCGTTACTGGAGCAGCCGCGTCCGCCACCTCTGGGCTTCAGGCCAGCGAGGAGTGCTACAAGGACGCAGTTGACATCCTGAAAAAGAGCTTCGGAAACGAAAGAATCATCGTCCAAGATCATCTCAGAAGCCTTCTGAACCTGAAACCGGTTTCGTCATCTAGCAACACACAGAAACGTCGACGTCTCTGCGATCAGATACAGGTGCATGTACGAAGTCTGAAGGCCCTTGGCACCAGTCCCGCTAATTACTGATTGATGCTACGGGAGGTTCTCTTTAGAACGCTACCGCCCGATATGGTCTTGAAGTACCACGAACTCTTCAAGTCACCGACGTCTACTTCAACAACATCCAGCTCGACGCAAGCCGTAGTTGGCCAACAGAACGAGACGGCACAACCCGAACAAGAACTCCAGCAGCTTCTAGAGTTTTTCGACCATCAAGTTCGGTGTCGAGAAGCGGTGGAGCGTCAAACAGCTGTGACAACACCGGACGTCGCCGTCACACCACAAGAGGCACCTAGACAACAGAGACTCTGTAACTTACACACCGTATCGGCTCTGCAAAACTCGGCGAACAACCCTCCACGGTGCTTGTTCTGCCAGTCCGTTGCTCGCGAGGTGCTTCGGATGGCGTAGAAGTCCTCTGTGCCTGTTGAACCTCTTCTCAGATGACATCAGTCAGGGAAGCCACTTGAGGTTGAGGCGTTGTTTGAACAAGCTTCCGAAGCTCCTTCCTGACCACTGCTCGGATGGTCTCGCGCTATGTATCGGAGCTTACAGTTGCGGCACCGATGGCCGCCGAGAACAGCATGTTGACAGGGTGGTCGTACTGCCTCGTTCGAATTTCTAGCGTCTTCTCCATAAAGGCGGCTTCAGATGCGAACTCGACCACCGTTTTAGGGGGTAACGGACAAGGGAAGCAAAGAGTTCATGCTTTACTCCTCGCAAAAGAAATCTGTTTCTTTTCTTCAGTCATTTCCGGCTCCCGATAGCGAAATATTCGCTTCATTTCTTCAACAAAGATCACCAGTCCTTTGTTGGGGTTTCGAGCAAAAGTGCAGCTCGCTGTTTTTTCACCACGGTAGTGAAGGTCTTAAGGAACTTGCTTTTGAATTGAGCCCAGTCCGTCAAATAGCTCGCATGGTTCTCCAACCAAGTTCGAGCTGCATCTTCTAAGTAAAAGAAGACATGCCGGAAAGTTTCTTCATCACCCTACCGGTCGAAGGTGTGGACGCGCTCCAGCTTCTGCAACCATTCTTCGGAGTCTTCAGCGGGGGTCCCCGGAACGATTGCGGTTCCCGGGGCTGCTGCAAGACCATTGGCGACATTTCTTCCTGCGCAATGGTGTTGGTTGCAGCGTTCGTTGTCTTGGGCTTCTGACAGAAGACTGAACTCGGGAAGCAGACCTTGGAGTCGGCGGGTGGCTCTAGTTGGACTGGCTCGGCGGCTTCCAGAGGACGTAGGGAGTACAAAGGGCTCGTACCCCGCACCTCTACCACATGTCACGAAGCCAAAGACTACGTAATTCTTGTCAAGAAAAACAAGTTTATTGGAGCGAACTTGCTCTACCCTACCAACTCGAAGAATACACAGGCGGCGAAGCAGCAGTCAACAAAGTGGCGCGCGTAGGCGAGCGTCGGGAAGTCGGGTACCACGGTGTCTGCTCTGCAGGCTTTTGTCTTTCGGCGCTAGTGTTTCTCGAACCATCGATTTACACCGAGTACATTGTACAAGAAAGAAGAATATTATAGGCAAGTGACGCTAGGTCAAAACGCTCTCCTTATGATAATGAGATAACCCATGCGGCATAAACATAAAGAATGGAACACGCCCTTCAGTTGGGGCACAGATATCTCAGTCGGGCGCAGGCGGGCAGCAAAAAATAAAACATAATCAAATAAACTCAATATATGGTTTGCGGCCATATTCAGTCTGTGCGGAATTGTAATTCACCAGTGGCTGATCAATTCCAAAGTATCTACATCCGTCCTGGGCGAACAATTCCTTGTGACAACGAAACACGCGGCATTGTGGTAGCTCGGAAATTTGAATAACTTGTTAATCTTAGTAAGAATGTCAAGCTGAACCTTCATGAATCATACATTACGCCATTTGCATTTAAGGCCAGAAAGGATGAGATGCCGAAATCCTATCGCGTCTTCCCGCAGACTCAACGTCTGCGGACTCAGCTGAATATAACGAAGCTTTCTGCAATTATATGGAGGCTGAACTTCTCCCTCAGCAACGTCCCCGGCTACTCACCGTGACAAGGCTCACCACCTAGAATAGAACAAAACACAATTTCGAAGGCCGTCACATTTAAACTACCAGCATTCTTTCTTAAAATTTCTGTCGTGGAGGAAAAACTTTACACTCCTCATGGAGCGAAGTAACTTCTTGACATAGCCGCTTACATTCATGAACAAATTAGAAGAGCGCAAGAAAACCGTCAATTCGCAAAGAGCGCATAACTCATAAGTGGAAAACAACACACCATTAGCACCGATCTACATTTCACATTTTTTGTTACAGGGACACTGAAGTGATTTGTAAACATTGCGGGATTACTAGAGCAAATTGTAGTCCGGAGTCCCTAGGCCCTGTTTCGACCACTCTGAGCGCGTTTACGCGAATTTATTTAGTAGAAAAATAAATTCGAAAATGCTGTCCTCCTCTCAGCACCCTCGCCCATTTTCTGTGGAGTTTTCGTGTGACGTCAGGAGGAGAGAAGCTGGCAATTGGCTGCGCTACTGCACGGTTCGACGGCCTTCCGACAGAGTCAAGTCGGCCCAGCGTTTCATCCACCGGCCTCCGACGGGACGTCGCAATTCGATCACTCAGTTGAAACAAAGCCAGGACACGTTTTTGAATGGAAGAACGTGCCTTTCTTTACTTTGGTAGTTTGTACACTGTATCTAGCTCCAATCAAAGTCGCTTCACACAAGCGCTGCACAAGCGCGCATGCGACGCTTCGCTTACTGGTACGCCAGTAGGAAAATATAAGGCCACTTGAAGGCGGGAGAAGCGTCAGCGAAGTCAATATAGGTACTAAGGAAATAAAATCAACTAAACATTTTACCGTACTGCGTAAAACTAGGGTGCAGGAAGCACTTTTTGCGCTCGATGAACAAGCACAGCAGTCAGCAGCACGACTACGCATCTGCGAATGCTTTTTCGTCTAGGAAACGCAATTGCTATACGTGAGATATTGTGGAAACTTGGCGGACGCTTACTGCACGAGCGCAATACAACAAATAGTCACATAAGCTGCTTGAAATGCTCAAACTATATAAAAGTGTAAAATGGTTCTACATTATATATCTTATATTTCCAAGGTCAGAAGCGCTCGCCCGTGGCCGAGTGGTTTGGAATGTTGGTATGTTATTGCAAGGGTTTTGCGAGTCACCAGTTCGAATCCCCGGGGGTACATTTTTTTTAATAATAAGTTGACTTTTTCGTTTTCGGCTGATGTTTTCTGTACTGAGTTCACCTTTGTTTGGGCCAGAACGTTCGCTGCTATCACAGGGTAACCGGTTACAACAACACCACAGCAAAGGGCAGGAACCTGTTAGAAGAAGCAGCCACAGCACAATTCGAACTTCTCACCGATCCCACGCAGCCCTCGCGCATCGGTACATCCGTCGCACGTGACTCTAATCCAGACCTCGCCTTCGCCTACCTACCCGACGGCAGAACTGCCAAGTGGAAGAACACCGGGGTGAGTCTGGGCAGCGATCATTTCATTATTGAGGTGGAGATCCCAGTGCGGGCCACGAAAACCCCCGGCATGAACGAAAAGAGTCACAAAGATATAGACTGGAACATCTTCCGACAACAAGCAACCGCATCCACTGTAGGTGACATTGATCAGTGGACCAGTGACCTACTTAAAGCTGCCGATGAAGCCACCACGACAGTGGTCACCGACAATACCATCCGAAGCGTCGATTCAAAGCTCGTCCACATGATCGAAGCCCGCTAATCCCTCCAGCGAAGATGGAGGAAACGCCGGCACCTCCGCTCCTTGCGGAAAAGGATTGCGCAGCTCGGTAAAGCGATTGAGTTGCACAGTCGACAACTCAGCGCACAACAATGGCATGCCCTATGTAACGAAATGGATGGACAATTACACACCAGTAAAGCCTGGAGGTGGCTTAGGCATTTAAAGGACGAAGCGCAAAGCAAAGGCTACCAGCAGCACAGGCTCAACCAAATTATACACACAGCAACCAAAACGCTTGGCGATCAAGAGCTACGAAGACGACTGAATAATCAATACCTGCCAGTCACCCCGATCGTCACCCACCCTGACTACCAAGGTCCGCGGAATCCTGAATTGGATGCAGAGATCCAAGAATGGGAAGTTCGCAATGCGGCACAAACGCTAAACTGCCAGTCAGCAGCAGGACCGGATCGAATACATAACAAGATGTTACGAAACCTCAACAACACGGCCATAACGGCACTAACGGCATACTACAATAAGTGCTGGCGTACCGGGGTACTACCCAAGCAATGGAAAACCGCCAAGACAGTCCTAATACCGAAACCAAACAAGCCTCCAAGCATCGACAACCTCAGACCTATCTCCCATACATCCTGCGTCGGCAAAGTCCTGGAGCATATCCTTAACAACAGGTGGCAACGCTACCTAGAGGACCATGACATGTACCCGACGACCATGCTGGGCTTTAGAGCCAAACTCAGTACGCAGGACGCAATACTACAACTATGGCATGACGTCATCGAGACGCCAAGCAAGGTGGACTGCAGGGCCATCCTGGGCCTCGACCTTAAAAGCGCCTTCGATAATGTCCAACACTCCGCCATCCTCAAGCAAGTGAGCAAGCTGGGACTGGGTGAGAGAACATACAATTATATCCGGGCCTTTCTCACGGATAGAACCGCAAATATACAAATTGGCAATACACAACTAGAGGAGCGCAAGAGAGGGAGCACTGGCACCCCACAGGGATCTGTCATCTCCCCGTTCCTCTTCAATCTAGTCCTCATCCCAGTGGCAGAACGCTTAATCCAAATCCCAGCAGTCAGACATTCAATATACGCGGATGATATCACCATATGGATGACCGGAGGTACCAATGGACACATCGAAGAATCGTTACAACGAGCGATAAATGAGGTCGAGGCCGGACTGGCCGACACTGGACTCAAGTGCTCACCGCAAAAGTCCGAGCTCCTAATACTAACACCGCCGGGCTCGCTCAGAAGAGAAGCCGCTGAGAGCGCCTCTTGCATTGCCCTCCACGCGCAGGACGGAACACAAATCCCACACGTCAAAAGTATAAGAGTGCTCGGATACCACATCGATGAGGGCCGGAATACCAACCGCACGGCCCTAAACAAGCTACTGACGAGCATCGACACCACCACCCGGTTGATAAGGAGAATATCCACACGCAACGAAGGCATGCGCGAAGCCAACCTCCTTCGCTTGCTACAGTCCTTTGTAGTCAGCCAGATCTCCTCTACCGGCTCCTACCACGCATGGCTGGCACAGGAACGCGACAAGATAAACGCCGCAATCCGGAAAGCATACAAGGTCGCCCTTGGACTGCTACAATGCACCAGCAACAAAGCGCTTGACACTCTGGGAGTCCATAACACCCTGGACGAAATATGTGAAGCTCAGAGATCTGCCCAAATCGCACGACTACAAGCAACACCGACTGGAAGAGAAATACTACGCAGGATTGGACAGCTTAGTAGCTTGAGCTGGGCCACTGGCCAAACACCCCTCGAGGCCTAGACTAGGCAGGAGGGGGGAGAATACCCCGACGAGGGTTTTCCTCTCATCCCTCCCCACGCAGGATCACGTAATAAAGTCTTTCTCTCTCTCTCTCTCCACGAACTAGTTTACAGAACGCGCGCCGGCTGACACTGGCGCGATAGCGAGTTCTCGTTGGCGTGCTGTTGCCAACCGCCGACTGCTTGCAGGCAGTGGGCACAGGACAGGACCAACAAGGCCTTCGCCTGGTGCGAACACGCTTTTTACTATACAGGCATAAGTGAGGCAAGCTCTAAATATGGGGGAAAAGCGCATGGCATTTGAGCGTCTGCGGGGACGCGGAGGGCGTTCATTCATTGCGTAGGACTCGGCTAGTGATTGCTACGATTCCAAGCCGTCCTAGGAGGCTTATCTTATGCATTTTACAGCCGACAACAAGGCAAAAGCGCGGTACCACGATAACTAAGATGTCGAGAAGGCCCATCCAACGCTGCCTTCGGATTTCAAGCATGTTGTTTTACAGAATCGAAACCGAAACTTGTTTTGAATGCTAACCAATCAGGGTGCGTCTCCTCCCGTCATCACAGCCCTTAGTTGGTGCGGCCGCCGCAAACCGCGCATGGTAGTTTTTCTTCTTTCGCGCTTTGTAAAATAATTACCGACTTTGCAACCGGATAAACGATGAAAAGTGTGCTCATTCGAGCCAGTCTCTGCAGTGCAAGCGAAAACGGGAGCTTGACAAATTCACTTCAGTGCACCTTAAGTGGAGTCCAAGCACAGAAAGAGCAAGAACCACCTTCTACGACATGTCTTATGTCGTAGAAGGTAGCAATAGCACCTCTATTGAAGCTATTACGAGGGGGAACGCGCTGTGTGCGTTTATAGAAACGCAGTCTTTTATCGGGACGTTTACTCCACAGCGAATTGTGTTCTCCAATGATATACGGATATTGGCATTCAATGGCTGTATTTATCCGTCCACGCACCCCACTCTAAACGAAAGCTGATTAGACCATAATGGAATGGCAAAATCGGGTAGGCAGTCCTCAAGCTCTCAACAAAATTCCCCGATAAAAAAGTAAGGATCGTGTGGACGTCTGCACATGCCTACATGGAGAGCAACAAATGTTCCACCAAAACGTCCGATAACTTGCCAACCAGGATTAGGAGGACGTGGATAAACCTACATTAGTTGTAACCTACAAAAACACAACGCTGCATTACAAGCTTAATTGGCGGGCTTTCTCGCTATATTATCCAAACCTCACCAAGTCACAAGAAACATCACTCAGACTTGTCCAAGCATCTTCCCGGATCTAATTAGCCTAATCCAGACATACTGTTGCCAATATCCAGCAGAATGCAAATACAGCCAACAACAAGGTACGCTCAGACAGTATAGACTTAGAGTGTGTGAGCTAGGATTGAGGCTTGGACAAGTTTCTTCATGGTTTTACAGAAGGGGAACAGTTATAAATTGGACACACAAGAGAAGAAGGCGTGTGTCATATTTTGCGCTGTAGCATTTCTTAAAAAACAAACAAGCACCTACTACCCGTTTCCCGAACCCCAAATCCTCAAGAGCAATTATATACATTGCTGTCTTGTTCTGGCCTCTCCGACCAGCTTCTGATCACAGGAAGAACAGCCGATACCAAATTACCTTATGAATTCCTGTGGAGAGGGAATCACGCCTAGAAGAAATAAAAGAAACTTTTTCTAATAAGCGTCTTTTGCTTTCTCTCTCGCCTTCATAACTTGAAAAAAAACGGTTTTGATTATGATCGCAGAAAGCTTTTAATTTACTCGACTTAACCCACAAACACTATCAACGTCACAAAATGACGGCTTTTCTGCAGTATCTTTCGGAGTGGACTACAGAAGACGGCAATCAAAGGCTTAGAATCTTCACTTTGATAAAATTATCTTTTCATCCATTTCCTTCTGCGCAAGATGAGAACGCGCTTGTGTTTGGATTAGGGCTTTGTTGTACACTACGCAGAAACGTTCGCTCCTTCTGAGAAGGCCACTGAAGAATCTGTAGAATTCCTTGTTCAGTGAATTTGGTTTAAAGTCCGGCGGGTGATGTTAATATTTGGCACAGAACAATCTTACATCCACAGTTCAAGCATGAGGTCTGCTGCTGCTGCTGCAAGAGTAACCATCGAATGACAGCAACACTGGAGTGAGAGCTGGCTGTCCTGACTCGCGTGCACACCGAGTAGTTGCCTCATCCGGTGCAGCAGTTGCGAAGGTCGTTGGTCGCCCAGATTTTCCCGACGTAAGAGCCGCTGAAGTGTGCTTTCTTCAGGCGCCTCGAGGCTGTCCAGCACCGTCTTCTTGAGGGTGTCGTATTCCGTGTGTGTGTGGGGGGGGGGTGAAACCAAAATGTCGTCGATAGCATCAGCCATTTCTGGGGGCAGGGCGGTGACGGCGTGAAGGTACTTCGTCGTCGACTGCGAGGTGATGTGCCGGAGCTGAAAACAGGCCCCACTTGGCTGAACAAAACTCTGGGATATTTAGGCCAAGAATTTGGTAGCTTGAGTTCTGTGGCGAAGACTGCAGGCATGGAGGCAGCAATGTTGCCGTCGGAGCTCATCGCGGCGTGTTCGTTGAAGCGTTGTTCGGGTCACCAATTTCGTAGGAGCCCGGAATGTCGGCTGCTGAAGGAGGCGACAAAGCAGACGTGGAGCTACTTTGCAGTTTCAAGACAACACTGTTTATTTTCAAAAGGTGCGTACGCTGAGAGCGTCCCCCGACGAGGGAAAGAAGGGGAACCCACGGATCCTTCAAAAGAAAAAGGAATATGCCCCCCCCCCCACAAACGAGCAGATGGCAACGGTAACAGGTTTAATGCCAGGAGTCGGCCGGACCACAAGTTATGCCTCCCTCGACGGCGACCGTTGAAGAGGGCGGGGGAATGACCCCGAAGTAAGCATGCGGCGCCGTCGCCAATACGCGTCTTCCACAAAGGCGCTCTGTCGTCAAGCCGGCGGCGGACCGGAGAGAAAGGAAAAGCCCCGTCTCGCGGGAGCTGCTTGCGCTGGGGTGCCGAGTGGCTTCCGCTACAGCTGCAACTTGAGTAGCCCTCAAGATTCGGGCATGTGCTACACGGGATAAAATTTTCGTGAATTCTGTTTCTATGAACACCGCACTTGCAGGGCTTAAGGCCGTTACAGAACCATCTGTATTTGTTTTCGGTTATTAAGTTGCTCGTTGAGAAACTGCATGGCAAGTTGTTTGAAGGCCAGTTGTAGCAAGTAGGCCTTCTTTCCAATGCCCGTAGCATGGAAAAGAATCTGGGGGATTGCCCGGGCACCAAAACGAGAAGGAGGGTGTCACCTCAGGCGTGCACGTCAACGGTATTTCAGTCCAGTGCGTGGTGACAATCGCTGCAAAAGTTAGGTCGAATTCGAGAGAGCTGGGCTAGAGCACTGCGCGGGCCCGGGCTGACCAGGTATCAGGGTCCGGCCCGACCGGCGGCTCAGGACGGCTGCCTGACGCGGATTACCGGCTGGCCCGCGGTCGGCCGCACCCAAGGCTGCGGGATGTGCCAGGGCTCGGGGCTCAAGGCCATAGGATGGGCCGTGCTCTGGCTTGAATTCGTCAGCCTGGTTGTAACTATTTCCGATGTGAAGTATAGAAAAAATCGATAAGAAGGCTGTTGTGAGTTTTTTCCACGATCCTCTTGACTCTAGTTCAATGCATCGTTTCAAACGTGTTTTTCGAGGACTCATAGTATACTTTTAACCGTATTTTTTGTGCCGCAACCACTTTTATATTTCGGTGCATAACATAACAAAGGTACGATTACTAGAAATGTTGTAGCGCGGAAGAGAATTTTGCACATCCTGGAACTCTGCACCTGTGTCTGCGTACACGTCAGTTTCGCATATCGCACCCCTCCAAATTCGGCAGCCGCGGCTAGGAATCGAACTCGCGTTCAAGGTGAACATAACCACTAAGCAACCAGTGCCGGCAAAACATTTGTGCCTGGGACAACCACATCGTTTTTCCGAGAATCGGGTCATGAACTCTGATAGTGCTTCTGATATAACAATTCAAGGTGTTACGTAAAATCAGGAGAGTCCAAGGAAAACTACATTGACTACTTAAACTAAATATTTGCTGTGAATTCATTACCTGCTGTACAGACCACAGTCACCGTCTGATTCTCCGCTACGAAGACACCTAACCAAATATAAAATATTTCTTTCAGCATCTAGGCCCCAGTCTCCGCCCACTCGCATCCTGCTTAGGTTTAAAAATAAAAACTTGGCCTGGGTCAGGCCTAGCTTTTGGACGAAAGGCCCGGGGCTGGCCACGGTCAAGCTTACTTATTGACGCCCGGACGGAGCCTCCTCCGGACTAGATGTTACGGGCCCGGGCTGCACTATGCGTCCTAAAGCGGGCTCGCAGGTGGCCGGGGCCTTACAACCACGCCCTTGCATGGCTTTAAGATGAACAAGTTGGTGACTCTATAGCCTCGTGAGGAGCCGAATGTGTTGGCGCAGTGCCTGAGTAGCCACATAAGTTGTCTCAGGGTTCTATTGGGCAATGCAGATGGTTCTCACTGTTGACGCACATCGCGCCAAACCAAGAAACTAGCTCACAGTGCGCTTGGGAGCCGTAGATTGCCCGAAGGTTAGCTGAGGATGTGCTTGAGATCGCCGACAAGCTGTAATGCAATACCCCCAAGGAAGTGTGCCTCGTACAGCTGCATAATTGTTCTGACCGATATGCCCCAATTCTTTCAAGCAAGAAGTGAGTATGTGGAAAATAGCGGTGATTTTGTTCTTCCGAAAGTCAAAAGTGCGCTCAATGACACGCCTGTGTCAACGACCACGCCAAGGAACCTGTGATTATTCGAGTAAGGTATCGACTCCCCGTGGATAGGGGATATGGGGAGATGCGTTTGCGCGCAAATGGAAGCACTACGCACTTGTTACTAGAAATACTCAGTTCTTGCTTTCGGAGGTATGCCCTCGTACATTGGCTGCTTTTGTAGTCGTGTCGCTGCTGAGGCCGATTGACACGCGAAGCCTGGAGGGCAGATGTCACAGCCGCAAGCGGATAGAGACAGTTTTCGGCAGATCGTGTGCAAGTCCTGTTATAGTCAGGTGAAAAAGTATTGGGATTAGCACCCCACCTTTAGGAACACCTCGACCAATAGAGTGGTGCTATGTTGGACCACCTTCTGTCAAAACAAAAATGATGTTTCGGAAAGGAAGTTTCGTATCTATTTGAATGTTTCGCCAGAGAGTCCGAAGTACTGAAGGGCGTCTAGAACAGAATAGTGAAGCGCTGTATCACAGGCCGCCGTGACTTGAGGAAAAAGAGCTTCTGAGAGGCAAAGTCTCTCAAATCCTCGTCATTACGTCGCATAACTACACTTCCTTTTCTATCGAAAACAGACGTGTCTGACCTGCACAAGCAAAATTCCTGCATAGCTACGTGAAACGTGCGGGTCAACCTTTACATGTAAACCACTCTTTTTAGGGCAAACACTTAGATCGCATTCGTTCTGGAAAGAGTGCAACGAGGAAAGTACCTGAGGGTGCGAGGGCAAGAGGATACAGGTAGCTGCGGACCAGGGGTGGCAGAAAGGTGTCTTCTTTCGAAGTATTTCCAAGCGAAGGAAGTTGCGACACCTCCAGGTTTTTATTGCGACCACTCAGCCTCGAGTACATCGTTGTTCCGTAAACTTTAGTACTACAAAAAAGTTACGCATTCCTGAAACCATGTCAATGTATAATGCGAAAAGAAAATATGCGTCATCTTACGGTAACGTCTGAGCCCAACTTTGGGGATCTAGACAATGTTCTTAAGTACTGAATCCTGCAGAAGGGCTCTATGTTTCATTAGTTCTTTTAGATGCGACTGCATCTCATTCACTCGCCTTGTCCCTCCATACGCTGTTGTTGTCCGTCCACACCACTCCCCCTACACTATAAAAAAAATAATAGTTAGCGGCGCCCGGTTTCGATCCCACGACCTTGTAGGCGGAACGCGAGGTACATGGTGCACTTCCCACTGCGCCACAAAACCGAGACAGAATCAAATGCTACGAACGCGCCTGATATCCTTGACTCATTCAAACTACGTCAAGAAGCTACTGATACAACGCATGATAGGGCAATGATTAACACTTGCAATAAAAGAAAAGAAGCTCCCACTTGCAGCAACAATGATGGAGTAAAGGTCGTTGCGACAGCGAAGCCCCAAGCATACCACTTAGAGAGATTGACAAAGATTGGCCAATAAAACATAATAATAATCATAAAACATAATAATCATACGCGTTCCCGACACGTTTCACGCGATTTCCGAATCAATCCAACGGAAACACCAAGTGAACCCCACGATGCGTCGCATCTACACAGAGTTCCCCTCGCGGGGAGGTGGGCGCAATATTTTTCATGAGTATGTGAAGGTTTTTAGAAAGGTCATTTGGTGCACTGAAGGCCGTGCATGTACAAACTTGTGGGAAAATGGCAACCCTGTAAATCGCATGCTTAATGTGACAATAATAGTCTCAAAAAATGGGCTCTGAATGTAGAGGCTGGCAAATGCAGGAAAGTTCTGCTTACTTTTATCTTCTTCTCTCGCGCAGGTGACTGTATACTAAATGGCACAAAGCTTGTCAATGGGTTCAAACGCGGCACTGAATTCCCATGTGGGATATGGTGGTGCGACAATGCATATCTGTATTTCAACAAGTAAGTATATCTTCGAAAAGTTGATGGCCCAATTTGGCAGAACCACGTGGTTGTCCAGAGTGGCTACAATGGGCTTATTTTGTTATTTGCTCAAAATCCCACAGATTTCGAAATCATTTAAAGGAGTAATGACACAAAATTTTGAAGGCGAGATAACTTCGGAGATAGATTGGTGTGAAAATTCATACATCATCTGAAAAATATCATCTCACAGCTTAGAACATGTCAGGCAGCGGAGGATCTCCCGTAATCGACATCCCTGTATGTAGAGTAAATAAACAACGTCCAAACAAGCCACGAGTTTGTGTCGGCCGCTTGGCTCACCGCTCCGATCGGGCGTCGGAACTTTTGTTATGGAGCAATGAACGATCCCATCGTTGGCCGCGGAGGCGCTTGGATTTCGTTGGCTGATCCGGCATCCGGCCGCAACCCAATCTATGCAGAGATTCCTGGCGCTCTATTTGTGTTGGTTTTTTTACACTGGCCGAAAAAACGCCCTGGGGACACAAAAAACGCACTGAAAAGAAGCCGGGGACACAAAAAGAACACGGTCGCTGCTCAGGCGGCGGCCACGGCCGCGAAGTAGAACAGGCCCCCGCAAGCAGCTCGAGCAATAGCTTGCTACCGCTGCACAAAATGGGACTAAGACCCCAACAAGGCTGCAAATACGAGAAAGGAGTGAGGGATACGATGGCGAAATCTTATAAGAGAGCGTCAATCGAGAGCGTCAATCAAATTACGAGAGCGTCCATCGACTATGCGCTACCATTGTTTAGGCAGACCTCTAGGCAGACCAGCCAGCTGCTCCTAGGGCGCGTCTCCCCACCCACTGTCTCGAGCTTCGCGCGTCCATTTCTGGCCACGGAAACAATTTTTACTCACGGCGCCTGCATCACGTTCACGTTCGCTTTTTAAGTAAGCGGCTCACGAGATAGTAGTGGGGGCATTAGCATAAACTGCTTCAGACGCGGAATTGACAGTTCGGACCGATATCCGTCCGAACGTCACGTGGGCAGCCTTGTTTATACCAAATCCAGCCTTTTGCTGCACCCGCTGAAACCGACACGGTGACTGGCCGCCGGAAAACCATCTCAGAATTAAACAACCGTCGCGCTCTGAGGGAAATGAGGTTTCTACACGTGATAAATAGTTCTATCGCTACTTATCGCCACAGGAAAAAAAAACAAGAGGAACATTGCCTCCATCTCCCCGCACGGGGCACCTTGAGCAATCTTGGTGACGGTACTGCCGATACCGCGGACCCCCAGCCCCCAAACATAAGCTGTATCCAACCGTGGCGATGTGTTTATAGGTGGAGGGTTAGAAACCACGAACGGTGGCCGTCGGAGCCTTGGTCAAGCTCCGGCTGATGGGCTCCCTGCCTGTCTACCAGGCAGGGAGCTCCGGGACCTCTTTGACTACCAGGGTAAGGTCAAAGGAGAAAGTACCCCCGTCTCCCTGCTTTCCAATGTATCATATGGCATTTTCCAAACCCCCCCCCCAAACGTGATCGGCCCCAGAAAAGGGGCCGCACCGAAGCTTCATTCCCACCCTTGCCAACAATTGCATCTCAAAAGCCAGATAACTATCCGCGCTTCTTGATTCTTGAATCTCTCTTGACAAGTCAAATCCTATCTCCTCCCAGTCAGTGTTCCTTATCACCAAATTCCTTGAAGGCATCTTGGGCAAGTCTTTCCAAGCCAAGAAACTGAGAACCGGCGAAGTTCTGGTCGAGGTGAAAACTCACCAGCAAGCCACAAGCCTCCTTACCCAGAATCGCATGGCAGATCTGGACATCAGAGTCACACCCCACCGTAGCCTCAATAGCTCTCAGGCTGTCATTTCTGAGCCAGATCTGATAAATGAGACGGAAGCCGATCTGCTCAAAGGTCTGAAGGGCGAGGGCGTGACGGCAGTTAGGCGCATCACCATGCGGCGAGATGATAAACAGGTCATGACAACGCATATTATCTTGACATTTGACCGTTCCACACTCCCCGAATCCATCAAAGCAGGTTTCATTCATTGTTCTGTCCGGCCGTACATCCCGAACCCGCGGCGCTGTTTCAAGTGGCAACGGTTCGGGCATGGCACTACCGCCTGCCGTGGTCAACTAAATGCGCCAAGTGTGCACAACATGATCATGCATCAGACAACTGTCCATCGCAAACCCTCATCTGTGCTAACTGCCAGGGACCCAACGGGGCCTGCTCTAAAACATGCGAGAAATTCAAGCAGTAGAAGGAAATCATCAGAGTGAAAGTCACTGAGAACCTTACCTTCCCAGAGGCGCGAAAGAGGTTCGCCTCTTTCCCCCTGGGGAGGTATGCCGACTCAGCTCGCCGGGGGGGCGGACCGGCGTCTGGTTTCGGCGGGCACCCAGTACCACGAATCGGACTTGGTCCCGCCCCTTCCCCCCCATGGGTTGCCTCTGGCAGCCCAACCCGCCTCCGCACCACTCACTGAGCCAGCAGCGGTTGTGGTGGCAACCTCTTCCGTCGGGACCGGTGCCACTCCCGTCCTGCCTCCCCATCGTCCAGTGCGGTGGAGGGTGCCATGGACACCACGAGCCCCGCACCGGCTCCCACTGCCACCGCACCGCCCGTGCCACTTCTGGTGCCTCCGACACCACCGGCGGTGGCGGGTCAAACGAAGGGCCCTCGAAGCGGAGCCAAGTCCGGGGGGCCCGGTTCGACGGGCACACCCAGGACCAGGAGCGGGCCGTTCTTGCCTGCGGTGCACCGCAAGGAACGCGTCCCGACGCCAAAGCCTCCCGACAAGCCAAAAAAGGCGAGAGTCACAGCCCCGACAGACGACACATAAACAAACACACACACTCCAGTAGCTCTCACACTAAATAATGGGAAGAGAAAACATAATTCAATGGAACTGTAGAAGCTTTCTTAAAAATCTTGACGACGTATACGAAATACTGCATGCTAATCACCCAAGTGTAATGTGTGTTCAGGAAACACCTTTGAATTCCAAGCACACAAATTCTT
The DNA here is from genome assembly GCA_013339765.2 of Haemaphysalis longicornis. Classification (NCBI taxonomy): domain Eukaryota; kingdom Metazoa; phylum Arthropoda; class Arachnida; order Ixodida; family Ixodidae; genus Haemaphysalis; species Haemaphysalis longicornis. The sequence goes on from CM023456.1 coordinate 94,620,172, forward strand.
GAATAGTTACATGGTCTTCAGAAAGGACAGGGATGGCTGCACACACTCTTCTGGCAGTGTGGCCATAATTGCCCGGAAATCCTTAGCCTACCACCCTGTCACTCTGAACACTATCTTTGAGGCTGTAGCAATACGCTTAATAATATTTAATAGGTTGATAACGGTATGCTCCATATACATTCCTCCTGATGTTACACTTTTGAACTCTGACTTCGAGGCGCTGGTTGACCAGCTGCCCGAACCATACATCTTAACAGGCGACCTTAATGCTCACAATTCTTTATGGGGCTCTTCTCGTACGGATGCGCGGGGTCACCTGATAGAGAGGTTTCTTACATCCTCTGGAGCATGCCTTTTCAACAATAAACAGCCCACATACCATAACATAGGACACAACACATACTTATATCTTGACTTGGCTATTGGCTCTGCAGTTGTCTTTCCTCTTCTCGAGTGGGATGTGGGCACTAACCCACATGGTAGTGACCACTTCCCCACCTCACTAACATACATAGGTAAAGGCACATGCAGTCCATCTTCCCATAATAGGTTCAATGAAGCACGAGCTGACTGGAACACATTTACAGAGACATCGAAACTACACCACACATCCATAGGACACCTGCACGTTGAAGAAGCTACCCAACTCCTCACGGCGCACATCCTCGACGCCGCCGAAAGGTCCATTCCCCACGCCTCTGGTGCCCCGCGCAACCAGCGGAGGCCGTGGTGGAATGAGGACTGTAGGCGGGCGCGAGAGGCCCAGAACAAGGCGTGGGGTATCCTGCGTCGGTACCCGACGTCGGGAAACCTCCTCTTGTTCAAACGGGCCAAGGCGTTAGGAAAATGTGTGCGCCGTGAGGCAAAACGAGAGAGTTGGCACACCTTCTTGACATCCATAAACTCTTACACAGACACACGCAGTCTGGACACGAATGCTAAAACTAAAAGGACAACAGACACACAGCCTGCCCCTGGTCAGTACAACAGGGGACACACTAGAAGACCAGGCTAACACACTTGCACAACACTTCCAACACGTTTCCAGCTCTGCACACTACACAAACACTTTCCTGAAACATAAAACAGCCTGTGAAAAAAAGTCCCTACATGACAATAACAGGTCAAAATCTGGCTACATTTCTGAATTTACACTCTATGAGTTGAGGGTTGCCCTGAGCACATGTAAAACTTCAGCTCCAGGGGCAGATAAGATTACATACACCATGATACAACACCTACACCCAGACACTCTTGAAACACTCCTACACCTATACAATAAAATATGGCTTTCGGGGCAGATTCCACACTCTTGGAGGGAGGCCATAGTACTGGCGTTCCTGAAGGAAGGGAAGGACTCTTCCTCTCCCGCCACTTATCGTCCCATCGCTTTGACAAGCTGCTTGTGCAAGCTGCTCGAAAAGATGATAAATCGCAGGCTCGTGTACTTCCTTGAGTACAACGGTCTTCTCGAGAGCTGCCAGGCAGGCTTTAGGGTGGGGAGATCTACCAACGATCAACTTGTTGCGTTGGAATTATTCATAAAAGATGCATTTGCTCATAAGCAATTCTGCCTTACGGTATTCTTTGATCTTGAAAAGGCTTACGACACAGCCTGGCGATATGGCATCCTTAGCGACCTCAAGTCCTTTGGTGTGTCAGGGAATATGTTAAATACCATTTCTAGTTACATGTCCACGAGGACATTTCGTATTAAGGTGGGGTCATCCCTGTTAGGGATACATGTGCAGGAAAATGGTGTGCCGCAAGGTGGAGTTATAGGCTGGACATTGTTTATAGTTAAGATGAACTCCCTCCGAAAGGCATTGCCACCAACCATTTCCTGTTCCATCTATGTAGACGATGTTCAAATATCTTTTAAATCCTGTAACCTGTCAATTTGCGAACGTCAAGTATAGCTCGGTGTTAAGAAGCTTGCTGGATGGGCGGACCTTAACGGTTTTAAACTGAACCCGGGCAAAAGTACTTGTGTTCTGTTCTCCCGCAAGCGCGGGCTTAATGCGGACCCTGAGATTGCTCTTGGCCGTGCATCTATTCCTGTTAAAAGGGAGCACAAGTTTTTAGGTGTCATATTTGATGACAAGCTCACGTTCATACCTCACGCCAAAGCACTTAAACATAAATGCCTCAAAACACTAAACATTCTCAAGGTCCTCTCCCACCAATCCTATGGTGCAGACAAAGAACTGCTTCTCCGGGTCTTTACCGCCTTAGTCGGGTCTCGGTTAGACTACGGCAGCGTCGTGTATGGGTCGGCATCAAAAACGACACTAAAAATTCTTGACCCAGTACTCCACTTGGGCCTCCGCCTTGCGTCGGGTGCGTTCCGCACTAGCCCGGCAAAGAGTCTATATGTTGAATGTAACAAATGGTGCCTTGAGGACCAACGAACGTACATGGACTTGCTCTACGCTTTCAAAATTTCATCCGATGAACAACCATCCTTTTAACCTGTTTTTAATGATGCATCCACATCACCAGTGTTTGTAAATCGCCCGTCCGTTCCTTTGCCATTCTCACTTAGAGTGAGACAGGAAGCTTCGGATTTCAACATCTCTTTTTCAGACATTTACACATCTTCTTTTACTGACGTTTTACCACCCTGGCAGCTTCAACCTGTGTGTTGTGACTTGTCTTTCACGAATATTGGTAAAACCAGGGTACCACAAACTGCAATTTTGCAGCACTTCTTGTCCCTGCAGTACAAGTATCAATGTGCAGAGTTTTATAGTGATGCATCAAAAACTGCAACCATAGTGTCTTGCGCTGCTCATGGACCAAACTTTGATGCATGCAGAACCATGAGCACATACACCACAATTTACACAGCTGAAGCATATGGCATCTTACTCATTGCACAACACATTCTTGAACACAAAATCTCGACGTCCATCATATATACAGATTCCTTGAGCGTTGTGCGTGCATTGGCATCATACAAGCCATGCAAAAACAGAATCGTCCATATGGTTTTCAACACTATTATGTCTATATATGCCCAAAAACTTGCTCTGGTGTTGTGCTGGGTTCCAGACCATGCTGGGATTGCTGGCAATGAGGTTGCGGATCAGAAGGCCGCAGTTGCTGCACTAAGGAACACGGTAGATATAACAATGCTACCACAGAGTGACCTTAAGCCACAAATTCGACAACACCTTCGTAGGAAATGGCAAGCACAGTGGAATGAACAGACAGATAACAAACTACACGTAATAAAGCCACACTTGGGACGATACACAACTGACTCACACAACAGACACCCGGAAGTCGCCTTGGGTAGGCTGCGCATAGGGCACACCCATGCGACGCACTCATATCTGCTGACGGGATCATCTAGACCCCAGTGCAGCAGGTGTGGAGAGGCCCTATCCGTAGTGCACATACTAATCACATGCAAGGCAATTTACACAACACGACACCAACACTTCAGAGAACTCTACAGACAACATACTCCCCTACATCCGTCGTTTTTTCTAGGTGACGATTCCATTGTTTCCGTGAAACGTGCGTTTGAGTATTTATCAGAAGTCAAGTTTTTAAACCTCATTTCCTATCATGCATAATAAAATCTGGCCCTATACACCAGCCATGCTCATAGTCGTTTTGTGATTTTACTTTTGTTTTTTCTAATTTTACTTAGTGTTTAAGGTTTCACCCTTCATATATGACTATTGTTTTGGCGCTCTTTTCCCCAGTTGGCCTTGCGCCACAAACATCCAACCATCATCAATTGCCTCCATCTCCCCGCGAGGGAACCTTGGTGTGATGCGGCGCATCTGGGGGTTCAATTGGCGTTTCCATTGCGTTGATTCTCTACATCGCGTGAAACGTATTGTGAACGCGTAGGATGCCTTCCATCACATACGGATGTTCTCATACACGGGACGATGGAGGCAATTTTACATTTTCATGCACATGCATACGCGAAACCACCCTGCGCGATACCCGCTTTATATTCACAGCGCTTGGAGGAGAGGAGACCGCAGAGGAGAGTCGCGCATGCGCGCACATGCGCACCGGAGCAGCTGTTAACGCAGCGTTAACGCAGCGAAGCGCGCGCCAACCAAGCGCGCCAGCTGTCGTTATGCTAATGCGCCGGAGTGAGAGTGTTGCGCACAGCTGTGGGAGAGGCGAACGGAGGAGGGCTGCCGGCGGACACCGCCGCCGCCGACGACGACGACGACGCAGTAGGGACATGCCTCAGAGCAAGAGATGCGCCGCATCTAAAAATTTATTGTCAGCGTCCGTTTAAAGATTCTTAATCTCGGGGTGTTGCCAGATACCGCTTTCTTATCCGCTGTTAGGGCTGTCAATGCAGAAACACGCAAAAGCACAATCGCTATTGACAAAACGTCAGGTTAAAGATATGCAAGGCGCGGAAAAAGGGATGAATTACCACGTATAAAGAGCGCTATAACTTTATCTCAAAACGTTTCGGGTGCATACTGATGTTCCTAAGAATTCACTACTCGCCATGAATGGATCGTAAAAAATTGGACCCAATCTACGCTCTAAAGGTGGTTGGAAAGCGAAGCTTCAAACGACACCCACAACAGTTCCCATGCGACATCACTTGAATTCACGCACGTGGCTCGACAAAGACCGAAACCAGAGATTCTGCCAGCCGTTACCTGGAATTCGCAGGGGTGGTGTCCTGAACGCAGCAGCGTCGGGCACGGCCTGGCTATAATGGCGGGTGTCGTAACTGCAGCCCCGCCGTTGGTCGGCAGAAAGAAAACTGAGACGAGCGTCTTTGGAAGGGTGAGAGAACGGAACCTAGACATCCTGACATGCTGGCTCGGCGTTACACCACCACGCGACAGAAGTGCAAACACGGAAACAATTCGCATTTGCGCTTAGTAATACGTATTTATGCCGATTGAAACTAGTAATTTTAGCAAGTTTGAGAATTGCCAGAAAGCTGAGGGAGCTCTTATAGTCGTATTTATCAGAAACAGTCGCCCCTTTCTCTTTTTGGAATACCTCTTAAAACACAGCCGAATTGGTAGCGCTTCTCTAGCGGCCAGATGTCTGTACGTGTTGTCTAAATTTCTTTTGCCACCCTGCAAACCAATCGTTAGCGTATCTTTTCCGTACGACCACCTAATTCCTTCGAGTCCGGGTTACCTTGGAGGTGCTGTCGAACAATTTAATCAAGCCCTGTGAAGAAAGCACGCAAGGGACGCGAAGTTGCGAAAAAAAGACCCAAAACAACCGTCGCTAAAGCGGACGACAAAGCCGATGGAATGGTCCCCGCCGTCGTGCCCGCCATCGTGCCCGCGGGCGCACAGGGAACGCTGGGTAATAGCACGCGGTCGCCACGTCATGTACATTGTGCTCCGTGAGTGAGAACCACCCTGCCCCTCTTCACCCGCGTTAGGAGTTTCTTGTCCCGTACGCCGCGAAAAAACCGTTGGCTGGTAGAGGTAGAAAGGTTTGCTTTCAAATTACGAATGGTGAGCGCGTTGGCCGAGGCGACCGGTAGCGAAGCATCAACCGAAAGGAGTAGATATCTCTCAGCCACCCCAAAGTCACCGCTTAACGCAGTTACGCGGCAGTGATACAATTAGGGTGCACCTTTTGATGGCGACGTTAAGTACATTAAACTTCCTCTAAACGCACTACGGAACAAGGATATCTCAGAACAACGCTGAGGAGTTTCCTAGATGTAATTACAAAGGATTTACGTCCTATACATGTTCGCGCCCATTCTGTGCCCGCTTGGAAAGATAACGCATTTAAAGTCACTTACTACCCAACTCGACGAAATTAAACATAGCAAGCATGAGTACTACTAGTAGTACCTAGGTGCCTAAGCGTCAGAGCAAGCCTTTTTCTTTCGCAATATTCCATATGCTACTCTCATAACTAAGCCCTTTTATGTCTTCCGTAGCATTGTAAAATGTTGCTGGTGATCGATTCTTCTGTTTATAAGCACAGATCATCGCACATAGCACGCAGTTTAAAGAACAATCAAATACCTGGAGTTCCAAGTTGCCTTCATAAACGTATTTTAGTGAGCAGAGATGCCCTTTTAAAAATTATACAAACACTCTCGTATGGGTCCACGTATAGCCTATAAAACAGGGTTGGTTATATCGTGAACACCCCAAGCGAAAGTGAAATATATGCTGTGCCCCTTTTGGGGGCTGCGGGTAGCCGTGCTTTCTCATAAGTGACTTATTCGGTGCCAGCTCGTTTGGCACGGGATAAGTGCCGCACACACACCCCTTATTTAATATTTTGAATAAACTCTCGGACCTTTCCGGTGTGCAGCTTGCATTCATCATTCTCTGCCGGTGCCCATTGTTTTTTTTTTATTTTAGTGAACAAGTCATGGCATTTGCGAGAGACACGGAATCTGCAAGAGAGAGCCGTTTTCCGGCAAATTGGGGGGTAACAAATTGCGCTGTTAGGGGCTTCCTCTTGCTTACAACTACACTATTCATTGCCCAGCAATGGGGGAGAACGACAGCGGCAATGAGTGTGGTGAAAAAGTGAGGCCATGTGGAATAGCTGTTCTGAAAAAATTCCCTCGCACTTCCCCGAGGGGGAGAGTGTGTAAGTGCGAATGCACGGTTGTTGATTGCGCGATTACGGTAGATATCGTGCGATTACGGTGGATATCGTGATCTTGGAGTGGAGAGGAGGCGCCCAACACCCGCACTCACTGAGCGGAGAGAGGAGGAGGAGAGTAGCGCCCGCCGTTACGGCGAGGGCTACACGAGCGCCCTCACGCGTCAGAATGCGGAGCGCCCGCTACGCGAGCGAGAGCTCTCCCGCCCGAAGTGGAGAGGAGGCGCCCAACACCCGCAGTCACTGAGCGGAGAGAGGAGGAAGAGAGTAGCGCGCGCCCATCTCCCCCCGTTGCTAGGGAAGACGAGGAGGAATACGAGGAACGCGCACACCCGCAGCTGTTGCTATGCGGACGACGGCGGCGGACGATTCAGGCTCGCTTAAGAAGTGCATTCGCACTTAAAAATACCTACAGGTCCAAGTTACGGCAATCACCGAATATATATTGCAGGTGCCGGACAGCAATATATATTACGAATGAAGGAACGCCACTGCACTTTCTAGGTCAACCAAAAAAAAGCACCGTTCTTTTAGTCGCGCCGAAAGGAGCAGAATAAATATCGACCTATGGATGCAGAGACATAAGTTATAGGGCGCTGATCTGAGTTATGCTGGTTTGCAGGCAACAGATAAGTTACACCTCACTGAGGTTTCTTGTATTTATGTTAGTTCTTGCTTTTGGGGAAGACCCGGCCCGAAACCATATTTAACCTGCACAAACAAGGTCGGGCACCTACGAACGCATCGTCTGTAACTACAGATTTAAGAGTGGCTTTCCTGCATAATTTTGTTTCTTTTGAGACACAGAAATACGTAACGCAAAACTGTTAGGCTAAATTAAACGCCGAATATCCCCAAAGAACTTTTCTAACCTGCCCCATGCACGAGGACACACTGGGACTGGGCGTCCGAGCGCGCGATTGCAGACAGCCAGGAGTCGGGGGGAGGTTGGGTAGGGGTAGAGGAAGCAGGGCGGGCTATTGCCAGATGGCGCGGGGGTGTCTTCGTAGTCGCCGCAGTGTGGACAAGGGAGGGTGGGACAGACGGATGGCGTTATGTTGGTGAGGATGGATCGAGTGCGGAGGGAATGGGTTTGGATCTGTCTCCGGAGGGATGATTCAGTGGGGAATAACCAGGGGTAAGGGGGTAAAAGGGTGGTGCGTGAAAGCCTGTGATGCAGTCTGATTTCACGGAAAGTGAGAGGTGGCTCTAGGTGAAGAGGGGGATGTGAAGCGAGGAGGGGGCTCTGCTGAGGGGTCCGGTGTATCAAAGCTCGGGCCGCCTCGTGTGCCTTCTCCGCTCCGCCAAACCCCATATGGCCAGGAGTCCACCAAAGGGAGATGGTGCGGTCAGGAGGGGGATGGGAGCAAACAATTTTGTGGGCGAGGGGCGAAATGATGCCCCTGCAGAAATTTCTAATGGCTGTTTGTGAATCCGTTAATATGAGGGTAGAGGTGGGGTGGAGGCTGGTGGCCAGGGCGATTGCTGCTTTTTCCGCCTCGTAGGGATGGGCAGCGCCGATGGTGGCTGAGGTACAGAAGGTTGGAGTGTGGTTCACTGCTGCTATAATGTATGTATGGCGGGGTTGCTGTTCTGCACCATCAACGTATACCGTGTCCGAGGAAGGAGGGAAGTGTTGGGCATGGTATCATGCTCGCGCCAGGCGACGGTTTAGTGATAGGTGGGGCGCATGTTGCGGGGGATGGTCAGGGGATAGAGAACCTATCTATATTCTGGAGGGATGCGGAGGGGTGGGGAATGGTGGATGGACGGGTTAATTTTTAAGGAGAATAGGATGGTTCTGCCGGTTTGGGTTAGGGCAAGCAGGGATAGTTGGGCCTGCAGGTGTTCTTTTTATAAGTTCGGATGGTGTGTTAAAGGTGCCCATGTGGATGAGAGCGTCGGATGCAGCGCTGGGAGGTAGCTGCAGCATGCGGCGATATAGTGCACGTTGTATGGCCTCTGTTCGTGCCATTTCGGTGCGGGTGATAGCGAGATATGGTAGGGTATACGTGATGCGTGGGGATAAAATGGCGTGAGTAATCTTGAGGCGGTCTGACTCCCAAGGGCCATGTCCTTGCGAGGTGACGCGACGTAGAAGTGCCGATATTTGGACTGCGCGGGTCTTGAGTAGGTGGATCGCGTATGTTGAGTCGATTTTGTTGCATACTCATCATCATCATCATCACCAGCCTATCTACACCCACTGCAGGGCAAAGACCTCTCCCATTATTCTCCAATTACCCCGGTCCTGTGCTAACTGCGACCAATTTTTCCCCTCAAACATCTTGATCTCATCTTCCCATCTAACTTTCGGCCACCCCCTGCCACGCTTGCCTTCTATAGGGCTCCACTCTGTTACCCTCAATGACCAACGGTTATCTTGCCTTCGCATTACATCCCCTGCCCACGTTCATTTCTTCTTAATTTCTACTAACATTTCCTTAACGCGCTTTTGGTCACTGACCCACTCCGCTTTCTTCTTGTCCCTTAATGTTACACCTATCATCGTCCGTTCAACTGCGCGCTGAGTAGTCCTACATTTAAGTTGAACCCTCTTAGTGAGCCTCCAAGTTTTTGCCCCGTAGGTGAGTACTGGTAAGATGCAGATGTCATACACTTTCTTCATAGGGGACAATGGTACGCTGCCATTCATTATCTGAGAATGCCTGCCGAATGCACTCCACCCCATTCTCATCTTCGGATTATCTCTGTCTCATGGTTAGGACCCGGGGTCACAACTTGGTCTAAGTATATATATTCGCTTACTACTTCCACGGCCTAGCCACCTATCTCTAACCTCTGTGCTGTCCCGAGGTTATTGATCATTACTTTAGCTTTCTGCGTATTACTTTTCAGGCCCACGGTTCTACTCTGTTTGTCCAGCGCAGTAAGCATGCTTTGCTATTCGTCCCCCGCGTTACTTAGCAAGGCAACGCCATCAGCAAATCTGAGGGTACTCAGGAATTCTACATTAACCCTTACTCCCAATTGTTCCCAATCCAAGTTCTGAATACTTCTTGGAAACATGCTTTGAATAACAATGGGGAGATTGTGTCTCCGTGTCTGACGTCCTTCCTTGTAGGTATTTTACTGTTCTCCTTATTGATGATGATGGTAGCTGTGGACCCATTGTAGACATTCTCTAGTATTCGTACATAATCTTCATCTACTCCCTGGTTCCGTAATACCTGAATGACTGCTGAGGTTTTGACCGAGTCAAATGCTTTCTCATAATCTATGAAGGCTATATATAGGGGTTCAGCGTACTTCTCTATAACCTGATTGATCGTGTGAATATGGTCCATTCTTGAATAGCCTTTAAGGAACCCTGTTTGTTCTTTAGGTTGACTGAAATCTAAGGTTGGAGAAATTCCGTTAGCAATTACATACCTTGGTAAGTACCTTGTAGACGACTGACAGTAAGCTGATCGGACTGTAATTTTTCAAGTCTTTCATGTCAGCTTCCTTATGGATTAGGATGATGTTCGCGTTCTTCCAAGATTCCGGTACACTTCGGGTCATTAGGCATTGGGTGTACAGGTTTGCTAGTGTTTGAAGTGCAATTTCTCCCCCATTCTCCAAGAGGTCTGCTCTTGTCTGATCCTAACCAGGTTCTGTTCCCCCTTTCAATTCTTTCAAAGCCTTCCTTACGTCTTCTGTCGTTACTATTGGGACTTCTATCTCCTCTGAACTACTCTCTCGTTCGGCAATATATTGGATATCCCGGCTACTGCACAGATCCCTATAGAACTTGTCGGCTACTGTGACTATTTTATTCCTATTTGTGATGACATTGCCTTGCTTGTATTTAAGTGCATACATCTGATTTTTCCCCACGCCAAGACGCCTCTTCACTGCTTTCAGGCTACCTCCGTTCTTTACAGCGTATTCGATCCTCTCCATATTATACTTCCGTATGTCAGCTGTCTTACGATTATTGATTAACTTCGAAATCTCCGCTAGTTCTATTCTGTCAGCTGGGGTTGGGATTCTCATGGTTTGCCGTTTCCTAATTAAATCTTTCGTCTCCTGGGGAAGTTTACCAATCGCCTGAGTAGCCATCGTACCCCCGACTTCTGCTGCACACTCGGTGATAATGCATTTAAGGTTGTTTGATGGGAGGCATTTTCAATGCGGCCAGTCGCAGTTTCGGTATCAGCGTGTGCCGCGAAACGATGGATTTTGTGCGAACAAATGTGACGACGTTGCCGTCGGAGGGATATCACACACCAGAGCTGCCGTAGAACTATCTAATCCACGTCGCCGGCAGTTTCTGCGAAGGCCGCCACGTAGAGATCTCCTGAGCCGCCTAAATAAAAAGCTACCGTGGACGTGACGCAGGCGCTGCGAGTACAAATGCTGCCGCGAGTAGAGAACGACGCGCAACGCTCGAGACAGTGGGTGGCAAGACGCGCGCTGGGAGCAGCCGGCCGGTCTGCCTACAGGTCTGCCTACAGATGTGTTCGGCTTTGCACTGCAGCGGATATTCGATTGCCGCTCTCGCAAGCGGTGCAGATGACAATTTTTTAATGCAACCCGCCATCGCATCATTAACTCCTTTCTCATATAAGCTGCCATGGTTGTGACTTGGGCGCAATTTCGTGCAGCGGTAACAAGCTATCACTCGAGCTACCTGCGCCGACCTGCGCCACTTCGCGGCCGTGGCCGCCGCCTGCACAGTGACTGTGCGGCTCACTGAGTGGGTTTTTCGTGCCTCCGGCCCGTTTTGGCGTCCAATGTAAATAACAAGTAATCAAAATAGAGTGCCTGGAATCGCTGTATAACTTTGGTCGCGGCCAGCTGCCCGATGAACCGACATAATCACGGCGCCTCCGCCGCCATGGATCGGGTCCTTCGTTCTCTAGAGCAGACGCTCAGCCCTCCGATCGGAGCCGCGAGCTGGCGAAAAACGCCGGCAGTGCGGAAGCGTCGAACACAAAGCCGTGACTAGTTTGGATGTTGTTTATTTACAAAATATCCAGGGGATTTCGATTGCGCGAGGTCCTCTGCTGGCTGCTCGGTTGCGTTTCGGACACATTACAATTGATTTTCAATATGTTCTAGGCTGTATTCGCCGGTGATATTTTGCAGATGATGTATGTATGTTCCCACCAATCTAGCTCCGAAGTGATCTCGCCTTCAAAATTTGGTGTCAGTACCCCTTTAGCTAGCTCTCAACTTACCTTAAGGCCTTTTCCCGACCAACATTGCAGACTACTACGATAGCTTGGCTGAGGTGTTCGATTTCGCGCGTCGTTCGCGAGAAATTGATAAAGCTGTAAACAAGAAAGCGCATTCTGCAAGCAAAAACGATTCGTGCACACGCCTGCTGCACAGACGCGGCCGTGCACACACCCGCGCATCGGCCCGCCGGCCAGGCCGACGCGCGATGCGCCCAGCGCCGGCACCATGGCGCTGCCTCCGCCAGTAGAACGACGCGAGTAGGTGCAGCTACGGTTCGTTGCCACTTTCCCGAATGCAACCAATCGGGCAAACCGAGTTACGCATGCACGAAAGGGGATGATACTCGAGTGAAAAATCACGCAGCAGATAGTCATGCGTAGTAGTAGCGCAAGCGGCGATCGGTATTTTGCCGCGATGTTAGGCCTAAAGTTCCCTACGGGTACCGGCTTCGGACGGAGGTAGCTGGCACCCCGGAGCGTTCTTATTGGCGCAATGGTCAAGTCCCGCCCACAAGCCATGTGCGGATTGGCGCATTGCGCGCAAACCTCCTTCGCAGGAGGCTAGCGTGCCTTGAAAAGGGCGCCTTTGATCAGTGCGCCTTAAGGATGGTTTGTGAAGCGCAATGTGGCCTTTTCTCATTCTGGTCCGTTTCCGACTCTTACGAAAGGCGTCCTTATGGCATAAGGTAAGTATGCTTTCTGAATACGGGGGTAAGACAGCAGCCCTTTCAGAGAGCACACCCATGGTCGCAAGATGACAGCGCCATAATTCGAGCCAAACGCAGCAACTACAGATGTGGTTTGGCAAGATACGCAGCCAAAGAAACTCGGGTTTCCAACGTTTACGCCTTAGTGCTCGGTTAAACCATCCGTCGCGGTAGTAGGCTCAGGATCCCAAGTCAGCGTAATCAGAAATTCTGTCGTACCTAGATACAATGCTACGGGTTCGCAGGTAAAAGGGACCGGAGCTCTCGGGCAACAGGAGTTTCTTAGGCGGGATCCGAAGCGGGTCAGTCGGCGTGCTTTGTTACTCACGGACAAGGTAGTCGAGGGTTCCGATGCATTCAGCACGCCCAACTATTACGCACAACTTCACAATGAAATGTCGATACCTTACCGGGTGTCATATGAGCGGCCAGCTTTCAAAGAAACTGAAGCGTACCTTAGTAGTCAGGCGAAACATGCAAGCAGCAAAAAGCGGCTACTTGTGTTATAACAACCGGGAGCACCAACAACGGCTTTGAGCTCGTCAAAAGCAAACGAGAGGTGTTTCGTGAGCCTCAGGTTGCACACCCAGAATTGCGGGATACCTGGGCGCAGGAAAAGGCCGGAACACATCACATGCTCGTACAGGACGAGTTGTATGACCAGGCAAACGACTTAGATCACGTGTGCAAGTAGCTAGGGCTACCGTAACAGACGCACAAAGAAGTGCAGAAAATGGCCGATGACTCAATATGGGCGGGTCGTTTAGAAGAATAAAAAACGATGCAGCGTTTGCACTGCTCATTATCGTAGCCACGGTTTTCTCAGAGCGTAAAGGAGTTCTAAATATCGGGTCACGGCTGCCAGATAGAATGGCCGGCGTTGCAGAAGCACGGAATCACGGTGACGTCCTTCGGCCGGCCCAGCGCAACTTTTCAGATAGTAAATATAGACTGCATCGGTCCGCTGGGTCCTCCTTCGGCTCGGGGTCATCGCTACATTCGTCGCGTTGCAGAGTAACACACCAGGTGGCCGGAAGTAGTATGCCTCCTATCACTTCCGGCAAATGTTACATGCGATGCCGTACTGCAGGTATAATCGGCATGGTGTACCGGATACAATTTGCTCTGATCAGGGCACCAGCTTTACGTCAAAGCTAATGCAGGATATGGTGCAAAATTTGGGAGCCACACCAAGGTTTTTTGTACCTGATAACCCGCGAAGTAACCGATTCGTAAACCGCTGGAAGGCCGTGTTCCAAAAGATGCGTTTCCACATAGCGAGCATGGACACGAGGGCGATCAGATTATAGCTTTCTAGCTGTTAGCATTTTGTGATGTTCTGAACGCCACCACACGGCGCTCTTGTTCCAGCTGATGTATGGGCGATTGCGGAATGGGTTTTCTCGATTGTCAAGCAAACATGGTCAGGAGATTGGGTAGTAAAGAAATTATTAGGTACACCGGCAGCAGAATATCTTGCCAGGCTTCACAATGGCTTGGAAGATGGTAGCGAGAACGTCGCTCGACAGTTGAGGCCATTGAGAGGGAGTGCGTGGGGCGTTGTACCTTGAGGGTCACCCACAAACACTTTGTTGCAGGGGTCCAAGTAATATAGCTGGAGAAGGAAGGTGAAGGCAAGCTAATTGCAAAGTGAAAGGAACCTGTCACTGCGATCGAGGAACTGTGACCGTACAGTCACACGATCGAGCCTGGTGGTGGTTCCCGCAGGGCCGTCTTTCTTACAAACTTCGGTCCGTCTTACAAACTTCGATCTTACCACATACAAGTAGGCGTAGTATAGGAGTGATATTTGATGGCGACAAAGAATTTCGAGACGTTCCACTTCTACCGTGCAGGACAAAGGCGCCGGAAACGGTAGAGCCAGATGACATTGCGCAAATGTAGCCTCCACAGCGAAAGAAGCTACGAGATGTATTCGCGAAGCATTCGAGGGTGCTCACAAATGAACCAGGAACCTGCTAATTCGGGGCCCCTAAAACCACAATTCTAGCAGGAGAGTAACAGCGGTGCGTGTACCCTCAGTCGGTGGCACTTGTGCACGAAGTAGAAAAGCAGGTACATGAACTCCGAGATTGGGGGTCAATATACCCTGTATAAAGGCCACAACCGTACACCATGGTCTGCGTGTCAAAGAAGGATGGTGGCATCCACATCTGCTGCGATTACACAAAGGTGAACAGAATAGCTCAGACAGACGCATTTCCCATGAACGCGTCAACTTATCAGTTATACCAGGTAGCGAAGCGAAGTCCGTAACTCTGCTAAATATGGCCAATCTACTAGCGAATACTCTCGGTGCAGAACGCACAAGTTTTCAAGGCATTTACCGCTCCCTCAAGCCCCGAAAAATCTTAGCTCTTGCAAGATGCTGAGACATATATCAGAGAGTCATCACTCGTATACTAGCGTCGCTTTGGAATACAGCAACACCTCGTTAACTCGACGAGGTGAAAACCGGGAAATATTTCGAGATACGCGGAATTTCGAGATAAGCAATGTAGCTCGAATTACTCGAATAGTTAACTAAATCCTTATTTATTACCTCAAATAGCCTTATTTCTTTATTTTATGGCATAAAGTTTTATAAAACCCTTGAATTAACTGTTGAGCTTTCTTCAAAAACGCAAGTGGCACTCCCTGCAACTGGAGTTCTTCGGGGAACGCCTGCGCTCCTTTGAATTGTTGTCATCGCCAAAAGGACCCACATTTTCTATTGAGATTTTCCCCGCGCGAAACACCTCTATCTTCTAGTATATTGTACCTCTGCGCATGTCTCTACGGCCACATGACGTACCACAGGGTTGCATGACGAAGTTGCTATGTCTCTAAGCTCGGATTTGACGTTCGGGGGGGGGGGGGGGGGGTTAGGCGAGGCTAAACGAGAAAAAAATAGCGGGACTTTGGCGCGGTTGCATCGTGCGAATCTTGTGAAACGATCCACGGCTGAAAATTTTGTTCCACTCTCAGACAAGATTTCGAGGTACCCGCAGTTTGCCCCAAAAATACTTCGAAATGAAGGGCAATAAATACGTGGGACGTATAAGATATGGTTCAGTGCAGCAAAAATTTTTGGCTTAGCCGATTATTTAGATATGCGAGTTCGAGTTAACGAGGTACCAATGCACATTGATGACGCAGCAATTTACTCAGAGAGCTGTGAAGAGCACCGTGAACACTTGTGCAAGTGTTTGCGTCACTGACGAGGGCAAGGCTAGCGCTTAACGTAAGCAAATTCACTTTGCACAACAAAGTGTCACATTTTTGGGTAACATTTTGCTGTTAGGCAGGCACGCGACTGATGCCGAGAAGGTCCGATTGATTGAGGAGATTCCGCGTCCCAAAAGCAGGACACAACCTCGTACTTTAACAGCGTTGGCTCCCTATTACAGGGAATACGGGCCCTCCAAAGTCGTTTTGACTCTGAAGAACTTGACTGGCCGATGTATTCCGCAGGCGTTACCTTAGAATACAGACACTCATCAAGTATTTGATCAGATCAAAGAATGTCTAGCGCAGGCATTCCGAGCTGCCAGCAGCAGATCGGGAGAAATAATTTATCCTCACCCGGAGGCATCCGATTACACCGTTGGTGAGTACCTGGCACAGCAGTATGAAGGGGGCAAAGAGCGCCTTATTAATTTTTGAGGGCAAATGTTCGTCCTGCCCAGACCGGATGGGCAAGAATAGAAAAGAAAGCTAACGCGATCATTTAGGTTCTGGGGAAGTTTGGGGCATGGCTTGTTGAGCGCTAACTTCAGGGTGATCACTGATTAAAAGCCGCTCAAATTCCTGAACTTCAATACTCCGCCAGAGTGCCAGGTTGACACACTGGGTGTTGGCGCTACAGATGTAAAACATCTTTGTTACACACAAAAACGGACCTCTGAAAGCTAATTACGACGCCTTGCCGCGGTTGGTGACTTCTAACGACGAAACATAAAAGGACAAAAAAGGGGAAAAAAGGCATTTGTCCTTTACCAGTGCATGCGCACGTCGGAGTCAGTGGGGTACAAGCTACGGACGGTGCTAAGTCTGCCAATCCTGTGAGTCCGTCATTGTGTGTGGTGTGTGTGTTGCATGCCAAAGCTGCAGTGCAACACAGACCAACTGTTGGGTTGCAAAGGGCTCGCAGTTACCTGATTGCATCCGTCCTTTACCCCCTTCAACCACGAGGCCGCGACCGCGGGATGGAAAGGTGACTCCATCGCTGAACCACGCTGGATGATGCATTACATTGGTGGATTGCTTCCGGTCAGCGAGGTACTCGTGCAGTTCCGGTATAGGAATTCGATACTCCCACGCAATACACAACACGGCCTAACCGTCAAAGCCAGTGCACAGGCGTGTGGAATGATGCATTCGCAGGTGGCACGGGGATTTCCCCGCAATGCGAAAGCCAACGCATTTCGTAGGATTCATGCAAACGCAATTCACTCTCCGGATTTCGAAGATAAGATGCAAGGACCTTGCCAGACCGCAGGGAACGAATGATCGCCTTGAGAGTGACGGTTTCACATCGGGTAACACGCCGGAGGAAATACGGGGCGGAGATTTCGGCATTAACGAATCGTACTGATTACCGGGCGAAATAACTGTTCTCTAATTCGGCTGCGAAGAATCATTTGTGTTAATAGGCCTATACAGCCTGGAGTAAATACGTTGTAAATAGAGACGGAAATGCATTATACTATGCGTTACACTCTCGGATGTCGCAGTTGCCACATCCTCAAAGTGCTTCCAGATCAAGGAGTTCAACTTCATTCCCTCCGTTAACAGCATCCAGCTGCATTTCTGCCAGCAAGGCGAAAGAGAAAAAAGAGGAGAGAACTTGACTTCGATGATGTAGACCACCCGGGCGGCCGGTCCGCGCTGTTTGTTCAAAAGAAGACGCAAGGAGTCAAGCGAGGTGGTCATTTCGAGGGAAGAGGATAGATAGGAGCTCAGTAGCTGAGCCACCGGGCAACAGGCAATACGGTCGATCAGCATAAGGAGCAGGACTCTTTGAACAAGAGGGGTGGGATCGACAGCGATAAATAAATACTTGAGATTGAACATTCAAATACGCCTTACATGGGCAGTTAAGCCTTAGTATTTGGTATGGGTAAGTTATTTTTATTATTTTCTAACGTTAGTGTTGCACAGTAAATTAGTTGTAGAACGCCGTTTAAAGCAGCAACAGATATAGTGCTTTAAATATAACATTTTCGAACTGTGGGTTTCTTGCGTAAGCTCAAGAACCTCGGTACATAAACGTTAAATTCTTTATTTTCAAAAAACACGCTGGCGCAATGTTTAAAACAAGACATAAGATGTTTCGATACCTGTCTGAGTGGTATCGTCAGTAACAAACGTACCCGTAAGATTTACAAACCATGTTGTTTGTATCTCTAACGGGCCAGTTTGTTGGTGACGGTCGAGTTTATTGCTGTTTTTGAAACTCAAGAATAACCACCCCTGCTTTTGGAACATTTTCAAATCTTAGGTTATGCAGAAATAAGATTTAATTGAACACATCTTCTTTGAATGCTCTGTAGCAGCTAGTAAAGAAGGGCGTATACACATTAGAATAGTGGCAGCTTGCGGTGATGACGGGGTGTGCCAAAATGCCGAAAGGATTTAGATATTTTTTGTTTAGGTCACGTGCAGTTCTGTGCAGCAATGAATTCACGTCCGTGTCAAAAAAAACGAAAGTCGCGCGCTTTTAGAAAATGGCTAGCCAACATTCTGGCATACAATCGCGAAAGAAATTAACTTCTGCTATTCAAGTTTAATGAACCTATCCCGAAACAATTAGTAAGGAACTGGTGTGTGCAAACTGATACACAACAACAAGAAGTTTTATCTCAGCAGTTGTCACACATAACTACCTCCCACGTTTTTGTACAACATAAGGCCACTGCACAAGAAAGACAATTGCAGTGCCAACAGATGGAACGCCGGCTAAGTGAACACAAGAAACTTGAATTGAACTGAACAAACTCCATTACATATGATATGTATTGCTAAATAGAAGGTTTAAAGACAGAATTGGTTGCACTGGGAGAAAATAGGGGTAAGTATGGGTCAGGAGTGGTAAAGAGTGCCCTCTTTGAACAATATTTCAACTGAAGCGGGTACATCACGGACACTAATTCATGATAGTGACAAAAATTATTTTCCAAGTTTTCATGTAACACCTCGTCAGCACAAATAAATTTGATATATTCAATGGCAGAAAACATAATAAGCACTTTGTAGAAGACATCCAAAGAACCCCAAATGTACATCAGACCTAAGATGATGCTTAGATGAAAGCCTTGGAATTACTCCTTAAGCGTTTTACGGGGTACACATAAAAGAAAAAACCCGTTCGATGTCTTGCGGCGTCAGGGAAATAATAGGAAATTGTTCACTGGTGAATTTTCTCGCTACCTTTGCTTAAGAGTGAAATTTCCGAAAAATTATCCTTAGTGGCCCCTATGCCATGGTAGCACTGTACTCAAGAAACGTGAAGTAAATAGGTCCAACAGCTTCCGCTGTGCGTCAGAATGTCAGTGGGACGTCTGTCTTAAAAATAATATTGTGAAAAAAGTGCAAACTTCTGGTGAGCTCATAAATCGAGTTCTACTGATTGCTACGGCATCACCTAAATATGCTGGTAGAAAACCTACCGTGTATGGCATACAGAAAGGCTCTCTAACAATACACACAAAAGCAGCTGCAGGGCACTCGAAATTCACTACTTCCCAAGGGAACTAAAGCATGTGAATGAATGCTACAAATCAGGTCACATTTATGAAGAACGATAACAATAACGATATTAGCGAGTGAGCTGATGAGAAGAGAAAGAATCAGGTCACATTTATGAAAAAAGATAACAATAACAATATTACCGAGTTAGCTGATGAGAAGAGAAAGAGAGAGAGGAACATTCATTAGAAAAGGATAAGCACTGGTCACGATGGACGAAAGGAATGGGGAAGGAGCTTAAGAGAAAATGCACAAATGCTGGTAGTTCGCAGTAGAGTCAATAAGGGGGCTAGTTCTTGTACCATGAAATTGATGGGCCAGTTCATGGTGATCGCATTAGGGATCGCAATAAAGTCAAGAGTTTGTGCAGGTTTCTCAGATCGTTCGGGGGAGTACCCACTCTAACAACCCGTGCTAGAGCGCTTTTAATTGAATCAACTGCTATTACAGATAATAGTTGCGCATCAGTTTGTTGTGGATCGCAATGAGGGGTGGACGATTTCAATGTATGGTGCCTGGCGGAAGCGGGGCACCACCAAACTTGGTGTGTGAAGTCTGATGGACTGGTGGTATGGCAGTGAGGACATCGAGGGGGCAGGTGAGGGGTATACCACTCTCGAAGTCTTTCGGGTGTTCAGATGAATTTGCAATAATATTCGTTAATAAAGACTTCGCCTAAGCGGGAAATTGGAGCTTGGCGGCTGAAGTAGCCAGCTGGAGTTTACGCTTTAAGACGGGCACGTCGATCCTTCTTGATCTGGTGGATGAGCATTGCTGGGGAGGGCGATGGGGACCGCGATTGCCTTCCCCCAGGCACCACTGGAGGATGGGAGGTGGAACTGTCCTGAGCGGCCTCGTGGGCCACCTGGTTCCCTGGCGAAAATGGTTCGTGGCCATGTACCCAGCCGACGCGGATGTTCGTGTTGTTCCGTTGGAGGAGTTGAGTCTGAAACAGAATTTTTTGGACGACAGGGTGGGTGGAATTATTCGATCGCAAAGCTGTGAAGGTCTCTCGTCACAATCTTTGAGGATGTGTATGGAGGGTGGTAGAGGTGGGTCACAATCTATGGCGATAGCTGAAACTCCGTGGTTAATAGCGTACAGCTCCGCATCGAGGCTGGAAAGCTGTCTGCCAAGTATGGTGGTGTAGCCTGATACAACCATGCCTCAGGGCGCGTCCAAGCAAGCGCCGCGCCGTGATGGTTTACTCTTGCGTCCGTGACAATGTCAAGTTCTTTGTGAAGGTGATCCCTTTGGAGGCACCATATTCGCTGCTGTCGCAGTGATGTGATATATTACTACGCTCTATAGGTTCTGTGCGCAGAAGTATCAAGTGCTGGACGCCGTCAGGGTGCTATGCAGACTGGGTAATCGGGAAGTACTGGTAGTGTTCTGGCTTCCCACTCTGCTAAGACTTGTCCCTGGTGTGTAAGGGGGCTTCTGAAGTCCACCTTGGCTTTGGCCTCCTAAATGATGGCTTCAATAGCAGTAAGAGGCACAGCTTGCTCCAGTTTACCAGTGGGTGCATGCTTTGGTAAGACAGTGACTGTCCTGAGGGTCGCCGGATGTAGCAACTGAATGGTTTTGAGGGGGTCTTGTTGAGGTCGTAATCCGTTTCACTGTACGTCAGGGTGCTTACAGTGACAGCCCCGGCCATATTCAAGATGCATTTATGCGATGCTCCACCATATTTGTTAGGCAATCGGCGGATTGAGTGCAGTATGGCATTTGGCATTCCATTTCTACTTTTATCTTTTGAGCCAAATGCCTGGACGTTTTTTGTTGCAATTAGGAGGCCTAGGAGTGTAATCGGCTCAATTGAAGCAGTCACATCGCCGTTAACTATGTTGACTCCAATTTGTTAGGGTGGTCATTTTGCTTACAACCGTATATTGCCAGAAATTCGGTCTTTTCAGGGAGAATCGTAGAGCTAGCTGAACCAGAGGGAGCTCAAGAGTTGAATTCGCTAGAAAAAAATTGCTGGGTACCTATGAATGAATGCACTATAACTACAGCGTAGCTGGAGATAACAGAAGTGGTGAGAGAACCACGGCTGATGTGATGGGGTATAGATGGTTGGAAAGCGTTACATACTCAGCATACCCAGCTACGTGAAGGGTACAGCGCGTTTCTTGGAGCAGAATGTAGTGCGGTTGAAGTGTAACCTAAAAGCGTAAGGGTTCCGGCTAGTTAGTAATTCATCGTCAACACAGCGCGAAAAAGCGGTGTTCAGCGCTTGTTTGTCGTCTTCGTTCGTCCCTGGTCTTTTTCGCGCTTTGTTGACAATGGTTGAAGTGGTTTTATTTTCTGTTTGAGGATAGTTACTTGTTGGCAGAAGCTTGTGCAGTTCCCTTGTAAGGCATTCGGGGGTTTATCTATTGTGGCAGTTTGGTGGGTCGCGATGGGACTTTGCGAGGGGGCTGTTTGGGGGCTCTTGCTAGGGTAGTTTCTGAATAACTGAATAAGGTAGGGTTGTGATGTGACTGACTTGGTTGTCAAATTTTTTCTGGTCATTTTTTTATATTCCTGGCCTGCGAGACGTTCTTAATGAATGTCTTTGCGGGCAGCCTGGAGGGCATGTTGAAGAGGGGAGTCTTGGGACGACTTGGAGGTTGGTGTGCGCTTGGTGCTGGGGTACGGCTGGGTCGGTTTTGGGAGGTCAGACTAATCTTCGAGTGAAAGTTGGCGGGAGGCTTTGGCCTGACAAAAAGGCTGCTTCTGAAGTCTTCGTTCTCAATGCGGAGTTGGCGATTTTTAGTTCGCAGCCGTTGAATATCGGAACGCAATGCAGCCAGCTGCGAAATTATGGAAGGCAAAGTTGCATCCTGGGGCTTACTGGGAGTAGATGCGACGGCATAAGATTGATCCGCCGATACTGAATTAGTCTAATGAAGTCATCCCAAGATATACGACGCGATGCATCACTTTGAGGGTTCTTGCCTGGTTGGGTAGGGATTCTGCTGGGGCCAGTGGGGTGGAGGGCAAAGTGTCCAAATTCCTTACAACAAACACAGTAAATCGGAGGGCCACAACCATCGTTTGTTTTGCCACAGGAGGTACAAAATGCCTCTCCCGGGCAGGAGCGAGCAATGTGTCCGATGTTGTAGCAGTTGCAACAAACTAGCCTCTTTTGTTGTTACGCGGAGACTTTCACAACGGCCATTATATATTGGACTATGGTAGCGTAGGTATGTCGAATCGGATCAAGCCACGGTTTATGAGGCCGACACAGTTACAAGATACAATATTGGCCTCCTCACAGCGGAGCCATCGGAATGAGGCAGCTAATTTTGTGCTGGGGGCTATTAGATCCAGGGCCCTCCGGAGCATGACACAGGAATATAGCCTATTGTTTTGGGTTGTTATGGCAGTCCAAAGATCAAAACTTTAGTATCTATCTATGTGACATCCCAAAATATAATCTTCGAAACTACTATTTGTGCTAACACTTATTTGCCGAGCCAACGGAAGAAATACGAAACGTCACTCTACTGACTGCCCTGCTCCTTCCTAACTGTTTCAAGGCAGAGCTAAAGAAAATAAGTTGAGCGTGTAACAGTTGTACGCAGTGCAAAAACGTCACAGCATGTCGTACTGATGTCTGCGAAACTGATAGCTTAAAATCACAGGTATTAGCTTTGCAGCGCTTAAATAAAAGTTTATATGTTAGGCGAACTGATTGACTGTTTTATATTCTGTTTACTTCATAGATGTAGAGCTGGGAGACCAGACTGCGTGATTTACGCACCAGGAAAAGGTCCATATCCTCGGTGCTGTCAAGGACTCCTGTTATGCGGCCACCTTCGGCCACCACATCTACTATCAGTCTTGTTTGTGTGACCCTACTTCTGGTTCCGTTAACGTTGTTTTCTGTCAGGAACCTAGTTTAATGGCAGGTAAGAATGTCATTCGCATTTTTAGTTGCCTTTGTTTATTTACGCGAACGAAAATAATCAACTTTCGACAAGAGTTTACCTACATTTCAACTTGAATTAAATGTCCCTAAAATAATGAGAAAATAAAATATTGTTCAAGAAAAGCCTTCCTGACAAGTGTTTACTCAGATTTGGTAACATTTTTGGTCCCTATCCTTGTACCAGCGCCATTATACCCAACGGCTGCTTTCAGCAAGATAAATACTTTCTTAATATATTTCCTCAAAAGCTTATCAAAGCTGTCGAACCGGACCCAAATCGAACAGTAAAGGGTACGCAAACTGAGTTTTTGTCGGAAGTGTACACCAACCCGAACCGTTATTTTTTGGGCTAGCTGAAACGGAACCAGAACTGAATCAAAAATAAATAACGGTTGCCGGTTCAGGATCATACGACTGGGCAATTCATAGCCGATAGCGTGCGGTTATTAGCGAAGTATCGAAGCGCATCACAAGAAGAGGGACAGACGCACCGAATAGGACACAAAGATCACTCTGTATGTCGTCTACTGTGCTTCTGTCCTTCGATACTTCACTGTGTCCCAACTGGCCCAGACCAGTACCCTGGTGTGGTTACTATAATTTGGGGGTTTTCTTTTTCACACTTCATCAACTTTGAATCTTGCGTACCTTTCTTAGAAGGCCCGAACCAGCTCTCCCCCGAGTTTCCAGGTGCTGCAGTTACCGAACTAGTAATAGTGGAGCATACAATAAACCTCAAGCAAAACCGGAGCAATCGCGTCGAGCAGGCTTGACGTAGTCAGCGTGCCCGGTTAAGACCACTCACATTGAAAACGAACAGCTTATGCGAAAATATGCGTGCAGCGGCGTCTAGAATCGAGTTGTAATATGCACTCCGCTGCTTAAACTAGAGAACGCAGATATAATTTTTTTAAACACCAGCCTGACTTCAGCCTTCTTTTAACGTTCCGCCTTCTAAAAGGGGGGCGAGGCGGCTGGGATTTTCTCAGTTTTATGTTCTTCTGTTGTGGTGAAACAGCGCGCAAAATCAAGGACAGAAAGAAGGGGACAACAACACGAGCGCTGACTATCAACTGAAATGTTCTTCCACTGACTTGTGTTTTCTACGTTGTTTAAGGGCAGCTCTAGTGGAGCTCTGCGCAAGACCAGGTAAAGTAAGCGAAGTAGTTCATTGCAGCGAAGGGAACGCGACCTCCTCCCGACTCTCTCAAATTTGCGTGACGTTCTTTACGTATGCAGAGCAGGTGCAGTACCAGAAACTGCCCCCATTCACCCTGTCATGAGCTTGTTTGGACATCGAC
This sequence comes from Haemaphysalis longicornis, assembly GCA_013339765.2. Classification (NCBI taxonomy): domain Eukaryota; kingdom Metazoa; phylum Arthropoda; class Arachnida; order Ixodida; family Ixodidae; genus Haemaphysalis; species Haemaphysalis longicornis. Next base: position 94,644,629 of record CM023456.1, read on the forward strand.
GAGTGTGTGTTAGGCGTTGAAATCGTGTCATCTACCATCGATAGTGTTTCCACCGTGCATAAAGGCAGCTGCCATGGGATAATGATGTGTGTGCCACTCCTTTTGTTCGAGCTAGAGTTAACTCTTCCTACTGACCAAGCACACCCCCGACTGTAGCCGCACTGCTCTTTGATGGTGGCTTCACGACTTGTTTCGTTCGTTGTTTACTGCTAAGGTTTGTTGCTGGAGCATCAAATGTGTGGCAGCGACGTTACTCCGCTGGCGGAAGCGACACCATGGTTGAGTGGCGCTATGGTCGCGGCACCGCACCAATGAATGGGGTGGGTGTGTTTGATTGACACGAGAACTTGGAAAAAACTCGGGATGGGTATTGCACGTCTCAGTTAAACTCGTGACGTTCGTGATAACGGCTGCTGCGGCCTCATTGTTCACGGTAGCCGTAGCAGCGGCATTTCTAACACGATATAGCCTTTTCTTTAGGGATGAACAAATTTCGAGCTCGTTTTCAACACTCGAAAAGTACTGGCCTTTGGATTCGCTGTCATGTGATGACCGACCGACGCTCGCGACAACTTCAGGGTAATTTTCGCTCAATGACCGCCAAAAAGTAGGTTGCGTGCGCAGCGCTCTTACAGGACGCACAGCTTTCACAGAAGCATCGTGTTACGAATGAGCCCGCCGCTGTGCTTCCTGCAATACCGCTCGGCTGTGCAGCGAAGCCTCCACTACGTGCGCCTTTCAAGCAGGCCCTCCCTTTCGGTTACTCACGCTTGCAGACCAAAATTTAAACGCGTCGCTACACGTCTGCATCACAGGCGCCTCGCTGCCGGTGTGATCAAACTTCGATCGCATGCCGACGCAACCCGCAGAGACTTGTCCCAAGGACACGGAAGCCCCGCGTCCGCTGCGGAGACCTCATCTCTCTCCTCTCTCGGACTCAGTGTGCGCCGCTACTACCGTCTGCTCACGAACTCTGGAAAGAGTTTTGTGTGTGTCTGTGGCGTTCGTGTCAGGTGAACAATCTAGACGGAACGCTTGTTTCGCCCGTTGGCGCTTTGGGTATAAATAAGATCCCCCCAAGCGCTGTAGTTCTTTCCTGTTTGAGCAGTGAATCAATGCTGCCACTCTGCTCGAGTCCTGTACTGTAACCTCGCCCGTCGGAGCGTTGTTTTTTGGCATCGGCTAATCCCTCGCTATGAAGTAAAAAAGTTACGTTTTGTCTACGGCTTCCGGACTTCCTCACGGCTGCAACATTGGCTGGCCGCTCGCTTCAAACCACGCTACCAACTGTATGTTGGAGGCGACGGAGCTCGGCTCGGGTCGGCCTTCCCGTACGCAACAGTTGGTAACGACCGCATCATCGACCGCCACCAGCCGGTGGTCAGAAGGTATCTACGCAACGCCATCACTGCTGATGTGTTTTCCTGGCCTCACCTTGTTTTAGGTGTTTCGCTGGACATGGTAGCCGAAGGTCCTGCAACACGTCAACCATGTGCAGCCGAAGCCTGCGCTTCAGATGTCTGCTCGCGAAACTGTTTCCAACCGGGCGTTGCATCACCATGTGTTTCATTTATCACCAGTGCGGCAGACAGCTTCGCGGGAGGCGTTGTGTGCCGCATCCTTGATGTGAAAATGTTACTGGACGTATATCATACAATCAATGCGTCATATATGTTATAGGAGGCAGTCTATACACATTTCAGTGGGTTTTGTCCAGTGTCGCCATCATGTGGCAATCCACAGTGCATGCAGAGGGAGTGAAGGGGAGAGTTGGAAGCTAAAGTAACAGCGTGACGCCAGACGGAGGGTACGCGGGACCGGAAAGAGGACGAAGGAAAACGGGGGATTGACGGGATTGGACTGAATAAAAAACCGGCGACTGCATAGAGATTTGTTGAACAAGAGTGTGGATAGCAAAACGAAATAAAGCAATAATGCTATACCATTTTGCGTAACGTATGCCCACTTGGGTGATTTGCCCGCACTTCGGTTTTTTTTTAGCAGCTCATGTGCCGGGTTACAGAACTTCGCGAAACAGTGAACTGGAAAGTAAACGTTGTAGAATAGTGTGTGTCGCGTGTCACCTGAACGTGGCGGCACGTGGGTAGGACAGGGGCACAGCAACCGCAGCAACCCCTATTTTAGGGAGGCTGTTCCTCTTTTGAGTGTTCTTACTGACTTAATTCGCGTAAAACTGGAAGAGAAGAACGTGACAAAAACACGGTATACCAGAAAAGAAATTCAATGAAGAGGTACGTGCGATAAAATAAATGAAAGAGAGAAATAACACGCGAGTTCAATGTATCGGTAAAGTTGTTAATAAGTACAGGAAGACATCCTTCAATGGACACAAGCAAACTGAAGTGTCCCTACAAAATTTGGTATCCAAATACCGACGAAGGGTTGAAAAAACGTAATAACGAGCAGCAGTTACTTGTATGTGGCGCGTTTTCGTCAAACACTTTCTTATTTCCATTGTCGGTTATAAACACATTTCACAACAAAGCTGTATACCTCTACCACCAACGGTTTCATCGAAAAGAGGAAGAGTGGTACACGTGGGCAAAAACGCCATGGCGCCAAGGCCGAAGAATCCGCGCGCAAGGGTCAAGCGAACCACGCGTACAACATACAGCTCAGAATTCGTTCAAGGAAACCACCATTCAAGCATTGAAACCACATTATAGAGGATAAGGCGCCCCTCAACAATCGCATCACCGACATTGCGTTCCTGGTAAAGAATATGTCTGCATATTATCTTTAAAGGACAGACAGGACCAGTGTCACTAAATAGAGCAGTTTTTCCCAAGATGCCGATTGCATCCTTTAGGCTAGGCAGTACCCAGCATTTGCCGCCAAAGAAGACAAGCGTAGTGTCAGTAGATAAGGTATGAGAGTACCGCCACTGAAGCACGCAAGTCAGTAACGGCGGCAATTTTGTCGTCCATCAGTGTTAGGAGATTGCCGTATCTCCGGCCTCCCCGTTAACTTCGACCGGGTCGTTTGTAACAACACTGCCGAAGATGCAGAAAAACGACATTTTTGGACACATCTCCTGCTGAAATTCTGTTAAATGCGTTATGTATGATAGCAATTCGGAACGGCGTCATTCGCGCAGCCGCCCAGCCTGTAGCACTTCTCTGTCTGGCTACGGAGGTGGTTACTGTAGTCGTTGAGGATCGCTACTGCAGCGAATCAAGAGCGGCGAATAAGCCGAATACTATAGGCGTAACCTACGAGGTAGGAGAAGAGGGGAAGCTGTTCGGTATCAGAGGCAGGAAGGTTCTGGCACAAAATTCGGCCACCCATTAACCTCATCACTTCGGCTCACCTTTGTAGGCTGTGCTTACTTAGAACTATGCCTAATTCTGTTTACGAAGATTCGGAGCTGGAGCACCTCCGGCACTCATGGAAGTGCAGCATAAGCCAGTTGCGACAAGTCACCCTCACTACCTTTCTCTGTCGCGTGCCAAATTTAAATTTGTAGTCACACCTCCTTAATCTGTCCCCATCGCCGCTACCCGCATTCTGCAATGAACGATAAACAATTGAGCATTTCTTCTTCTCCTACCAATGGTCGTCTTTTATAAGACATAAGATACATAGAAGATACATGTACCCGGCTAAACCTCCCACTGTATAGAAACCTGATTTTATCCTTTGGGACTAAAATACTAGGATTCTGCCATGGGGATATTTGCATGCGTTACACTCATTAATTCTAGAATCAGGCCACCTGCCATGTTAGCTATCATTTGGCCCAGTTGAGTCCCCTGTCAAACCTACGCACGCCTTGCTCATGGCTTCGGCTGTACCACATTCTCTCTTCGTTGCACTTACTTCTTAATTTTCGTGAGTTTTTTATTTGTTTTTTTAAGTTCTATCTTTATTCACCTAACGTTTACTTCTGTAGTCATACACTGCTAATACATCCTGATACTTAAATATTCATACATCCCCCTCTGATGGTATGGCAGGTTCAGGGCCGTAGTGGGAGCGGCTCACAAGTGACGAGGCAGGGGACCATTATGCAAGCAACGAAAGTATCTATCAAAAAAATAAAAGTTATAAAAGGAAGGAGAAAAAAAGGAATAAAGATGTCCCGAAGTCAGGCGTAGCACGCGAACACACTCTCGCTGCCAGAAGAGTCCGAGTCCAAGCCGCGTGAAATTGCACAAGGACCTCACAGTTTGGTGGCGGTGGGAGCGGCGGCGAGTAGAGGCTCCCGTCGAAGGCGGCTACCACTAGCGGTTGTTGTCGTTGACGCGGCGTGGCCCCGGAATTCGAGCGCAGTCACGGTGCCAAGACTTTACCGTTGGTCTGTCCGAAGAAGCTGGTCGGCGGGAACACGAGCAGTGCTTGGGGTAGCGCTCCCGCAGTCCGGGCGACTGCCGCTGGAGCGCAGGGTCTTCACAGGATCGGCGTACCCGCAGCCCGGTCGACTGCCGCTGGTCCGCCAGGCCACCTCGGCGTAGACGCTCCGCTGGTTGCCCTTCATCGCTTCTCGATCTTTCTCGTACCCCGAGCCTCGTTCCTCTTCTTGTTGTTGTTCTTGGTCCAAAAAAAATGGCTCTTCTTTCTCGCCTGCCTTGTCTCGAGCCCCCTTCCGATCTTCGCTTGTTTCTCTTCACTCCGCCACTCGCGCGCTTGCTGCGCCTTTTCCCCGCGATTTCTTCTTGTATTTCCCGCGCTCAGGGCACTTCAAGACATCACCCCCCGCACAAGAAAGTTGCCGGGTGAGAACACGTGCACTTTCACAACTTCTCGCGAAAAAAAAGACGGAGTATGTAAAAAGGCAAAAGGGGCGCGAAAAAAAACCGCTAGAGCCTACACGCGGCTCATAAAATTGGCGCCTACATTCTCGCACACCTTGATGTAGTGGACCGTGAAGGAATATTCCTGCAAATATAGGCTCCATCTAAGCACGCGGTTGTTCAAGTGCTTGGTAGTCTGACGGTACTGCAGGGGCTGGTGGTTCGTTTGCAGTATGAATTCCTTTCCATATAGGTAAATGTTGTCCTTTCGGACGGCCCACATAGGCGCTCCGCATTCGCGCTCAACCGTTGAGTAACGACTTTTTCGTGGAGAAAGCATTCGGCTGGCGTAAGAAACAGGGTGCAGCTGGCCGTTGTATTCCTGTAGCAATACTGCTCCAAGGCACTTGTCTGAGGCGTCTATCCGAAGAACAAACTGTTTGGACGTGTCTGCTGCACGCAGAATTGGGGCGGACGACAAGTTTTGCTTCAGAGTGCACGAAGCTCTCTCGTTGTCGTCGTTCCAGTCAATCACGTTTTTAGCTAATTTGCGCGTCAAATCTGTCAGTGGTTTCGCTATTTTAGCGTAGTCCGGGATGGAGTCTCGGTAGTAGCCTGTGAGGCCTAGGAAGGAGCGGACTTCCTTTTTGGTTTGAGGTATTTTTGAGCCTAATATTTTGTCCAACGTCTTATCCATTGGGTGCACCGTTTCATCTCCTACCTTGTGACCCAGAAAGGTGACAGTCTGTGGCCCAATTTAGCACTTTTTAGGTTTCACGGTCAACCTTGCGGCCCGGATCCGCTGGAATACTTCTTCCAATGCAATGATGTGATCCGGCCACGTTCCAGTTGCGACCAGGACGTCATCGAAGTAGTGATATACGTTTTCCACGCCTTCAAAAACTCTCCGCATCAGTCGAGCGTAGACCGCTGGGGCGGTCTTGAAGACAAAAGGCATGTACTTGAACTGGTACAGCCCGGACTGGGTTGAGTACGTAGTCTTTTCCCGACTGTCAGGTGCCATGGGTACCTGCCAGTAACCTTTAGTGAAGTCGAATTTCGATAAAAACTTTTTTGGCCCCTTACGCGAGCTAGGGGACGTCAATTCGAGGTAATGGTTCGCTGTGGAACCAGTATTTGTCCAGCTCCCTGAAATCCACACAAGACGGAGGGTGTTTCCGGTTTCTTTACAGGCAGGAGTGGCGCGCTGTATGGAGACTGTGATCCCCGATCACTCCCAAGCGAAGCATGTCTTGCACCTCTGCTTCGATGACCTCCTCTAAGGCAAAAGGTAGGGGGTACTGGTACATGAACGGGCGTGGTGCTTGTCAATTCCAATCGGCATTCTACCAGATCGGTCTTGCCTGGCAAATCGCTGGAGATATCTCGATAGTCTTCACATATTTCTTGCGCCTACTGAGTTTGCGACGACGATAGGCTGTTTGAAATGCACACGTCCTTAAAACGATTGCTGCTGTTGAAGGGGCAGAAAGGGTATTTCTTGCCTTCAATGCCATCCCCTATAGTGGTGATGGCCGCTACACTCGAAGACTCCGCTGTCGTTCTTCGTATTTCTTTAGCATGTTCACGTGGGAAAAGGGGGGTTTCTTGCCAAGTCGACTTCGTAGTCGAGGTCGTCACGCTTTCGAACACCGTGAAGGGACCCTTCCAGTGCAGCGTGAGTTTGTTAGCCTCACTTGGAAGGAGAATAGGAGGGGATTCCCGGTTTAAGCTGTCGTGAAACGCCTTCCGGTCATAGTATTTCTTTTTTGTTTCTTCGCCTTTTGCAGCTCTTCCTGGGAGCTTTGCACGTCTCTTCGATTGTGTGTTGTAGCTCGACGGGTACGTGTAGGGGGTCCGTACGTCTTCCGCCGTGGCCTCACCAGTCCATAGTTCTCTCAGGACTGTCATAGGTCCCCGGAATGGCGGCCATATATCAGTTCGAAAGGCGGAAAACCGAGACTGGCTTGGGGTACTTCCCGGTACGGAAAAACAACGGTGGCAAGTAACGGTCCCAGCATTTGGTTTTTCTTGGCACATCCGTCTGAGCATCTCTTCAGCGTGCCGTTGTACTTTTCTACCAGTCATTGCTCATGGCTTTTAAGGTGTCATGGAGGGACTTGATGGACAAGAGTCGGTTGATTCTTGCATGAGGCCCCGAGGTGAAGCTTCGTCCTCGGTCCGTGACAATTTTTTTGGAAGTCCCACTCTGGAAAAAATTTTAGAAGCCCTTCTCGACGTGAACGCTGTCAACGCTCGGTAGCGCGACAGCGCCGGCGTAGCGTGTCGCGAAGTCTATCATAGTGAGGATATATTTTTTTCCTTTCCGGAAGCGGGTCTGATCGGGCCGATTAGGTCGACTGCTACTCACCCGGGAAAGGAGTGTCGATGAGTGGCATACTTCCTAACGGTGCGACGCCTACTCATCCTTTCGGTGCAGTCCTTTGGGAGATGTCACAGGACTTACGAATCGCTTCACGTCGGCATGCAACCGGCAGTAAAATTCGTCAAGGATCTGTGCGTTGTTTTTCGGATGCCTTGGTGTCCGGCCAGATGCCTTCGTGTGCCATCTGTAGCCTGCGTTTTCCCCAAAGGTTGGGGTACCACCACCTGCTTGAATGAGCGTCCAGACAAAAGGGGGATACCGCCGGTACAGCAATCCCCTGCTACGACATATTAGTAGTGGTTGCCACTCCTAGGTGTAAAAGTTGTCCCCCGCTTCTGAAAACAGTCTTTGTTCTTGGTTTTTTGTTCTTGATTTTTGTCTTTGTTCTTGTCATCTTGTTCTTGTTTTTTCTTGAGCTCATCTCTCGTGATCTCCGCGATGCTAAAGCTACCTGTAGGCAGCCTGTTGATTTCTGCGACAGCCACGAGCTTCTGAGAGTCCATCGCAGTATTAGAGCTGCCCGGGCTTTGAGCTGGTTCTTGATAGTTTTCTGGGGTTGTCTTGGCTTCATCAACCTGTGGCTGCCATTTCCAGTCCGGGTCGTTGGGTGGTCTGGCTCCTGGTACGTTACCTAGTACTAAATCATACAAGAGATCCTGCGTGCATTTTACCAGAAGCATCCCTGAAAAGTCGGGCATTTTGGACCTTGACGTACGCTTCTTGAAGTTGCTGCGCAGTTTTGTTCACGAACACGACACTGGAAGCTTGGCCCGTCAGACAAGAGTCTGGCACAAGATCCCGGCGCATCATTACGGTATTACTGCCGGAGTATCATAGCACCGATATCGGCTTCCCGTACATTTCCCCAGTCACAACAGGTAGGTTTTCAACCAAGAACTTGTTGTTCGTTGAATCGCTCTTTTCTACCTGTTCGGGGTCCTCTTCTGTAGACATCGGCGCTTTGCTACGCTGCCAGCCGAAACCTGTTTTGCGTCGCCCTCCTTGCCTCGAGAGTTTTCGGTTCTATGGCCAGGTTTTCCGCACTTGCCGCAGCTGCCATGCCGTCCTGACATTCTACAGTCACTAGCACGGTGTTCTAGCTTGCCGCAGATGAAGCAACCTTTGCTCTTCCTTAATTTTGGGGCATGATCTGCACTCTGGTCTCGTCTCGGTTCATCTCGGGCATTGCCACCCAAGTTTTTGATAGCCTGTGCTTCCATGAAGTGGTCGCACGCTTCCGCCATCTCCTTAGTTGTCTTGCAGTTCCTTTCCGTGATAAATACTGCTAGTTGCATGTGGCAGAGCTTCATGAATTGTTCTCCAATCATCCTGTCCCGCAGGTCATCGAAACTTTTCGCGACGCCGGACGTCTCTCGCCACCTGTCAAAATAGCCAGCAAGGCGAGAAAAAAACTGTACGCCGGTTTCCCCGTCTTCGGCTTTCGCATTCCTGAACTTTTCGTTCTACCCCTGCGAAGTGAAGCGGAATCGTTGAAGCAGGGCCAGCTTCACTTTTTTTGTAATCTCGGGAGTCCTCTGGGGTCATTCTCCCTATAACTGTCAGCGCTTCACCCGCGAAGCACATGCTCAAAGCTACTGCCCATTCACTTTCAGGCCACTTCTGCAAAAGCGCGATTCTTTCGAACCTGACAAGATAGGCATCGAGATCGTCTCTCCTGTCATCAAAAGGCGAGATAAGCTTGTGCGGGCTGACCACCGTTGCGTGTCCTGAGGCTACAGGTTCAGGTGCTGAGCGATCAACTTGCGCGCTATCCCTCGCGAGCTTTTGCAAGCGCATCTTCATCTATGATGTCTTCTGCTCTCGCTCGGATGCTTCTTTCTCCCGCTGCGCTACTTCCTTCGTGCGTTCTGGAGCTTATTTTACGGCCTCAAGCTCTGGCAGCCGTTCTTCCCTTAATCGAGCCTGCTCAGACTTTACCCATTCCCGAAGCTCCGCGTTCTTGAAACCCAATTCCTTTCATAGAGCCATAGTCTTTCCGAGGTGCATGCTGCAACTTCTCTCGTGAAATCCGCTCGGTTCTACATCCTGCTCTTCAAGATGTTAAGAAGAGGCCTGTCGCGGACGCCACTTGTGATGTTATGGCAGGTTAAGGGCCGTAGTGGGAGCGGCTCACAAGTGACGAGGCTAGTGACCATATTGCAAGCAACGGAAGCATTTATCAAAAAATAAAAGGTAGAAAAGGAAGGCGAAAAAAAGGAAAAAAATATGTCGCGAAGTCAGGCGTAGCAGGCGAACACACTCTCGCTGCCAGAAGAGTCCGAGTCCAAGCCGCGTGAAATTGCAAAACGACCTCACAGTTTGGCGGCGGCGAGAGCGGCGGCGAGTAGAGGTTCCCGTCGAAGGCGGCTACCACTAGCGGTTGTTGTCGTTGACGCGGCGTGGCCCCAGTATTCGAGCGCAGTCACGGCGCCTTGACGTTACCATTGGTCTGCCCGAAGAAGCTGGTCGGCGGGAACACGAGCAGTGCTTGGGGTAGCGCTCCCGCAGTCCGGGCGACTGCCGCTGGAGCGCAGGGTGTTCACAGGATGGGCGTAACCGCAGTCCGCCAGGATACCTCGGGGTAGGCGCTCCGCTGGTTGCCCTTGATCACTTCTCGATCTTTCTCGTACTCTGAGCCTCGTTCCTCTTCTTTGTCACCTCCCTTGTCTCGAGCCCCCTTCCGATCTTCACTTCTTTCTCTTCATTCCGCCAATCGCGCGCTTGCTGCGCCTTTTCCCCGCGATTTCTTCTTGTATTTCCCGTGCTCAGGGCACCTAATGACACCCCCCCCCCCCTAAAACTACACCGTTTCTTTCGCTAAAGCACCCATTTCCTGCCCAATACCCCTGAGTGGGTAAGAGATATCTGTCTCGTACCACCACAAACCTGCCACCCTCGCGGTGTGGACCAAGGACCATCGCCGATGCTGTCGTCCGAACCACCATCCGCCTCTCAGCGAGACGACGTCCATCCGTCGAAGTGTACTCCGGACGGATGTCTCCGCCGCTACCACGAGACGCCGGTGCGCCGAAGGAGTGTGCGGTGCGTCGGTGGCCTAGAGCGCGGGCAGCAAGGCGTCGCCGCGGCGCAGGCTAAGCTCTTCCCTGCCGCCGTTAGCCATCAGCAACCGTCATGTTCTTGTCTAGCGAGACACCTCCTCAACTAATACAGTAACGTGCTCTGTGGCCAGGCAGCGAAGTGCGTGTCCGAGTCGTCGCATCCAGACCGTCGGCTGTGAGCGTATCACTTCCTGCATGTGTCTGTGCGCACTCATCCGAACCTGAGTGTTTCCGCGTGTAGTCAGTTCGTGTGCTTAAGTACCCATTCCAGCTTTGTACATCAATTCAGGTATTATATTTGGTGTGTGGCGTTTGCGTAAACGTAATTCCGGTTCGTGACTTTCTACGCTGTCCAGGTCAACATTCACTACAAAAGTGGCGAGCCTGTCATCATCCACATTTTACTGCATGTGCAGATGAGCCTGCTACTGTTTCTCTTGGCATTCCGCCGATACATGAAAACGTATATAGCTCGTTTGGAAAAAATAATGATACGTGGGCACGAGCTAGAACTGACTGGAGCAGAACTTCGAAATTATTTTTCCACTGAGCGCGTGAAGCCTAAAGAAAATCTAGCTCTGAAAATAGAGGACAGGCGACTTGGTATTGATGTAGCAATACTAAAACAGAGGGTTGGGGACGCAGAAATGATCCTGCGACAAAGTCAGCGGGAGAAAGATGAAGAGGAAAGGAAGGCCCTCAGGGAATATAAGAAGCAAACGAACAAGCAGGAAAAACAAATGGCTGCACTCAAAAAACGACTTGATGCTTCAGAGTCAGGTACACGTCGCCCGATACCCATTGGCATCTTTGAAGACCACGAGAAACTGGAATCCTCTAAAGCGTCGGACGTGGCTCAGCCAGCACACTTTGGCGAAAGCTAACCTAAGGAGGACATGCCAGTGTTCCAAGTGAAAGTGTATATCACGAAGCGGAAATCCACTAGCAACCCAAAGACTCAGTAGCAGACGAACACAGGCTACTTCCTCAAGAGGCGAGTCGGCTCTCTCTTACCAGCGCTCGTAATGCTGGAAACATCCATTTATCTCAAACCCTTTGCGAGTGTAAGACTGGCAGTGTAAAACACTGTGAAGCCAAAGCAGACCATTGTTCACTTCAAAGGAAACATTGCACGCAATGTGAGAGTAGTGGTGAAAGCACGCGAGCCTCTCGCGCTGGACAGCGGCGCAATTCTTCTAGAGCTGTTAATTATAACAGAGAAGAAGCTAAACTTATACTTCCAGAACTCCATCCTACCTCTATCTTGTGCGGAAGAAAGTCCCTCTAACCCTTTCGGCACTGGTGGCGTCAATTGATGTCATCACATTGTTGTTCCTCTAGCGCAGAGAGAACAAAACCAAAACTGCCAGTTTTGGGGGAAATTGTCTTTCACTGATTCCTATAGCGATAGATATCCCTGTTGTTCCATTTTTGTGGAGCTACTTGCTACAACAAAGAAAAGAGTTCCGGTGAAGTCGAAAACGACACTGAGGCAGAAAAAATGGCGGTCTAAGTTTCATTCGCGAGCTTGCAAATGTACAAATACGTGCACTAGGAAGCTGAATTTTCGTTTGTAGGTTCATGTAGTCATAACGTTTAGGACATTTTTCAAAAGTTATGTCATTGCTCTACACAAAAGTTTTAATTGCCAGATGTGTTATTATTTGCCTGATTGATAAATCTGTTATTACTTTTTCTTCTAGCTCTAGTTTTGTTTGTGGGCTTATGGAAACCTAAAATTAGGAAAATCACAGAAAAAACTGTTTTGCTTGAAATAACAAAATCAGACGTGAAAGGGCTAAAAGGAGACCATATATTAGGGGAGACAGGCAGTTGTCAGTTCATGGGTCAAATAACCTGCGGCTCCTGCTGAGAGTGCGCAGGATGCTTTGTGGCCATCCCAAATCACAGTGCTTTGAAAAGCTTAGGCGGAAAAGCCTACATAAAGCTGTGCATAGAGCCCCACAAACTAGGCCTTTCCCATGGTTGCATTGTTGTGTGCGCCTTTGCAACCAATACAGGAAGCGATACGATGGCTTCCGTGCAGCAGGCGACATGCGGCTGTACCTGAAAAGTCTCCACTGAGGAATTAGCGCAAGCGAAAGAAATGCCGACAAGACCGGCGGGGAACCCATCAACGCCGGATAAAAACGTTTTTCAACTTGAGGGAGAGGTGCAGTAGTTTCATCTGCTCTAGACTTTAACGAAAACGCTCTTTTAGAAGGCTCATGAGCCGATACTGAATTGTTTTCCACAGTAAGGGTGCATGTTGGCCAAGGCCAAATTGGCACTGTATTACTTCGCCAAAAGCCGTTCGCCTGCCGGAAATCTCTCGCGTACACTGTAAATACTTTGGCCTCCTTTTGCACAAATATCGGTGGTGGAGTTATGTCCTCTAGGTTCGTTAAATTGTGGTGGTGCACACAGGCAGAGTAGAATACGCCATATTTCTTTATGTTGTTTGGGGACATTGTATAGTACAACTAATCTGCAAAAACGACTTCCATTTGAGAAACGGTTTTGCTGAGCCTTTTCGAACTTACCTGAGTGCCTGTGCTTGCTTTGTACTTTGCAGACTGTTCTTGGAACTCATTTTTGGAACTCTACACACAAAACCTCTCACGACTTCTGATACACCCACAGTGGCTCACCGACTACGACATTTAAAATAATCCTCCAGAGAACTTCCTTAATACGTGGGTAGTGTGACGAGATATCGCTGTTGATGGTCCGTCGAATACTATGGACGTAACCTACGAGCAAGAAGAAGAGGGGAACCTGTTCGGTCTCGGCTGCAGAAATCCAGAAACCCTCGTGCTGTAGGCCTGAGGACCATCGAAGAGCTGCCATCCGAACCACAACCCCCTTTTCTGCAAGGCGACGGCCATCTGTAGAGGTGTAGGCCCGACGAATATCTCTGACGCTACCGGGAGAAGCCGGTGAGCCCCAGGAGTGAGCGTTGTGTCTGTGACGTAGAGGGCGGGCAGCGAGGACTAGCCGTTCCACAGTGCCTAAGCTCTCCCGTTCCGCCGCTAGCCATCGGCCACCGTCACGTTCTTGTCAAGCGAGACCCCTTCTCAGAAATACAGAAACATGCTCCGTGGCCAGACAGAGAAGTGCGTCGCCGAGTCGTCGCATCCAGGCCGTCTCGTTTCTGCGATCGTCGGCTGTGAGCGTGTGACTTTCTCCATGACTTTGTCCGCAATCATCCGCACCTGAGTGTTTCCCGCGTGTACATCGTTCGTGTGCTTAAGTGCCCATTCCCGCTTTCTAGAGCAATTCAATGACTATACTTCGTGTGTGTGCGTTAGCGAGAACCTTGTCCGGGTTCGTTAATTTCGACGTGGTCCAGCCCAACATTCATTACACCTACCACCGTGGGCCGAGAAAAACGCATCAACAAGAAAATGGCGCGCCCATGAGCCGTCGCAGTGTAAACAAATGTCACGCAATTCGAAATGACAAATGATGATGACAGCGGCATGGAAGATTAAGAGAAAAGAGTGGTGATTCTCTATACGCTTCTCTGGTGGCACCAGCCTGGTGGAACCGAGAAGCACGCCGACACGACGAGAAAGACTTCAGACCTTCCTCCAGCACCAGTTATATTTATTTAAAGTCAAACCCGTTTAAAGCGAACTGCAATATGCACCGCGATTAGTTCGATATATCTAGTAGTTCGATATAGCCAAACCCGCCTATAACGAGCTTATTGTTACGAGTTCGCAACCCACCGGAGCCCCCCCCCTTTCCCCCCATTCCCCAACTCCACCATCCCCGCATTTCAAAACGAACACAGTAAAGTAGCCATTACCATACCCAAAATAATCCATCTATTGCAACTAATAAAGCTACTTTCTGCCCCAATTGCCTACTTTGCAAAAAAGCGGTGATTTTTGTTTTCACTTTCGTTTTGGCGGCTTCAACTAGCATAGCATTCTCTACACGAAACATGGTTTGCACCAGTTCGAGTCGCGTCCTCCAAAATTGAAGAAGCATTGGCGGAGACCATCGACTGCCGAAAGCGCTTCATTATAAGCGTCGAATGGCTTTCACTCCCGACATCATCGGGAACATTAGCGAGCTCGTCCCACAGTTCACCAATGTTGCTGTCTTGGTCCGGACTCGCTGACTGGGAGGAATCCGTCGTGAGTCCGGCGCGTCCGAAATCGTTACGGAAAGTGTCGGGCATCACGTCGCTCCCTTCGAAGCGCAACGTCTAAGTCACGGCTCTTTCTCCGTGGTCGCAGCCAATCCACATCTCAATCGCCGCTCCGAAACCATGCATTTCGACGCGGCCATTCTAGGCGTGCACAGTTCGATATATCGGATGTGAACTTCGTTATAAGGAATATGTTTCCCATGTATTTCCGTAACTGAAATATTTTTGTTCGATATATAGCATAATTCGCTCTATCCGGGTTCGTTATAGCCGGATTTGACTCTACAACAGCTTTGAAGGACATCCACTTTTGTCGGGCAGGATGGCGACCAATTTTTAACACGAAACAGTTTGATGCCGGGGTCCACTGAGATCTAACGGACGTAATATCCGTCACGGAAGTGACATTGCCAGAAAAACTTCGACTGACGCGGTGGTGACGGGATTCGATCCCCGAGCTTTTCCGCCGCGACGGGAGGTACGAAAGGCGCTCCCGACTACGCTATTAGAAAACGCGTGAATGGGGCGACAAACGCTACTTACCTAGGAGCGGCACCGAGGCAACGACAGTTGGCGCCTTGATGCCAGCGCCTACGTGGGAGACGTAGCCTCCTCCTGACAGGCTGGGTACGCCTTTCTTCAGCTCGGACCGGCATGGAACGGATCAAGAACAAGCGCGCGTCACGGCGGGCGATCAACACAAACATCACCAGCCAGGTGGACCAGCGGCTACAGTCCCAGAAGTCGGACCTTTTCGCCCTTCGTGTTTTTCATGGGCGTCTTTGACCGAGCAGTGCAGCAGTGTCCGCACTAAACGCCGCCAAGCGTGAAGCCCACCTGATCGACGAACAAGGGATGCGCACTCTTGAGCCGTACACCATTTCCGCTGCGTTGAAGCCGAGGTCTTCCTGCACCATTGAGCGTACGCCAAGAAGAACGAGCGGGAGCTTTTTCACTCAGTGCTGGCAATCCAGTTTCGCTGTATTTGCAGCTTCGAGTTGCCTGTGCTAGCGCTCAACAATTCCGTTGCGGGCGGGGTGGTAGGGAGTTGTATGCTGCAGCCTGCGTGCCGAGGAGGGTCGAAAGCGCGGGAAAGAGGTTACTCTGGAATTGCCATACCCGGTCAGTTGTTATGCGGGCGGGGCAGCCAAAGCGGGACACCCATTTCTGAATAAATGCCTGCGCGACGGTCTCAGCTGATAGGTCCGCAATTGTTCTAGCTTCGGGCCATCGGCTGTATGTGTAGATGCATGTAAGCAGGTACCTGAAACCTTGGCATGGCGGTAGCGGGCCCATCAGGGCGAGGTGAACGTGGTCAAACCGCGACTCAGGAGTCTGAAATTCCCGTAGTGCAGCCCGAGTGTGGCGAGCCACCTTCACTTGCTGACACGCATCACATGTCCGCGCCCAGCGTCGCACGCCCGCGTTGACTCCGGGCCAAACGAAGCGTTCTGTTACCAGCCGCTGGGTGGCACGGACACCTGGGTGGCTGATGGAGTGGAAAGTGTTGAATACCACTGGGCGAACATCCACTGAACGAAAGGTCGTGGGGTTGTCTGGGAGGTATCGCAGGTTATCGCGCCCTGGACGTAAGGAAGTGCAACCACCGAAAGCACGAGTGAAGATCCCCCTTTCAGTCTGGTAAACTCGGTGTCTCCCCGCTAAGCCACGGCCATCGCCCCGAAGTCCAGGAATTTTGCGCCAGAAGCGTGCACGCGAGTCAAGGCGTCGGATGCTTTGGTTTCGACCCCGGGAACGTGGGGGATGTCAGTAGAAAACTCGGAGATGTATGAGAGCTGACGAATTTCCCGTTCTGAGTAGGAGGAACCGTTGTTGTTGAATACGTAGGTGAGGGGCTTCTGGTCTGTCAATATGTACATCTCACGACCTTCGAGGAAGTAGCAGAAATGCTTAACGAAACAATAGTTTGCGAGTATCTCTCTTCCAAAAGTGCTGTACCGTACTTCTGCAGGCTTCAGGCGTTTCGAAAAGAAGCCCAGTGGCTTTCTTTGTGCACCCTCCTGTTGCTGCAGCTCTGCTCCGACCGATGTGAAGGAGGCGTTCACCATGAGGCGTGTAGGAGCGTCAGGCAGTAGATGAATTAGAAGTATAGGTGCGGCTAGCTGGTTTTTAGCCTTCTGCAAGGCGGTCTGGTGTTCGTTAGGCCAATAAAATTCTGAAGCCTTTTGGTCGCCTCGGCGCAGCAGGTCTGTCAATAGCTGGAGTACTCGAGAATAAGATGGAAAATACCGCCGGTGGAAGTTTAAGAGCCCGAGGAACTCTCTCAGTTGCGGAAGGATGTTGGAGTAGAAACCTTCTTGACGAATTCCACTCTTGATTCCAATGGCATAATGCCTTTAGCAGTGATGTGGGGGCCGAGGAAGTTGAGAGCCTCAACACCTTAGGGGACCCTTCGTTTGACCTGCCACCGCCGAGGGTGTCTGGGGCGCCAGAGTTGGGATGGGCGTTGCGGTTGCGGTGGCAGCCGATGCGAGGCCCCCGATATCCATCCCCTCGGCACCCTCCAACGCACT
>CM023456.1:94661623-94791778 GCA_013339765.2 Haemaphysalis longicornis
AAAGTAGTATCTCCAACTTGTACCTTGGTGCCAGCGGCAGTTACTAAGGCATTGTGCAGCCAAGCCCAGCGACTTTTTTAGTGGAGGCAGCGAGCTAAATGCCCGTGTGCTGATGTTTCAGCTCAGGTTAACATATCCAAATGTCAAAATGACGATAAAACCACCACTGTGTCATGCTTCCGTGCCCAATGGTTGCTTTGCTGCCTAAAGCTCTCAAAATTAATTTTTTTTTCAGCTTTGTCTTAGAAGCACTGCTATAATCAGCAGGGCTAAGCCTAGTGCCCTCCTCATACAATTCCTGGCTGATAAGATGACCCACTGGTTTTACAATGTTCTGTATGGTCATTCTGTGACAGCTCTTCTGTCGGATACCCTGTTCGCAAACTGCTTATGCTACTGGGCAAGACAGCACAGCTTGTCAGTTAGAGAGACTGAATGAATCTAGTGAAGCACTGTACATCCTACCAGTTTCAGCCATCATTTGGCTTTGTACAGGGTTTCAAGTTTCAAAAATAAGTTCATTATAAAGTGATTACAGAAGCACGTTCGGACTTGAAACCGCAACCATAAAGGAACCCCGATATCTCGTAAAATTCTTTTTGAAGGGTGCAGTCAGTATCACTTCCAACATCGTGTATTTATTGGCATGCCAATACATTAACTGTAGGAGCTAACCAAAATAGTTCAAAAAGCAGGCTCAAATTTTTTGTGTATAGTTCTGAAGCCATATATACAACAAAATAAGCCATGCAGTTTGAATTTGCGTGTGTTTCACTTCTGAAGGGTAGCTCCAAAAAGAACCGTGTAATTGTTGCTTTTGTTTTGGCAGGTGCTGATCGAGTAATTTGGGGAAATGTTGAGCCAAGATGTTCCTGGCATGAATTGGGATGGGAAGTCTGTACTTCCGTTTGAAGTTATAAAATGCTAAGTAAAGAATATTCATGCTTTGCGGCTTCGTTTCATCTGTTTTGCGTGCCATACTTTGGAACATGTAATCTGCAATATGTTAGATGTATTCCATTCAGTATATTCAGGAGGCTGCTTAACTGTTCCCTAGTTCACGTTTTCTACCTAACTCTTTGTTCTTTAGCGTGTATTGCTTGAACTTCTGTCTTTATCAATTTAATGTATATCCCAAACACAGTCGGTAAAGATTCAACAGTAGAGGTTTCAGTTTATTAGAACACTTGTGAACTTGTACTTGCTGTAACT
The DNA here is from genome assembly GCA_013339765.2 of Haemaphysalis longicornis. Taxonomy (NCBI): domain Eukaryota; kingdom Metazoa; phylum Arthropoda; class Arachnida; order Ixodida; family Ixodidae; genus Haemaphysalis; species Haemaphysalis longicornis. The sequence continues at coordinate 94,662,836 of CM023456.1, forward strand.
TTCAGTTCTTTTTTTATAACATGCCTTGAAGCACTACTCCAGCTTTAACTTGACACAAAAGCACATTATTTGGCTTCTTTCGCACTAGCTTGTTATGATGCTTCCTCACATCTAGCCTAATTCGAGATCTTACCATACGGTGGTCACTAAACCTTACCCTTTGGACTACTTCCACATCCTTCACAACGCCAGGGTCACCGCCTAATATGAAGTCTATTTCATTTTTGGGCGCCCCATTCGGGCTCCTCCACTTCCACTTGCGGCGCTCGCATTTCAAGAAGAAAGTATTAATTATGCGTAGGTTATTCCGTTCTGCGAAGTCGACTAGTAGGTGTCCCCTGCTATTTCTACAGCCCAGACCATTGTTCCCAACTGCCTTGTCTCCAGCCTGATTTTTGCCTACTTTAGCATTAATGTCCCCCATAACAACAGTACACTGGCCATCACCGATTCCACATCTTCATTCCTGCCTACATTAGCATTAAAATCCCCCATAACGGCATACTGTGTTATTACTTTAGTAATTGCTGATTCCACATCTTCATAGAAGCGTTCCACTACCTGGTCGTCATGGCTGGATGTGGGCGCGTAGCCATATACAACCTTGTATTTGTGCCTCTTATTGGCCTGATTACAAGACCTGCTGCCATTTAGTTATTGCTATAGCGCTCTTCTATGTTGCCAGATATGCTTTTATTGACTGGAAATCCCACTCCCAGTTTTCTTGTGTCCACCAGACCACGGTAAGATAGGACGTGTCTATTTTTAAGCACCGCAAAGGCTTCACCTCTCCTCTTAACCTCACTAAGCCCTAAGACATCCCATTTATTGCCCTTTAATTCCTCGAAAAACACATGTAGACTCGCTTCACTAGATACAGTTCTCGTGTTAAACGTTGCCAGGTTCAGGTTCCAATGGCAGCCTGTCCTGGACTACGTATTCCTAGCACCCTCTGCTGCGTCACAGGTCTGGCCGCCGCCGCGGTCAGTTGCTTCGCAGCCACTGGAGTCCGAGGGCCGGGGGTTATTTGGCGTATTCATGAGAAGTCGTGGCCATTACTGCACCAGGGTGGCCAATCCTGCTCTGGTGAGGGAGTGCCTTACCGGCAATGGTCGGCGGGGTCAAGCCGCACCCCAAGCCCCATTCTGCAATTCCCGCAATAAGCGGATATTTTTTAAAACTCTGGTGGGAATTGTCCGGCGCCGGGATTGAAACAACGGTCCTTTGCACGCAAGGCGGATGCTCTACCTCTACGCCACCACTGAGCTAACAGTAAGACGTAAAGTAGAAGAATTCAGGATCGCGCTGCAGAACCGATATTCAGCTCTTAGTGGAGAAGCAGAGTGTGCGTCACAGGAAGCCAGAGACAAATTACATGCATTATCACGGAGTGCGCAATAGAATTTGGGGGCACGATGGCTAGACAGAATACTGGTAAACTTTCCCGGAGACGAAAGATCTAATTAGGAGACGACAAACCATGACAATCTCCACCCCGGCTGACAGAATAGAACTAGCGGAGCTTTCGAAGCTTATCAATGAGCTGAAGACAGCTCATATACGGAAGTATAATATAGAGAGGATCGAATGCGCTGTAAGGAAGGGAGGTAGCCTGAAAGCAGTGAAGAGGCGTCTTGGCGTGGGGAAAAATCAGAGGTAGGCACTTAAAGACAAGCCAGGCAATGTCGTCACAAATACGGATAAAATAGTCACATCAGCTGATAAGTTCTATAGGAATGTACAGTAGCCAGCACATCCAGGATAAAGCCGAACGAGAAAGTAGTTCAGAGGAGATAGACATCCTACCAGTAACGACCGAAGAAGTAAGGAAGGCTTTGAAAAAAATTAAAGGGGGCATAGCACCTGGTGAGGGTCAGATAAAGCAGACCTCTTGAAGGATGGCGGAGAAATGGTACTTCAAAAACTGCAAAGCTGTATATGCAATGCCTATTGACCGCAAGTGTACCGGAATATTGGAAGAACGCGATCATCCTAATCCATAAGAAAGGTGACATGAACGACTTGAAAAATTACAGGCCGCTCAGGTTACTGTCAGTCGTCTACAAGATACTTACCAAGGTAATCGCTAACAGAATTTTAGCAACCTTAGATTTTAGTCAACCTCAAGAACAAGCAGGGTTCCGTAAAGGCTACTTAACAATAGACCATATTCCCACGATCAATCAGGTGATATATGTCCGCTGAGTATACTGAACCCTTATATATAGCCTTCATAGATTATCAGAAAGCATTTCACTCGGTCGAAACCTCAGCAGTCATTCATGCATTAAGGAACCAGGGGGTAGATGAGCAAATGTAAGAATACTGGAAGATATCTACAATGGGTCCGCAGCTACCATCATCCTCCACAACGAGAGTAGTAAAATACCTATAATGAAGGGCGTCAGGCAAGGAAACACAATTTCTCCAATGTTATTCACAGCATGTTTACAAGAAGTATTCAGAACGTTGGATTAGGGACAGGTGCGCGTAAAAGTTAGTGGAGAATACCTCAGTAACCTCAGATTTGCTGATGACATTGCCTTGCTAAGTAACTCGGGGGAGGAATTGCAAAGCATGCTTTCTGCACTGGACAGAGTAGAACCGTGGGCCTGAAAATTAATACGCAAAAAACCAAGGTAAGGATCAATAACCCGGGGACACCACAGCGGTTTGAGATAGGTTGCGGGGCAGTGGAAGTGGTAAGCGAATATATCTAGTGAGGCCAATTTGTGACCCCGGATCCCAACCATGAGGCAGCAATAATTAGAAGGATAAGTCTGGGGTGGAGTGAATATGGCAGACATTCTCAGATAATGAATGGCAAGCTGCCATTGTCCCTGTAAAAGAAAGTGTATGACAGCTGCATCTTACCGGTAGTCACCTACGGGGCAGAAACTCTGAGGCTCACTAATAGGGTTCAACTTAAATTAAGAACGGCTCAGCGGGCAATGGAGCGGAAGATGACAGGTGAAACATTAAGGGACAAGAAGACAGCGGAGTGGGTCAGGGAACAAACGCGTGTTAACGGCATATTAGAAGACATCAAGAAGACGAAAAGGACGTGGGCAGGGCATGTAATGGGAAGGCAAGATAACCTGTAGTCATTAAGGGTAACAGAGAGAGAGAGAGAGAGAGAGAGCTCTTTATTAGATGAAAGCAGAGAGGTTTTCCAGCATGTTCCCGCCCGCATGCTACTCTGCGGGGATGGGGAGAAGGGAGTAAAGGCCCTAAAAGAAGTAGGGCAGGAGAAAGAGGGGAAAAGAAGGGATTAAAAGAAAAAGTGAACACGACGCTTTGCGTGGTGACTTAAAAGTCCACAGGATCTCACACGTAAAGTTCTAAATTGTCTCTGCGTGGCCGATTCCGTGTAAATAGTCAAATAAAGCAACCAACACTTTTCTCTGGGACGATGGAGAGGGCCAGGGTCCAAGGAGACCTTTCAAAGATATAGATGCGTTGTTGAGGCACTCACCTCGCAGGGTAACAGATTGGATCCATAGAGAAGGCAAGCGTTGCAGGGGATGGCAGAAAGTTAAATGGGCAGATTGATCAAGACGTTTGTGTTGCGGTGGTAAATTTGTCGCAGTTAGCACAGGACCGGGGTAATTGGAGATTAATGGTAGAGGCCTTTGCCCTGCAGTGGGCGTAGATAGGCTGGTGGTGGTTAGGATGATGTTAATACAAAAGCCCCTTCTGTAGCTTGTTTAGGCCCAACCGTAATTATAAATGCAGGTACTAAGCACTGTGTGGACCGACAACTCCACACCCTACTCATATTTTTCTTGTTAAGAGTGGAAGCAGTAATGTTTGCGGTAGAATAATACAGTGGGCATTTGCAAGCTTATCATTCTCGCCGCTTTTCAATACGCAACCATGTGTACACAGCGGGCGGTCGTGTTGAATCATTCAGTTCCCCAAGCTTGTGACTGCCTACTACAAATTATTTATATTTGTGATGACACAACATTACCTAGTGTATGCATGGTCCTTATAGAGAACTGGCGACAATAATAAGCTCGCAACGTTCCACTGTGTTATGCTTCTGTAACACCAATGTTCGCACTCTTGGCCAGACAAATATGTATAGTATGTGTAGCCGCCTTTCCACAGAGTGCATTGTGCAAGAATTTATAGTTAGGGTTGTGCCAAAACAAGCTACAGAAAGGCCTTGTGTATTAAGCGTTCCTAAAGCTGCAGTAGTGCTTCAAGGTTGTTATCAAAAACGCACTGAGGTTTAAAGAATGTACAGGTTTTCTATTAGTAAAAATTAGGACTCGAATCGGACTTCCGCCGGACGTCCAAAATCCGTATTTTGTTATCCCCTGGATGTCTCCTGTACATTTCTGTCCGGAAATGTCCAAATTTGAACATCAGCCGGATGTCAGAATGTCCGGCTTGGACGTCTTTCGGACGTTCATAGAATGCGAAATTCTTTTGCAACGGAACAACCCACGGACCTCCGCAAGGTTTTCGCCGGCTTTCTGCGGATGTCTGACGGACGTTGAAGTGTCCGGCACCGGATATGCGACGGATGTTCGACTGACGTCTGTGGTCCTATGGGCAATTGATTGCATATGTTCTGCAGTCTCACTGAGCAAGGCTATATTGACCGAAAACCTCAAACGGCACAAGTATTCCGTGTTTTTCTTAATCCTATGTTTCCCCACGCAAGCTTTTTAAATACCCCTTCAAGGCATGCTTTGGATAGTTTTGCAAAAATGGTATCTCCTTGTCTGTACCCCTTTCCGGTAGGAAATTTATCGCTTTGCTTGTGGAGGGTTATTCTGCCCGTTCATCCCTTTGAAGCTCTGCCAAGACAAGTTCGCGCTAACTCTATTCCCGAGCTTGATGCGCCTTGTTGAGCCTACTTTGGACCGAAAAAAGCTTCCTAACTGGGTGGTCCGGTACAAATCCGGGAGATATAGCTGTCCCGACAGGGATGGCGTGGTACTCGGGACGCTTATAAAACGTCCGCACAGTCCCGCCAAATCGGCGACGGTTGGTAATTGTACGTGAGCATACACTACTGGACTCGCCGTTGGTGCCCGGCTGAAGCAGTGGTCGGAACCCTTCCGTAACAATACACAACAGTCGTCGCATTGCTGTGATACCAAGGAAAGGCGGCGCGAAAATTCCCAGCAAAAATTACAAAACCAATCGTCAAAGCAAGCCTGGCAGTGGGCACAACACAAAACCGATGATCCGCTCAGTGCGCGAGAAAGTTTATGGCAGCCCGGTCGAGCACCATGGACATTCCGTAGGGCGGTAGAACGTCCGAGGTCCAATTCGGCTGGCAGCTCACAGGGATATATGCTGTTGCGCATAAGATCAGATAGCTCTCGCATCGATTCGGGCTGCAGCGGCAATACTTCAAGACTCTGAGTCTGAGAACTTGACGCCTTGATTTACACGCCATGTGCGCAGCGCCGGTGACCTGGTATTCATTGACAGGCGGTAGAGAAATCACGTACCGCCCCGGCGGCTGGCACAGCTGCCTGTACTGTAGATAATACGTCTGCGATGAACATGGGACAGTGACGTCTTCTCCTGCTCCGCTTTCACGTTCCACTTTTATGCGCAAACGAAAAGGTCGCGGCAGAAGACGAATCAAGGGGGCGCCGAAGGACCCGTCTCATCCTCACCTGCAGCCGACGTAGCGGCAAGGCCGTGCGCTCCCGGTGCAGCCTGCACGACAACCTGCGGCCCCGCTGTGTAGTAATTCTTTTCTTTTTGACCTTCGAGGAATCACTCTCTGCGGAAGAGCAGGCAAATTGGGCAGCTTAAATGGAGTAAGCACAGTAGCGACCTGGTGCTTTTTGAACTAGCATCAACGCCGAAAAGCCTTGGCATCAAACATAGCCCAAACCTAGCGATAGAGCGTTTCCAGAAGGAGCGCCGTTGCTTCTGCCGTTCATTTGTAAACGTAACGAGTTAACGTTGCAGTTATACCTACTCTTAATAGAACGGTGGCGCTCCTTCATTAACCCCAAAAGGAACTAGTTCCATGAACGCCGTTCCTTGGAACGCCGTTCCGTGAATATTCGACTTGTCGTATAGGAGTCGTTCCGGCCATTCACGTGTATATTTCCGAGACCAGACGCTTTCCCTGTTGAGTTGTTCAAAATTTGGTTTTTCACTTTTTCTTCTAATGCTGACATAAACTTCTAATTATCCTGCATATCTATTATATAATTCGTACCCGTTCCCCTAATAACATCCAACAGGCGCACTTTGTGGTGTTATGAGTTGGGCGTGTTAGCCCAAAAAGCCACCCTGTTTCTTGGCCAATCCCCCAAGTGAATATGTGCCGTTAGTAAAGGAGCAACCACACCAGCAACATAGCCCGTTCCCTTAGCACGCGTGTGCAGCTGCCCAGATGAGCGGATTAGCAGAGACCAAGATTGGAGTCCTGGTACGTCTCGAATATGGTCACGCGAGACCGGGAACGCCAGCACCTGGAAGCAGGACCCCAGCATTGGGTGTCAGCGCACGAGCGCAACGATCAGAGCTCCCAAAATCTATCTAGACGCTTGGTGGCTGGTGGCGACGATCCTTCCTCATGGTGGGCCGTGGAGCATGCGCTTGACGGGGTAGTTATCATGGCGCCACGCCGTATAATGACGCTGGCGTTCTGCCTCTCCGCGTCTACCCTTCATCCTTTGATCCACGCGCTGATACGCTTCCTTTTGATTATTTGTGACGCGCTTGCGCGGGCAATCGCTCGCGTGACGATTGATTACAGTGATCACTGCTTACCCTAACAAAGCCGGCAAAAGGTACTAATCCAGTAGAAATAAAAAGTGCAGCGGGCCGTTTTCCAGTGACCCCTGCAAAAGAAAGTAAAAATCATGGGGGCCCCGGCTTATTCTGTTGTTTTAGAGCGAAGCTTTGTACCTCTACCAGCCAACGGTTCGTTCGTAGCTTACGGGACAAGAAACTCCCAACGTAGCTCCGGCGGGGGAGGGCGGTTTTGATTCACAGAGCACAGTGTAGATGGCGTGGCGGATTAACCCAGCGTTCACCGCGCGTTCACGCCAGCGGGAGCATCGCCGCGACGCGGTATTGTCGTATGCTCTAGCGATGGTTGTTTTGGGCCTGTTTAGGCACAGCTTCGCGTCCATTGCGCGCTTACTTTGCACGGCTCGATTCAATTCTTCGACAGCACCTCCTGGGTAACGGGGACACGACGGAAGTAAGTGGTCGTACGGCACAGATACGTCAGAGATTGGTTTGCAGGGCGAGAAGAACAAAGTAGAGACCCACATACAGACAACTGGCCGCTAGACAAACGCTACCGTTTGTGGACTGCCTACCAGGAATGAGACTCCGTTTCCTAAATTGGTGAATACCAATTCGGTTGTGTTTTATTGGGCATTAGAAAAAGTGAAAGGAGCAACTTGTTCTGATAGATAGCGATTATAAGAATTCCCTAAACTTTCTCGCAATTCTCAAACTTACTAAACTGACTAGTTTAAATCAGTATTAATGTGAATCACGAAGCTCATATGGGGAATTGTTTCGGTGCCCGCACTTCTGTCGTGGGGTGGTGTAGGCCCGGGCTAGCACATCGGGATGGCAAGGTTCCGCTGCCTTACCCTTCGAATGACGCTCCTCCCCGTTTCCTTTCTGCCGACGCATGCCTGGGCTACAGTGACAGCATCCGCCGCTCAGCCCGACCATGCCCGAGGCTTCTGCGCTTGGGAGGCCGCCCCTACGAATTCTAGGTAATGAGAGGCAGAATCTCTGGTTTCACTCTTTCTACAGTCACGTGTACAAATTAAAGTGATGTCGCTTCGTAAATTGCTGTGGGTGTTGTTTGCAGTTTTGCTTTCCAACCACCTTCACAGCGTATATTGGAGCCAATTTTTTTTCTAAACAGAGAGCATGGAAGATGGCCCCAGAAGTCGCCCACACTGCACCGTAATGAGAGTACGAGCGCACTCCGCAACTTTTTCTTAGATGCGAAAATACTGCCCAAAAGCATCAACTACTGAAACAACTACACCTTGCAGTTCCCATTGAGGGTAAGAACAGGAATGGATCCCGAGGCAACTGCGACACATATCGACATCCAACACGCCAACACCCTATCCATGGCGCACTCTAGCACCCCATCTTGGTTGACAGCCAAGATTATGTCTCACTGTACCAGATTGTCTTGGCCACCAACACACGTCTTTCCCTGTACTGGGGAAGACTGAGCTGAGCATCTCTTCCTCGACTGCAGTACCGTTAATCGAAAGGTCAAAGACAGCAGCCACACTAACGGAGATCTGCACTGACGTCCCCAAACACATACCACATCGCTTTAGCTCTATTGGACGTTTTTCTCTCTCCATTGCTTGTAAATGTAAAGATATTCTGGATATACCCCCTTTCATCAAGGTAACATCTGCAGGTAATGGTCGGTTTCGCTTTTTGAGGAATATTTGTTAGAATTTCAGTAGAAATTTATTTCACTGGATGAGACTCAACTTGTGTCGTAGAGCCATGGGAACAATAAAATGAGGGCAGAAGGCCAAAATTAAAAGAAAGCCGGTGATCAGTTACTGGGAATGTTGCCGAGACCGTCGTATATGTCAGTTTTATGAGGTATGAAGTGGAAACTAACCAAAAAATACACGAGTTTTTTTATCGAAGGAGTCAGAGGCAGCGAGTTTATTTGGTACAGTACGATTGTGCGACGGAAAAAGAACAGTGCTTATCCCATACTTACATATATCATTTTGTAAAACGGCCGCCGTCGAGAGGTAAAAAACAACATTTTATAAAAATTACCACGCGACTGGAGCCGTACGTGGGTGGCTGACCTTTTACAGCAGATTCGTTCACGGGAAAAAAATTACGCAAGCACATATTTATTCAAGTATAGAGTGCCTGGTCCACTAAACAAAGGAGCACCCAGACACAAACAAATTACACAAAGATACCCACATAGGATACTGTGAACCTGTGTTCCTTTCGGGTGTTGTTTTATAAGCACCTTACAACTCGTCGACAATGTGTATCCGAAACTGACCCCTCGAAGCACAATTAAGCATTGTCGTCAGCTGGCCTTAGAGACCTTCTGTTGTTGCTACATCAAGATTGCATTTGCGGAGAACAGGCGAGCAAAGTCTATGAATGATACAACAAAGGAAAAACGAAAGAAGCTCCAAGCTCTTTTTCTAGTGTTGTCTATCACCGGGCCCCCTGCGTTTTCAGGCGTCCGTAGTGGAAAAAGACTATGAAACACAGGTACCGCTTTGATGAATGGTAAGACTGGTCTATACCAGAAAGTGGACGGATTTGACAAATACCAATCGTTTTTGAGTTATCTCTTTATGGTAATAACTACTTCGCCATGAAGTTGCACACATTTTGGAATTCTGGTTCATTCTTATTTCATAGGCTCAAACCGGGCCTTACCGTTTTAAAAAACGGCTTGGGGTCATGGTTTATTGCAACTATGCCTAAGCCAGCTGTACAAGTAGGCGTCGTACCCCGCGATACCCGGGTGAACCCATAAATAGATGGGACAACACGAATGGAGTTATTCCTTACTTGTCACGATTAGTATCTTCGCAGTGGATAAGCACACAGTCAGGAATTCCCTCCTGTTGTCCAAGCGGTCTCCACCCGGAGGCGTGTGGTTAGAAAAAACAACGGGTGCTAGTATTTTATTGAAAACAACCTGAACCAAGTTGTACGACGCTGCTGTGTTGAAATGACTACATGCCCATGGCAAGTTTTATCCCAGCAGTTGTAGAACGGGGAAACTGTTAGAGACGGCTTTATAACAAATAAGCTGAGCCCTCACGGGAGGCATGGGGGTACACAAAACGGCCAGAGCTCTTCGAACAATGGCACTCAAATTGGGAACAAGGGCACATGGAGATGAATTTATAGAAGTCACTGTATTCATTTTAGTGGCCAGTAAGGCGGCAGAAAAGTGGGTTAGGGGTTGGTTGCTGGAGAATGAAGGGTAGGTACGATGAACAGCGGCTGCAAACTGATCTTTCGCGATATTTCTAGTGAGTCAAGTAGACACGCGGACACATCTTTTTACTTCCTGAGGCCGCAACGAAACAAAGGAGCATAGGTGAAGTCGAATGTTTTTATAGGACCGCAGCATGTAAATTTAAATTGCTTAGGCGCATCATTCTGGCTTGTGTGGTGCTATCCAACCTTAGCTGTATCCACTTCCGCCGCGGAGGGAATGATTAAATGATGATGGTGATGGTTATGATTATTAATGGTATCTCCTTTGAATTGGGGTGACGGCATGCGCCACCTCGCCTGTCCTAGTCGTTTAATTGAATTTAGTTATTCCTCAAATCGCATTATTTTTTATTTCTGCCTTGCCATCACCTCTGTCTGTGATGACGCTTTACAGACTCCTTTAGTGATTTCTTCAACCAATTATCTAGCCTCTATTTAGTAATACCTTGTCACCATTTCCGTAATTGGATACGCTGTTAGAACATATGAGGAGTCGACTCAACACAGCCAACAACCCCCACCGAATTTACAGGGCACAGGTGACGAAGGGGGTGGCCGTCTGATGTGCGGCTTTCGCGGACCAGAGCAGGAACAATGAGTCAGACCCTTGAACGAAAACGACACAGACTTATATTTGTACAGGCAAAACACTGCACAAGCACGAGGACTTGGAATGTGAACGAGAGACAACTGAGATCGAACACAAATGCGGGAAACAGTTCAATTTAAACAAAATGATAAAATAAGGAGCTTTATTAATGATTATTAGGAGGTGGAAAAGTAACTAAAAAAAGACAGTTCTATGCATATGACAGACAGAGTCCCACGATATTCACCGACCGGGCCTCACGATGCACCGCTGTCGGAGGCGATACGGCTACTATGAAGCGTGGTTTCATCGTAGGACAAGCCGCCCGAGACGATCACGGTGATTCGAGGCCCGGAAGTACTTTGGAGTTCTCCCGGGCACGGGTCGCCGGTTGTGTGGTGCACAAACTGGCAGAACCCGTTCTAACATCAAAGATGTCCAAACGTTGCTAGTTTGCTTATGCGCGGCTTCATTTTTATAACTGTGCTGGCGTTGAGAGAGACGGCACGACGCACAACGCGCCCGCCGCCATCGACCAAACCGCTTCCCCCTTCCTCCCTTCTGGAATGATCGGCGCGCTTTAGCACTGGCAAGGCCACGCGCGCTCCCTCGAAATATGAGCGGTGGAGCTTTTATTTGGGTGTTTTCTTGGCGGCGAGCCGGCGAGTGGCCGTATTACCGACGCTGCGTTCGAGAGAGTTCCAGCATTTTCTAGGGGCGAATAAAACCGAACTGAATGAATCGGACACACTTTAAAAGAATTATGCGCTGTATCTTTTGACATTCTATTACTATGTGGTCATTTTTTTTTTGTTCCGCCCACATCCCGCACGTCTTTTCCTGGAGCAAATATTTGCTCATGTAAGTTCGAGTTCTCCAGCAGCCATACCGATCCTCAAAGAGCAACGCACTACCTTTATTAAGTGCGAATGCACTTCTTAAGCGACCCTGAATCACGCGTTCACCGCTGTCCGTCCGTCCGCACCACATAACCACTTAGGGCGATTGGCCAAGAAGAGTTCCTAATTTCTTTAGGCCCATACCCACTTAGGGCGAATTGGCCAAGACTCGGGCGTGAGAAGGGCTAATGCCAACCCGCTTAAAGAAGTACTGAACAACGAAATTTCAAAGCTGAGATCCGCTCTAGCAATCAAGTACAACGACAACACAAACAGGTGTCTGTGCATGGCACACACCCACGTGGGGGATTGGCCAGAAATCGGGCGTGAGAAGGGCTAATGCACCCGCTTAAGGGAGTACTGACACGAAATTTAAAAGCTGAGATCCGCTCTAGCAATCAAGTACAACGACAACACAAATAGGTGTCTGTGAATAAATGCATCTTTCTTTCTTTGTAGTTGCGTGTGTGTGTGTGATCTCTCTTTGGCGAACATTACCGACCGCGCAAATTCAACTCCTGTATTCGCACTTTCACATTCTTCCCCTCGGGGAAATTTTTGCGGTCATAAAAGGTCTCTTTACAGATCTCGTGCTTGCTTGCTCTATAGATTACTAATGATTCTTTGTTTTTCAACATTTCCGCCCACATTATCGTCTGTTTCTTTCACTTTCTTTTTAAGTGCACCCCTACACATTTTTATTTGCCGTGGTCAAGTAATACTGAGCCTCTAGCTTTCGCGTCCTCTTACGCCATTGGGTGTCCACACTCTTAAGGTACAGGTACCTGTGCACTCTGGCTGCCCACTTCTCGTCTAAATCTCTACGCCGCTTCTCAAAACGTATTTCAATTGGAGCTTTCCTCTTTCAAATTACGCCCCGCCCATATCACCTTGTGCAGCCTCATTCATAGTCATAGTTTGAGCTCCCAATGCTAACCTGTCGACTGCGTTTTGCTAACCAGCAGTCCCGAGAGAATATTTGACTTTTAGAATAATGCGGCATTAGAGAACGTGAGCGCCGGGACCATTACTCTATGTTAATTTACTGATCCGTTTCGTCTCCCTTTCAGTTTGAGGTGTTCTGCATAGACAGTCAGGTTGCCTTTTCCTTCATGAAGCTAGATCTGCAAGTATTTGTACTGATTTACCAATGGTATGGCTTCATTCTGAATCCTCCCTGGCACAGAATTAGCTTCCTCGTTAATCACCATGACTCTAGATTTCAGGGGTAAAATGTAAACCTAGCTACGTTGCCTCATCACTCCAAATGTCGGCCAGCTTTCGCAAGCTTTCCACATAGTCTGCCAGCAACACTATATCGTGTGCGTGTATAAATCCAGAAATCCGTTGCTTCGCAAACTCTCCATTGCTGCCGTACAAGTAAAATCCAAATCTATTCTCCTCCCGTCGTCCTTGTAAAGTGTGAACAGCAGTGGCGAAAGGGTTATCCCTGTATTAAACCTTTTCGAATGTACATGTGCTCTGTGCCCGTACGCCCTTCCCATGTAACACGAACCTTGTTATCCTCATATATTGCCCTGAGCAGCACTATAAATTTTGATCAAATCCCCTATTCTTCTTGTACATGCCACAACAATCCCCTACCTACGTAATCATAGGCTCCATTTCTTTCATGAAACATTAACCATGTTGGTCTGCCCTGTGCTGCCGAAATTTCTATGGTCTGGGTTAGTACGAAAATATTGTCCTTGTATGCGCCGACCCGCCCATGATTCATGTTGCAGTATCCCGAACATACCGTTAATTTCCACCCACTTCGGTGGAAATGTGGTGGTTTGTAGCGTAGCTATTCTATAGCGCACTGCCGTAACTGCAATCGGCCGGTATGTGCTCGCCTTGTCCTTCCATCTCTTGCCTTTGTAGATAAAACTCATTCTGTTTTCGTGCCATTGCGTTGGAATTCCCTCAGATAAGATAGCGCGCTCAATGGCTTAATACAAAGTGCGCCATTCCGGCTGATATTGATACGCTCTATTGAGATTACGGCCGTTCCTGTTGCCGTATTTTCGGTAACAATGTGTTCTGACGTTTTCCACTCCAAAGTTCTATATTAAATTTTTTCATCTTTTGTACTCCTAATGACCACATGGGTCTGGTTAGAAGATATATCGCTTGTTTGGCCAAAACGTCTTTGTAATGACTTCCTAATGCACTGTGCCCCACGAGAACCATACCATCACCGTCTTGTATCTGGGCCTGCACCTCTTTAGTCATTAATCTCAATCCTTTGCAATGATTCTTTTAATCATCTTAAATATTGTGAATACCAATCTTTCGCTCGCACTGTTAATTTTATATTTGGCACGCCTAATTTCTTTTCTCTGTACCGTCTCTCTCCCCGGTAAGGGCACCTCTTCTTCCTGATATCCCACTGTTTCGCCTTTCAGGGCAAACTGCAGGCTAGTTGTCGCTCTTCAATAGCCAGTTTGATTAGCTTGTCCCACCAGCTTCGTGGTTATCTTTTACCGCTCCAGTGGTTTTTATTCCTTACTGTGTTTATATATTTTGCATACAACTGACAAGCGCGTCCTATTGACACACTTTCATGGGCTGATCCTCCAATTGTTATTTGACGCTGTTTACGATGTCTGCTATCTGTTCCTCGCGTATGTTCGGTTTCCCGACATTCGTTGTCTCCTGTCTAGCCCCTCCATTGTCGTATTTTAGGATTATACGCCTATGGTCGCTACCCAGGCAGATTTCTCTTCCGTCTCTGGTCATTTGGTTCAACCGCTCGAATGTCTGCTCTGAGACGAGGCCGTATTCTATGCAAGAATGTCTTTGGCCGCATTGCACCATTATCTACCCGTCGCATTTATGCACTAGGTTAGCTATCACAAGCTGCTGTTGTTTGCACATATTTAGAACTACAGCACCATTATGATCCGCATATTCGTCTAGATCCCCAATGTGACATTTGAGTCTCCTACTAATATCATCTCGCCGGATCCTTTGACGTTTATGTCATTCCTAAGGCAGTTTACCCACTGTTTATGTTCTTCTCTGGCGCAATTTCCTGTCCACATATAGGTTTCTCCTAGCCGTGTCTTGTTTCCAAGCACCGTACCACAAACCAATATGTGCTGCTTACAGCCCTGACTCTCCCTTTGCCAATTCCTTCTTCGCCTAATCAACAACCCCACACTCCCACCTTGCCTCCCTCCGACCGCTTTGTCACACCCCACGAAGACGTAGTCATCACTGGGGGTTCCTCTTTATCTCTTAGGTGGGTTTCAGTGAGTGCGTTCACGTCAATTTCTTGCTTTTTGAGTTGGGTTTGTATCTCCATCCATTTTATTTTGCTTGCGTCATCCTTGGGTGTTTAAGAAATGAAATTCAATTCCACAGTGTCTTTTCCTTTTCGTTGCTCTACATATCCGCCGTCGTGCATCAGTGCCCCCTCCTTCCTGGCTTTCGCTCACTTCTCCCCTCAGTCCACCTTCGTGAACGCTCGGGGCCCATAGAAAACAACTACTGCCAGGGCCGCCAGTCGCTGCCTAATTGGCTCCACTAGGCGATTGCTAAAGTGTGCGCCTTCGTACACAAACGCCCCGTGGCGGCCTGCACGGTCCAGGTCCCGGTTTAGGTTGACTACCGCAAAGGTCATCGCTTCACCCAGGGTGCAAATTCCTGTTTGCAGCAACCACAGCCCCTTCTACGTGGTTCTCTTACTTCTGAAACTCCGGTACCGTGCAGACCACAATCCGCACATTCCTCGAGACCGTCCTCAGCTCGTTGATAAATTCATAATCTGCTTCGCGAACCCTCCCCATCACCCCTGCAAAACATCGTCACTCCCCCCCATTATCATCACCACGCTGCGATCCTGAATTGTGTCCGAAAGTTGCCTCATTTCCTGCTTTATCACTTCCCCTACTCCTTTTCCTGGAAGCTTGCTCACCTTCACGCGTTCGTCGTATCCCACCCTCCCCTTGATTATCTATCCTACCCTGCTCAAGTTGAAGTCGCCTACAACGGTAGCTGCTTCTTTGGCAGGTTTTTGGCGTCCACTCTGATTGACCACGCGGGCAACTGACCTGGTTGGCAACCCACCACCTCCCTGTGCCGCCTCCTCGGTGCTTTCTTTGCTACCGGAGTCCGCTCTGGGGTGACCGCCACCACTCTTGCGAGCAGCATCAATCGCTCCCTGTGGCTTATTACTCTCGCGTTCATGCCGCTCCCCTTGCTGAACCCACGCAGGCCCGTTGTCTCCTGCCACCCAAGTCACAAGCTTTTCTATCTGCTTTTCTACTTCGTACTGCTTTTCCCGCGCTTTGTCCAGTTCGGCCACCGTGCCCACCATTTCTGAGCGATCTTCCCCTGCCACAAATTCTCTAGTTCGGTAACCTGCGCCTCGACAGCCATCCTCGGTTCTCTTTCCTCCCTCAGATCTAGCTCCAGTTCCTTAACCTTAGCGTTACACTGCTTCTCAAGGTGTTCGAAGCCTTGTCTGGATCGTTCGCAAGGATGCACTCGAAGGGCGCCTTGTTAGCACCGGTCACGCGCTCAAACTGCATCGCCCCCATGTAGCACCAGCGCAGCAACTCTTCGCATTGCGCTTGGTTCGTCCTCTCCAGTGCCTTTTCTTGTCCTTCCGGTCATCCTTCGGCTACCCCTAGGCCTGCCTCAAGCGGCACGCAAACAAATTGCGCTACATAGCTAGGATTGACTGTTCGTAACTGAACACTGCAACGTCTGTCACGTCGCCAGCGTTCCACCACGCACTTTGCACTTACCTTTGAAAACGTTTCTTTGACTGAGCTAAAACAAAACAGACAAATAACACTAACTACAATCACCTGGCTCGGCTACAACTTGTGACACCTAGATTCCCGTTTACACATGTTAACTCCTGTTTTGTCTGTTTACCTCTATTAGTGAAACCGATTTCTGCTCCTACGACATTGTGTATGAGAAGCAAAAAAGGAATTGGCCGCCTATCTGCTCCTTTCGTTGCAAATGTCGACAAACTCGATAGCCTTTGAAGATATTTGCAGTGTAAAGGCCTCCTTTGGTTTCCCCACCCATTTCTCATGCTGATCCTCTTCTGTGGCGGTCCTCCCAAGGTAAAAACACCAAAGCTTTGCTTAAGCCCATTTAAATTTACCGCATTTTATTGCACAGGCCGGGTTGCTCGGTGCCAGCGCTGCAGTACGGCGGAGGCGCACGTGAATCAAGGCGTCCTACTTCAACGTTTATGGAACCACGTTGCCCTGCTACACGTACTTTCCAAGAAGAACATGAAACCTATCTAGTGCAACCTTTCGTTGCTGTTTCCGTATGGTTTCTCAAATACCGCAAGGAGTGCGGAAAGCAGCAGGCGACAGTTTCTGCAGTACATATATATCATTTCCTATCGCAAAAACCAAGCATCCTTGAAACTTTTTAAATCAAGGAACACTGCAAAAAATTACGTCCACCTCCCGTCGCGGGAACCCTGGTGTGATGCGACGCTGAGGGGGGTCAAGCGCAAGTGGAGAGCAACCGTCGACCGAAAGGCCGCCGGAGAGCGGCACACCGGTTATATTCTAGGCACTAAATATGCGCAACGCGCCCGAAGGAGAGGAAACCGCGGAGAGAGAAAGTATTGCACATGCGCAGTACCGCGCGCAGCGGCGCCCGCCGGCGGAGTGGGAGCGCGCTGTGCCGCACACACTCTCACCTGGGCACGCGCCGGCGCCAGTGCGTCTGCCGCGGCTATGACGCAACACAATCCAACACAATACACTTTAACCCAATCCAATCCAAATCCAATCCAATCCAAGCCAAGCCAAGCCAAGCCAATCGAATTCAATCGAATCCAATCCAATGCCCCTCGCGAGAGAGTGTTCGCTATCGGAGAGGAGAGCGCGAGAGTGGCTGCAGACAACGGACGCACGCCGCGGAAAACAACGGACGCACGCAGGAAGGACAGGGTCGCCGACAAGACATGCTCTGAGCGTCGCATCTAATATGACTTATGTACTGGTATGTACGCCAGGGTTATGCGATAACCCTGGCGCCGTGCAGGATGTGGAAGTGCTCGGAAGGGTAAGGTGTAGTGACCACCGTATGGTAAGATCCCGAATTAGGCTAGATTTGAGGAGGGACCGCAACCAGCTAGTACGAAAGAACCCGATGAATGAGCTAACAGTAAGACGTAAAGTAGAAGAATTCAGGATCGCGCTGCAGTACCGATATTCCGCTCTTAACGAGGAAGCAGAGTTTACGACGCAGGAAGGCAGCGACAACCTTACACGCATTATTACGGAGTGTGCAGTAGAAGTCGGGGGCACTATGGCTAGACAGAATACTGGTAAACTTTCACAGGAGACGAAAGATCTAATCAGGAAACGGCAAACCATGAGAATCTCCACCGCAGCTGACAGAATAGAACTAGCGGAGCTCTCCAAGCTAATCAATAGGCGTAAGACAGCTGACATACGGAAGTATAATATGGAGAGGATCGAATACGCTGTAAAGAACGGAGGTAGCCTGAAAGCAGTGAAGAGACGTCTTGGCGTGGGAAAAAATCAGATGTATGCACTTAAGGATAAGCAAGGCAAAGTCATCACAAATAGGGATAAAATAGTCACAGTGGCCGAGGAGTTCTATAGGGATCTGTACAGTCACCAGGACATACAGGATAATGCCGAACGAGACAGTAGTTCACAGGAGATAGACATCCCACCAGTAACGACCGAAAAAGTAAGGAAGGCTTTGAAAGAAATGAAAGGGGGCAAAGCACCTGGTGAGGATCAGATAACAGCAGACCTCCTGAAGGATGGCGGAGAAATTGTCCTTGAAAAACTGGCAAACCTGTATACGCAATGCCTAATGACCGCAATGGTACCGGAATCTTGGATGAACGCGAACATCATCCTAATTCATAAGAAAGGCGACATGAAGGACTTGAAAAATTACAGGCCGATCAGCTTACTGTCAGTCGTCTACAAGGTATTTACCAAGGTAATCGCTAACTGAATTTCTGCAACCTTAGATTTCAGTCTACCTAAAGAACAAGCTGGGTTCCGTAAAGGTTATTCAACAATGGACCATATTCACACGATTAATCAGGTGATAGAGAAGCGCTCTGAGTATACTGAACCCCTATATATAGCCTTCATAGATTATGAGAAAGCATTTGACTCGGTCGAAACCCTAGCAGTCATTCAGGCATTATGGAACCAGGGGGTAGATGAGCATTATGTAAGAATACTAGAGGATATCTACAATGGGTCTACCGCTACGATCATCCTCCATAGGGAGAGCAGTAAAATACCTATAAGAAAGGGTGTCAGACAAGGAGACTGAATCTCTCCTATGCTATTCACAGCATGTTTACAAGAAGTATTCAGAACGTTGGATTGGGAACAGGTGGGAGTAAGGGTTAATGGAGAATACCTCAGTAACCTCAGATTTGCTGATGACGTTGCCTTGCTAAGTAACTCGGGGGACGAATTGCAAAGCATGCTTTCCGCCACTGGGCGAACAGAGTAGAACCGTGGGCCTGAAAATTATATGCAGAAAAACTAAAGTAATGATCAATAACCTCGGGACAGCACAGCAGTTTGAGATAGGCGGCGAGGCAGTGGAAGTGGTAAGCGAATATATCTACTTAGGCCAAGTTGTGACCCCAGATCCAAACCATGAGGCACAGATAATTAGAAGGATCAGAATGGGGTGGGGTGCATATGGCAGACATTCTCAGATAATGAATAGCAGCCTACCATTGTCGCTGAAGAAGAAAGTGTATGACAGCTGCATCTTACCGGTACTCACCTACGGGGCAGAAACCTTGGAGGCTCACTAAGAGGTTCAATTTAAATTGAGAACGACTCAGCGGGCAATGGAGCGGAAAATGATAGGTGTAACATTAAGGGACAGGAAGAGAGCGGAGTGGGTCAGGGAGCAAACTGGTGTTAAATTGGTATTAGTAGAAATTAAGAAGAAGAAATGGACGTGGGCAGGACATGTAATGCGAAGGCAAGATAACCGCTGGTCATTAAAGGTAACAGAGTGGATCCCTAGAGAAGGCAAGCGTTGCAGGGGGCGGCAGAAAGATAGATGGGCAGATGAGATAAAGAAGTTTGCGGGGATAAATTGGTCACAGTTGGCACAGGACCGAGGCAATTGGAGAATAATGGGAGAGGCCTTTGCCCTGCAGTGCGCGTAGATAGGCTGGTGATGATGTACTGGTGTTCTTCTTGTTCAACAATGTTGACAAGTATGATCATTGACACCGAACTTAGACGTTTAGATTTGGCTGTTGGTATAAAAGACTTGGACATGTTTTGTTTCTCTTTGGCCGGATGGCTTAATCGCGTCACAGACAGGCAGACAGACACACAGAGAGACAAACAGACAGACCGACAGTTTTAAGTAGCTTAATTTGTAGGTTTAAGTAGCTTAACAAAGGCTATCATTTCAAAAAACCCACACACGCACACCTTGGCTGCACGCCTGTAATTTTAAACTAAGATTACGAATATTTTCCTAATCATTATAGGGCTTGAAGGTGTACACTCGGGCTGGTCGGTGCATTTTACACAAACGGATAAGAGCGCAAAAAGTTGAAGACTATGAAAGAAGGTACACAGACATCAGTGTGTTTGTCTACATTTTTGGTATGTACGTTTTGTATTGCTATTTGCGGCGACTCATCGCCGACGCACATGCGGTGAGGCGCGCCGTAGTTGAGGGCCACCGGATTAGTTTTGACCACCTGGGGTTCTTTTCTCCCATACACGGCTGTTTCCGCTTGTGACCCCATTAGAAAAGCGGCCGACGTGCCCGGAAATTGAACCCGCGTCCCTGGGCTCAGCAGATTTTCAGGGAATTTGAGTTAATTGATGAGGCACACTTGATTCTGGTTGCAAATATGAGATGCGTATTTAAATTTCATCCTTACCAGAGACTGATGGGCTAGGAATTTTATATTTTGAGAGTCGTGGGGACATCGTGCTTTAAAAACATCAGTGTATTGTTAGCCGATATGAAATGATAATGGTAATGTGCGTTGCCAAGGTTAATTCACTACAAAAGCTTACTTCGAGATATTCGTAGGAAGTCGTTAGTTGAAGATTTGTGCAAAGAGTTTCGTACAAGAGAGCAAGTGAATCTCTACGGTGGTGTTATGAGACTGTCCTACATCTGTTATCGTTTCGTTCTATTAGCCAAAGGGTAAACCTTTATAGCACAATCCCTAGGTCATTTTAACGAGGCGTGTTATTAGAAACGCTGTGAAGCATACTATACAGAGTTGGCAGGAAACACGGATGATAAAAGATATATTGTCGCGTGGATTGTGTGTTAAGCAGGGCAATCCCTTGTTTAAGGTATGTAAGGTTGATTGCACTTGGTACAATCTCCAAGTGATGGATACGTGCCATGTTTCTAGGATAGCCGGCTACCACGAAGACGACGACAAAAACGCGTGCCCCGGGCCCCGCGCGCTTCTCTCGGTCAGCCATTTTTGCTGAGATTTGACGTGCTCTCTCGCCTTCCCGTTTTAGGCGCCCCGCCCCTAATAAATCGGTGCAACACCGTACAGCCGATTTTGCCTGCGTCTATTGGGACGCAACACTGGTGGAGGAGCCGGGTACACCCATGCCTGGATTGCAGTCGGACACCAGCCCCGAAAGGCCTCGTCTCGTCGACACCCCCGTGCATCGGACCAGTCGCCGCACGCTCGGTCTGTCCCCAGAACTCTCGGGCCTGCCTAGCAACGTGCCCCCGAGTCAACCTCTGGTGTTAACCCTCAGCCTCAATCTCGACTGCCTCCCGTGATGGCCACCTCACCTCCGGTGTTAACACCTCAGCCTCAATCTCGACCGCCTCCGGTGATGACCACCTCCCAGGTGATAGTCCATCAGCCCCGCACCCCGAACGCGTTCCATGGTGAGGTGTTCGAAGATGTTGAAGACTGGCTCGCACATTTTGAGCGTGTTGCCGATTTCAACCGATGGGACGATCGCGAGAAGCTGCGGCAAGTCTACTACTCGCTGGAGGATGGTGCTCACACATGGTACGAGAATCACGAGAGGAGATTGGCGACTTGGAACGACTTCCGTCAGGAGCTCCAGGAAACCTTTCTGTACACCGATCGACGAGACCAAGCGCTACGTTTGCTGGAGTCGCGTTTTCAAAAGCCCAATGAGAGTGTCGCCTTGTTTTCAGAGGACAAGGCTCGCCTTTTCCGCCGCGCTGATCCAGCCATGTCTGAGCCAAAAAAACTCCGATACCTTATGCATGGAGTCAAGGAGCAGCTGTTTGTTGGGATTGTTAGAAACCCACCACGCACCGTGCAGGAGTTTATCAAGGAGGCCACGGCTATCGAGTGGGCTGTGCAGGAGCGTAGCCGGCAATAAGCCCGTATTACAACCAAAAGTCGCGCCGATGTCGCTAGTATGACCTGTGACGAGAGCTCCTTGCGGGACCTAATACGGTCAGTTCTTCGCGAAGAGCTAAATAATTTTGGTATTTTGTCCCAGCAGTCGGCTCCTTCTTTGGCCAGGATGGTGCGCGAGGAGATACACCAAGTGTTCTCACTACCCGATCCGCCGACGCAACATTTCCCTACAAGCTACGCCGCGGCTATTCGTCAGCAAGCTCCAAAACTGCCGACTCCACCACCCCCGCCACGTTGCCAGCCACCTTTGCCGGTACATCCTTGGCCCGCACAGGAACCTGCTGTCCCGCCACGTCGCCAGTCACCCCTGCCGGTACATCCTTGGCCCACACAGGAGCCTGCTGTACGTCCACCATTACGAAAGACGGACTTGTGGCGCACGGAAGACGGGCGGCCGTTGTGCTACCACTGTGGTAAACCTGGCCACACACAGCTACGCTGCCCCTATCGCGACATTGGTCTTCCGGGATTCTCTCCTACAGCTCCTCGTCCGCGGATGGGACAGCGGCCTGCCGAAATCGCCGATTATCTCGCCGCACAAAACGCTACGTCTCCCGACAGTCGTCGATCACGCTCGCCGTCTCCCGCAGCCCACTTCTCGCCGACCCGTCGTAACCCTCGAGACAGCCGCCCGGGGAGGTTTTCCAGCCCGCGGTGGGAAAACTAGGCGAAGCAACCTCCGGAGGCAAGGTCGCTGAAGATCGCAAATGTAAAGACCTTCAAGCGACGCAGACGACGACTCAAGATATAGCGACGAAGACCCAACTGATTATCGACATATTACCACCCCAATGCAAGTACACGACGACGACGCCACTGAATACTGACAGAGTCGCGAATGCCGACCTTCCTATTACCATCGACGGGCATGAGGTGACCGCGTTACTCGACACCGGCGCGAATTATTCAATCATTAGCCAAGAACTTGCACACCGTTTACGGAAGGTCAAGACTCCGTGAGATGGTCCGCAGTTTGGATCTGCGGGAGGTCACCCCATGACGCCAGTTGGGAAGTGTACAGCACAGATTGGTTAGGGGGGCGCTGACTTTGTTGGTACTTTCGTCGTTCTTCCGCGGTGCTGGAAGTACCTGATATTGGGTATGGATTTTCTGCGCGAGCACATAGCCGTTATAGATCTCGGAGAGCGCCTGGTGAGATTTTCCACAAGCCTGCCTCGTGAACAGCTTACCGACCAGCGCCGTTTGCCCCTTCGTATCGCCGATGAAGACGTGAGCCTGCCACCGCGATCCTGCGCATTCGTTTCAATATCGTGCGACGATCCCTGCACCGCCGACGGAGTTGCCGAACTGCATACTGCGCTCTTTTTCGACCAGGGCTTTGCCATCGCAAGAGGCCTTGTGCGCCTGTTAGGCGGCCTCACCAATCTCTTGTTGACCAATTTCTCCAACGAACGCACATCGTGAGAGGGACTACAGTAGCATTTTTTGAAGGTATCGACAAAGGAGAATGCTCTTTTCTGCTTCAAACCAGCCCAACCACAACGACGGGCGCTAAATGCACAGTCGATGTTAACTCCAACATCTCGTCGGAAAATCACCGCGCGCTCCTTGAACTGCTTCAGCACTACGAGGATTGCTTTTCGTCCAGGTCTGGTGTCCGTCAGACACATTTGACAAAACATCAAATAATCACCGAGAAAACGACGAGACCCATACGCCAGAACCATTACCGTGTGGCTCCCAAGGAGCGCGACGCGATACGGAGGCAAGTACAGCAAATGCTGGAAGACGACGTCATCGTGCCGTCGAACAGCCCCTGGGCGTCTCCAGTCGTTTTGGTTAAAAAGAAAGATGGGACATTGTGGTTTTGCGTGGATTATCGCAAGCTCAACGAAGGGACAAAAAAAGACGTTTACCCGTTGCCTCGAATTGACGACTCGTTAGACCGACTGCGAAGCGCCCGCTATTTCTCGTCCATGGACTTCAAAAGCGGGTGTTGGCAAATAGAAGTCGACGAAAGGGACCGCGAGAAAACCGCTTTTGTTACGTCGGATGGACTTCACGAATTCAAGGTTTTGTCCTTTGGATTGTGCTCAGCCCCGGCTACTTTTCAAAGACTTCTGGACATCGTGCTGTCGGGCCTCAAGTGGCAAACATGCTAGGTATATCTGGATGACGTGAATCGTATTTTCGACCACGTTCCGAAGAACACCTCGAACGTCTTCAGTCGGTCCTCGAGGCCATAAGATCTGCCGGACGTACGCTGATAGCAGAGAAATGCCACTTTCGATACGAGGAACTGTTGTTCCTTGGCCATGTGGTCAGCTCTGCCGGAGTTCGTCCTGATCCTGGCAAGGTAGAAGCGGTCGCCCAGTTCCCCACGCCCGTCAACAAGAAAGCCGTGAGGCGTTTTTTAGGCCTGTGCTCCTACTACCGGCGATTTGTTAAGAATTTTGCCCACATTGCGGCGCCCCTGACTCGTCTTACGCGGGATGACGTGACGTCGCATTCCTCTGGAGTGACGGAGAACATAGAGCGTTCGACGAGCCGCGGCAACGGCTGCAAATGCCACCACTACTGGGCCATTTTGACGAAAACGCCGCCACCACGCTCCATACGGACGCGAGTAACGTTGGACTTGGAGCTGTGCTTCTGCAACAGCAAGACGGTGCCGAGAGAGTTATAGCGTATGCCAGCAGAACACTCTCACGGACAGAAGCCAACTACTCGGCAACCGAAAAGGAGTGTCTGGCCGTCGTATGGGCGGTGCTGAAATTTCGACCGTACCTATATGGTCGTCCCTTCACGGTGGTCAGCGATCACCACTCACTCTGCGGGCTAATGAGCCTAAAAGACCCGTACGGACGCCTAGCACGCTGGAGCCTGAGACTCTCGTGTACAAGTCCGGTCAACAACACACCGACGCCGACTGCCTCTCGCGAGCACCAGCTATTCCAGCGTCGTCAGATGACTACGGCGATGACGACGCATTTCTTGGCGTTCTGGACGCATCCTCTCTGTCGGAGCATCAACACGCAGATCCGGAGCTGCGGCCACTCATCGAATTCTTGGAAGGACGGACCTCCACCATACCAAAGCTGTTTTCGAGAGGGTATCATCCTTCGGATTCCGGAATGGAATTCTTTACAGGACAAACTTTTCCCCACGTGGCAGAAGCTACCTTATTGTGGTTCCCGCTGCCCTCAGGAACGACGTTTTGCGGGCTTGCAACGATGAGCCGAAAGCGGGTCACCTGGGCTACACCCGTACCCTGGCCAGGATCCAGCAATCCTATTACTGGCCCAAGCTGGCAGCCACGGTGCGACACTACGTACGCACGTGTAACGAGTGCCAACGTCGTAAAGCACCGCCACTCCGACCAGCGGGTGTACTGCACCCTGTTCAGATTCCAGCAAAACCTTTTGAGCAGGTCGGAATGGACCTTTTGGGACCATTTCCGACGTCATTCGCTGGTAACAAGTGGATTATAGTTGCCACGGACTACCTCACTAGGCACGCGGAAATGGAAGCTCCGAAGCGTGGAACAGCTCACGAGGTCGCCCAGTTTTTTGTTACGAAGATTCTTCTCCGCCACGGCGCTCCTGCTATCGTTATTACTGACCGAGGAAAAGCATTCACTGCTGCCCTCGTCGAGGAAATCATGCGGCTCAGCGGTACCTCCAATCGTATGTCGACCGGGTATTTTTTTTTCATTGCGCCATTTTGCCACAGGGCATAGGTAACAGGAAAACAATAGACAAAACAGGACAGGGGAACGACAAAGAAGGAAAGCAAAATAGAAAAGAAAAGAAAGAAAGACACACAATGTGAGGCGGGATCACTACAGAAAACTATAGAGTCCAGTTTCAGAAACGAATTCCAACAGTTTGTTGTAAAGTGGGCCGTGCGCCCACCGATGAATATCGGGAGGGAGGTCGCCCTGGGTGATGTCCTGTGGGCCCCATGTGTCGAGCTCGGGTTGAATGAAGCCCTGGACACGTCCCTAGCAAGTGTTCTAATGTCGTTTCAGCAACAGGGGCAGGGCAGTAGGGGCAGGTTGGGGAGGGATCTGCAAGACTAGAAGTCCACGTTGCTCGCACAGCAGGCATCCGTGCGACGCCCAGGCGGATTCTTCGAAGCACGACCTCTTCACGGCGGGTTAAGCCGCCAGGAAGGTCAGACCAACGCGGAGGGAGAAGGGCACGCGTGGAGCGCCGAAGAATATCTTTGCTAATGACTAGGGTGTCTTCCAGTGAGAGCTGTAGAAATGGGAGTGGGTACACCACTTGCTGCGGGTGAGCGGCCGAGTCGGCGAGGGTGTGCGTGGTCGTGCTCCGGCGGGTCCAGAGGACGCGAACAGGGCACGGAAATGATTGGAGTATTTGGTGCACCTCGCATGTAATGCCAAGTGTACTGTTGACGCGCCGGAGCTCTCGAGCAGCCTGAGTGGAATCAGTGTTTAACACCAGGCGCGGTGGTGGGGCAGCGCCGAGCTCAGAAGCTAAAGCACACAGGCCATCTCGAATGGCAACGAGCTCCGCCAACAGAGAAGGAAGTGCCGCCTCTGTGAAATACGAGCATGTCTGGTTGATGGATGGCATAGTGGGGCAGACAAGGCTTGTGTGGAGGATGCCGTCGGCTACCCCTGCGTCCACATGCGCTTGAAGACCCTCTGGCGAGTCGAAAGGGAGCGGTGGGTTGGCCTGCTTCTCTTGCGGGTAAATGCTTTTTTGCACCCTACAGGCCGGTTGTCCCTAGCTTGAGGTCGCTGCCATGGAGGGGGCTCTGCTAAGCGAGGTAGCAGAGGCGAAGCACGATCGTAGTAGTGTCCAAGTGCTGCCGCGGCGGGAATCGATTGCATTTTTAAACGACGAGCCGATCGACGCTGATGTACGATTTCATCTAGCGTGTTCAGCTGCACTTCGGCTTGAAGTGTCGGTATAGAGGTGATTCGAAGGAGTCCGGTGATAACTCGCATTGCTTCTCTATTTGCAGTTTCGAAGCGATCCCAGTCCCGCAAGGTGAGTTGTTGGAACTGGGCTTGGTAAACTAGTCGAGGCTGGAAGATAGCACGCCCCAGGCAGCACAGGACTGTTCGGCCTAAAACAGGCCGGCGTACTTTGGCCGGTGATTTTCTGTCCGGCCGTTTTCCGGCAGCCATGTTCGGCCCGTGTCCAAATGTGGGCCTTTTGGCCGTATACGGCCGTACTCCCATGGCTGTCCAACGGCCAGTGTCCGTCGGCCAGTCGACCGGCTTACGTTCATACGGCCAGATTCCAGCCGTAGCACTCCGGTCATTCCAAAGCCACCCATGTACGGCCGAAGTACGGCCGCCGGAGGACAGCCGAGATGCGGTCTTCGGACTCCAGCCGGTCAAACGCGGCCGGAAATACGGCCGTGCTACGGGCATTGCAGTTCAGCCACAGTACGTTAACTGTACTGAGGCCGGTCACTGCATGTCGCGCAAGCAGATGACTCATTCGCGCAGTGCAGCAGCAGCACAAACCCAGTATTTTGGGTCCAATGCTGCCACATCAAAGTGAGCTCGCGCGCAACCACCAGTCGTCAAGCTTTCAGCGCAGCCTTGCTTAATTACCAGCCTCAGTTGACAGCAAAATTCATTTACTAAACAGTGCTCGCAAATTGTCGTTCCTTTAATTGCTGTGCCTCTTTTATTGCCGATCACAGAGAATATTCAGTTCTTTGTAAAGCTTGAATAGATGTATTTTCCAGGTCCTGATATCCTCTGTGGGGCGCCTTACCTGTAATAAACGGGGAAAGAGGCGGGCGCATACTTTACTGGGTTGAATTTGAGAGAGATAAATTGCGCCGCTTTTAGCCAATTTCTTTTAGGGCAATATTCCGGAACACTTTCATGCTACGACTACACAAACTATTTTTATAACAGTTCCTTGACCAATTTTGATGTATATAAAACCGCCGTGAATGCCTTTACGAAGCGTTTTGGTTCTCAAAAAACACTCAGGAGCATTTATTATAACTCCTTCACAAAAAGTATGTCCAGTTTTCGCCCATTTTACTTGCAAAGACATTTTCTACTCGATCAACTTTTCTGATGATCTTGCGCAGGGTTGAACCTGGGAGAGACCGAACAAGTGCTTTCATTATCAATCTATGTTTATGATGTTTTCTTGAGTTACGTGCACACCACTTAATAGTCTAAAAGAACTTAATTTTCTTCTAATATCATACTACGTTCAAAACATTCTAGACGAGTTGCGAATTGCGCCCTGCTTCAGGTGGCTGCTGTTGTATCCCTCTGTGTTCACGCAAGAAAACGCGTAAAATTATAGTTACATATTTTTGTTTCAAACCAATAACATAGCAATGGTAGCATGCATACAGGAAACCTTGCATACTGCAACGAATTGGGCAATAAATATTTTATTGGTCAAGGTTGAATGCGTAGGGTTCTCAACCCGTCGGAGGCAAACTTGCGCCTCTGGAAATTTATTTATTTATTTATTTATTTATTTATTTATTTATTTATTCATTTATTTTAATGGTGTTATACACCGATTCCACTCAGGCTCCTCGAGAGCTCCGGCGCGTCAACAGTACACTTGGCATTACATGCGAGGTGCACCAAATACTCCAATCATTTCCGTGCCCTGTTCGCGCCTGTGGAAATTTATTTATTTATTTATTTATTTATTTATTTATTTTTATTCATTTATTTATTCATTGTTTTATTTATTTATTTATTTGAAGCTGCTTGCCTTTGCATGCATTACATAAGGGAGATATATAACACTAAGCATTAAATATGGAGACAAAATAACAAAATAATTCTACAAAGCGCGCTGAACATCGTCAATATAAACAGTTAATGCAATCATACGTGGAAGATAATTACACTGCAGTATTCATGTAAAATAAAATGAATCGCGCAAGGCGTCACCTTTACAGGAAAGTTAATAATTTGCTTTAAGCTAGCGGTCCCACTTCGCGATATGTAGAATGGCGCTTGGACATACTTCTCCCCTTAAACTCCAGTTTTCGAATGATAGATATTACGAAAAAAGTTCAACCTGTGGTTTCGTCTGTGACATATCACGTCCTGCCATTTCAGTATACTTTTACTTTCTCTCACGCTAAGTTGAGCGTGCCAATTACCTAATACGAATCGCACTGACATATTCTGTATGTTTTCGAGCGTATCAACCAGCTCTTTGGTGTAGGGATCCACGAAAACACATGCGTACTCCGAGATTGAGCGCACATGAGTGAAATACGGTTGTTCCTTTACGTTAGATGGAGGTCAGAAATTTCGTCTCAGAAAACCAAAAACATATGCAGCCGTAACCTTTATGGTGTGAACCTGCCTATTTAACCTCTAACCACTCCCTAAATAAACTCCTAGGTATTTATATTCCTCGGCCGTTGTTACAGCAGCATAATTTACGGTATACATATTCAATTCGAATGAAGGTTTTCTTGTAAAGGTGCCGTTAACACACTGTTTAACATCCAAAAACGTTTCTGAATCAGCACACCAGGATGTTATCAATTCGAATAAAGCTCCAGGTATACGGAATCACGTTCATTCGCTATAGTCCGGTAAACTACACAGTACTTTTGAACAAAGCTATAGGGCCAATAGTAATAACAATGCAAAAACCGATTCATTCAGTTCATAGGATGAAATATACTACGCAGAAGGTGATATTGAACACCATCATTTGCTTTTTCACAGTCCAAGAATATACAGTCAACCACTTTAAGCTTAGCTATTGCAAGAGCAAAATCGTGCGTGAACTCAACAATCTGCGTTGAGCTAGAAAATCCTGACAAAATCCCTGTTTGCTAGGA
Source organism: Haemaphysalis longicornis (assembly GCA_013339765.2). Lineage (NCBI taxonomy): Eukaryota > Metazoa > Arthropoda > Arachnida > Ixodida > Ixodidae > Haemaphysalis > Haemaphysalis longicornis. The sequence continues at coordinate 94,692,513 of CM023456.1, forward strand.
TACTGGCGATTATGTTTAACCAAATGAGTCATATCCCAAGAGTAGCTAAGCTCACCTTCAAACATCGGAACTAAATTAACAGCTGGGCTTCGTCAGTGACAAGGCTCTGTTGTTATCCTAAATTTAGAATAATTTTTTTTCTAAATAGGCTGTCGTAAAATCCCATGAAGTAACATAGTGCAGGGCATGAAGTTGATCCTACCAATGCTCGAGCGAGTCGCTTCTACGTTTATCACCAACAACGTAGACCAACATTGCTTGTAGCAGTTTAATTGTAAGCAGAAAAACTTGCGCTTTTCTCGCACTTGCCTTTCTTTGGTGGGGAGTACTTGACATGGTGGCGGTTTAGCTCTTGCGTGGTGCCCGCTTGCTCGACGTCCTTGAAGGCCAGTAATTTTGGTGAACCATCTCCATCTCGGATCGGACATCTCTGCCGGGTCGATGTCTCCAATGCTCTCCATGTCTTGAGGGGGCGAATAGCCTCGAGTTGATGCGTCGACGAAGCCGGCGGCCGAGGCGTGGTAGCGGCGATGACTGGCGAAGCGTAGCTCACCCGTCGGTGTGGCACAGTTTTCTTGTGGCAATAAATGACATTTCGATGGCCTAAAAGATGCCCTGCTAATGTCCAGTGAGTCCTTGCACCTTGCTCGTTCACCGAGAACACTCATTACTATTTGACAAACGATGTTCGTTCATTTAAAACGTAGAAACACGGAGCGGATGAAAAACGCGTCCCCGTCGTTCGGCTTCCTAACGGCTTTTTCTCCCCCCATAAAAAAACCGGTCGGTCTCCTTCCAAACACGTCTGTGCATGAATTCTCGGCGCCCAGGCGCGTGCCGTTGTTCGGCTGTATGCCGTTTCCCGAAAAAATGACGTATAACCAGATACCTTACATAGGCCAGCCTCCTCCTAAACACCGGTTGCCAAATATTCTGTGGCCATTCGCTTGCCGTAATTAGGCCGAGGACAGCTAACCGAATGAAAAACGTATATTCTGGGGCCGTACGTCGGCCGGTATCCTTCATAACACTGGTTGCCAGAAGAAAACGAATATTCTACCGCCGGACGCGCGGTTCACCGTTGAAACAACCAATGCACGGCAGCCGCGCTCCGGCCGGTCTCCTTTCGAACACCAACTACCGCAAGAATACGCATATTCTCTGGCCGGTCCCTTGCCGTGCTTCGGCGGATTACCACTTCCCGAAGAAAAAACGAATGCCCTAAGGCCGTACTTCGGCCGTTCTCTTTCTCAACATCGGCACCCGTGGGAGAACTGAATATCTGGCAGCCAGTTAGCTGCCGTTGTGCGTCCGTACACGGGCGGACGGAAAAATACCGAAGCGCTGGTTGCCGAATGTTGGCCGTTCAACGCATGATCAGTGGCTGTTAGAACCTGGATGCTGGCCGGACATGCAAGAAAGCGGCCATAGACGGGCCGGTCTTGGGGCACACTTTCTGTGCCGCCTGGGGCACTAGCGTACGCATGACTCGAGAGCAGGCACCCCCTGACTTCTGGCCGATTCGGCGGAACAAGTGTAACATTCTGGTGGCCTTTTGTCAGGTGGAACGGACCCATGAGGATGCCGACCCAGTTGCACTGATTTCCAGTCCCAGTATGCGTATATCATCAGTGGCGGCAAGGGATTCACCATTCAAGAACAGGGATATCGGTGTCTGCAACAGCCGTTCTCGGCCCCTACGATGTGTGACAGACATGTAAGTGGTTTTTTGCGGAGACAGCTTCAGGCCAATAAGCGAACACCACTGTGACGTAATGTCCACGGCAGCCTGTAGACCTGCTTCTTGACGAGACAACATGTCGTGCACCGACCACACAGTGATATCGTCCGCATAGACGAGGAAAAACGTGTCCGGTATGCTATCCAGCTGCCACGCCAAGGGTAATAGGGCAACGTTGAACAGCACAGGAGACAATACAGAGCCCTGAGGCACGCCTCGCTCCGAAACAAAGTGTCCCACGCGTTCCTTGCCTATGCGGATACAGAACGAGCGGTTGTGAAGGAAGGACTTGACGAAATGGCATACTGCTGGTGGAAGGCGGCGTCTCTGCAGAATACTGATTATAGTTGAGTGGCTCACGTTGTCATACGCCTTTTCAACGTCCATGGCCAAGATCGTACGGATCTTACGTGACCTGCCACCTAAAAGCACCATAAACGACATATGGTCCAGGCCATCTTCTGTTCCCAGGTGAGGACGAAACCCAATCTGAGCTGGGTGACACCATCCGTATTGCTCCAGCAACCAGGAAAGGCGCGTGACGAGCATCCGTTCCATTAGCTTGCACAGGGTGGATGTCAGTGCGATAGGACGGAGGTTACTCAACTGGTCTGGGGGCTTCCCAGGTTTCGGGATAGGTACCACTTCGGCATGTTTTAAGGTAAGTGGAATGTCGCCAGACACCCAGACACTGTTGAGCTAGTCCAGTAACCACTGCAGACCGGGACCGTCCATGCTTTTAAACACTTCATATGTTACACCATCTGGGCCCGGCGCTGTGCGCAGTTTAGCCTTATCAATAGCTGCAAGGAACTCAGCCATGGTAAATGGTGCCTGTATCCCGTCAAGATCTTCCTGGCTTGGGAGCGATCCAGCCTCCGGTGGAAGAGTAGGTAGCTGACAAATGCTGGTGGAGCTTGGTCGTACTTCGGGAAGAACTGCTTGGCCACATCTGGAGCAAAATTGGCTCGGAGTGCGTCCAGAGGCAAGGCAGGCAGTGGCTGCCGGGTCTTGGGGGCGGCCACCACGCTCCATACGACGAAAAGTGCGCCATACGGACGCGCTGGTAGAAGATGGGCCTAGTGAGGCACACCAGTCCAACCACCGTTGACGGGATAGCGATTTTTCATGACGGCGCGCGGCTGCAGTGAGGCGGTGCAACGAACTCCGTTTTTCCGGTTTTGTGGGCTGTTTATTGGCCGCCAGTTCTGCTCTGCGTCGAGCAGCCCACATGTTTAGAAGATGGAGGTCTGGTGCAGGCTTGTTCTCCTCTACCCAGGATGTGCGCGTGGCATCCCGAAGGGCACTACATAGCACACGCAGCGGATCCGATGTTTCTTCACAGACGGACGTGTTTAGGCCCTTCCGAAACAAGTCTCAGTCTGTGACAAAGCACTGGCGTCTGTTTGAGCGCTTTATATCCGGAGCTAAACCGAGGCGAATGGGATAGTGGTCACTTCCCCAGCAGTCCGGTTCCCGGTCCCAAGACACTGTCCGCGCTCCAAGCCACCACGAAAGGTCGGGGGAGTATGGAGGGCTCCGCGGATGCTCCTGTCGACGGGTTGGGGTGTCCACAGGATTGAGGAGAGCGAAATGCGCATCCGTGAACGCGTCCAACACTATCGTTCCTCGCGCACTAGAGTACGGATATCCCCATGTGGGATGCGGTGCATTGAAATCTCCGCCGACCAGCACAGTGCACCCTGGGTGCGCGCGGAGGAGATGCTGAATCCACCCTAGTCGCAACGCTGGAGAACTCCCGCTGTGCGGGCGCACGTAGCAGGACACTAGTATTACCTTTGTTTGAGGAAGGCTCACTAACACGGCCACTACTTCCTGCCAGTCATTGCACCACGGTTCTAGGTTAACCTGAGTCTGCGGGTAACAGTTGGCGACATAGACTGCGGCTTTTCCGGGTGGGTCAGACACAGCACTGCACCGACGATCCAAAATACTCGGGTGAAGCATAGGCGTTCAATCCAGGCAAATTAGGAAGGGAATTAGTTTCTTGTAGAACAAGGCCCAGGCAGGGAGTCTTCCGATAAGTATACGGTAGCGAAGCTCCCCCACCTTGCTTGCCAGTCCTCTGCAGTTCCACTGCAGCACACGCTTGTAGTCCCTCGGAATCAAAGAGCTGAGCCTTGGACGCAAACCTCACCCTTTGTACGCCACATCCCGAGTTTCCCGCGGCTCATTGGAACACATTTGGCAGCAAAAAAAACCCTAATGCAGATAAAAAGCATCCCATGTAATATAGGAGCTGGAAAAACCAACCAAAAAAAAAAGGGGCACAACTCCAACTCAGCGTGAACGACAACAAAAGTGTCTGCTTCAACGACAGCAGCTAGCCTTTCCTGGTTCCACTACCGGCCAGTGGAAACAGAAGTAAACAGGACAAAAACACCAAACAGCAAAAACTAACCCAATTCCACCGAGTTTGATATCTGCTAAATCTGCGGAGATGAAGGCTGTCTTTTCAAAGATTCCGTTTTAGCTTCGGCTTGTGTATTGTGCGTAATGTTGGAATCGTGCGAGCGGATAAATTCCATATAATTTGTTTGGGAGTATTTCGATAACATAAGGAGCCATTGAAGCCATGGACAAAAAGCTACACATGGGATTGTGTAATCTTTCTCTCCACCTCTACTTTCCCAAATCTTTCCTTCAATAGAGTTTTTTTCAGTCACTCAGCCTCTACGGAATATGGAATCCGAATGTGCTCCAGGGCTCCCCCCACCATTGTCCGCGAGACGTGGCGCCACCGCGTCCTGTCTAAACTCGCGTCACCCAATATGTTCCCTTTTACGTGAGGTCGGTCGGCGAAGCCTCGCGTGTTTCCATCACTGGCCATAACAGTGATCCTCTTCAACCCCAATGGTGTGGGTATTCCGTCTGTACTGTATAAGGTTGGCAGCGTGGTCAACGAGGTTGCTTTTGAAAAAAAAAGCACACCCCGAGGAAAATTAGCCAAGGTAAGAAGAAGCAATGATGGGTTGCCATTAAATAGGAAAAAATTAGAGCCAGTTTCACGCTTGTGAAACATGATGAAAGAGCGAAGCTCTTGTTGGCATTCACGGGTGAGCGAGGGGTGACGTCACTGCTCTTCTGCGTTTGCTCCGTCCGCTCACGCTACGGCGGCGGGTAGCGGGGCGCGACTGGGAAGAGCAAATTCGTCACGGTGGGGTGGATTAGTTCCGCGCGGCCTGCCTTCGCCATGCCCGCTCTCTCCCTCCGCTGAGGGGCAACCTCCTTGCACTCCCGCGCGCGCATGCGCAGTCCGGTCCCGCTACCCGCTAACCTTAGCGTACCGTACGGGAGCCGCTATGCTAAAACTCTCTAATGGCGGGAAAGCCCGGCCGATGGCTGTGCTATTGCTCACTTTTTATTTCATCCCCTTTCGTACTCTCCATTCTTTGGCGCACGAACGGAGATCATGTAGAGGACGGCCACTTTTGCGATGGCACCATCTCTCCTCCCAGCGATGTTCTTCGCATGGCGTAGCAGACACAGCCAGACATTGCGAGCCCTTAAATAGCTCCGCCGTTAAAAATAAAGTGAGCAATCAAAAAGGTGCTTTTGCCGACAATGTAGCAGTGCACCTAGTAATCTCGCTTTCTCCTCGTAGTGCTTCAATCGGACAGTTTTTGCAACTCGTTCCCTCGCCCTTTTCCCTAAGCCCTTCAAAAGCGCCACATTCTTGTGCAGTCCAAATGATGACGATGATGGTTATGAGAAAATGCATTTGACGAAGGATGTCCATTAAACTTCCGCCTGACATGGCGTGTCGGACATGTGGACGTCCATCGGATATACGCAGAAAACCTTCACACGTACTGCGGACGTCTGTGCGACAGTCTAGCGCAAAGGCATTGCTCATCCTAAGAACGTCCCACAAACGTGCGCGCCGGACTTTCAACCATCCCACGGATGTTCAAAATCGCACATTTTCGGAAAGAAATATATACGGGACGTTCATTTTATGGTAAAATACAAATTCTGGATGTCCACGGCACGTCCGGTTTCAGTCCCAAATTTTTCTTAACAGGGAGAACATGTCCTTGCTGCAAACCTCTGCTTTCTTGATTAAATGCCTTGAAGCACTACTCCAGCTTTAAAGGACCCCTGCAACGCTTGTTTTACGGGTACGTTTCGGGCCCTACGTCGGTTTTTGGTGTCGTTTAGATACAGACGCAAAAAGAATTCGCAGTATCAATGCGTAAATAAAACAGTTATTCCATATTTAAGTTTGCAAATACAAACAAATGCGTCACTGCCTACGTCACACCTGGAGCCTGAGAATATGACGACGAAACACGGGACCCATAGCACCCTACGATTGGCTGAGCTTGCAATTTTTGTGCAATATGTTATTGTATCGACCAAACGCAGCTCAACAACGGTTTAGGTCATTTTTTTTTTCTAAACCAAGCATCAAACTTAACCGCGGATAATAACAAGGGCAGACACTATTGGCGCTTGGAGCGCTACTTTGAAGCCGTGTTTAGGTTGCCTTGATTCACGTCCGCCGTACGGCGGCGCTGGCATCGAGGCACCTTAGTTGTGTTACGATGAGCCGCCTTCTATGCTCTCAGCGTTGCCCGACGTCCGGCGTCTGCGCGATCCGCTAAAATGCATGCCAAATCACCCACCTGCGTCCTATATGACGATGTCTATGCTCGGTGACTATCAGTGTTGACGCCAGAAGTGGCGAAGTCCATAGAGTTTCTTAGTATGTATACCGTAAAAACTCTATGGTGTAGTCAGCGAGCATTGCAGTTCGGACTGTAGATTGTTGACTTCAGTTAGTCCAGCGCGTGTCGACGTTTCGGGACATGCTTTCGCACTGGGATGTGCTGTTTCGTTCTATGAAAAACAACCACACGTTTTCTTTTTTTCTTTTTTCTAGCAGCAGTCGCTGCGATGAGACAAATTCAACCAACCTATTTTTGTGGGAATGCTGTTGCCATTCCTTGGCGTGCACCGGCAAGATCGCGACTGTGCGATAGGTATTTATGAGTTAAAGGAGGCGGTGTGACTTAATTTTTTGTGGTATTACCACGACGAGGATAATCTGCAAGATGCGTTGGCGATGAACAAGCGTTATAAGCGCCAGAATGTCTGAAAAATGACAAAACCTACATAGATAAATATTGATACTCGTTGATGTCCACACATTATAAGCCGAGTTCATCAACCTAGTCGCGCTGCTGAAACGGTTGAGTGGTTACCCACTAGACTTTGCGTTTGAAAGTCGCTACTTCGACACCGTGCAGGAAGCTTTTTTTTTTTTTGGTCTGAGCATTTCACAAGTTATTTCAAGCAGTATGTGCGACTATTTCTCGCCTTTCTGTGAATCCGCCCGTTGAGTTCGCTCCAAGCCTCAGTAGCAAGGTAACGCACACACTTCCCACTTTGAATCACTCGGGGCATTATTCAAGATAAGTCTTGTTATGAACAGCCTCTTTGTTAACCAAAATTAGCTTGAAGGGTATGACAAAGTTCAATAAAGTGCACCTAGCAACACGTCAACGCAGCGACGGGCAGGTGACTTCGGCGGTCTCCGCTCTCTACTTGTCGGCTCTGTATCGGCGCGGTTGTGGTAGGCCGAGGAAAGCGTGAGCACTTGGGCAAGAAAGGCGGCTTCCATCCGTGACTTTCCCAAGCGGTTGACAAAGAAGAATACGACGTCTTTTCCGGGAATGACAGTTTATAATCAGCACAACATACCTAACTACTCAAACGTGGCCAATCCGTTAACCGATAGTTTGCGTAAGCTGGATCCTGAGGTTGTAACTCGGACGACGGCCAAAGAAGCAGCGTTTCGATCTCAGAAGGAAGCTTTGGCTTGGCGACCAGTGTTGGCTTCACCGGATTTCTACCGATCATTCGTAATGCAGCGTGACGCGAGCAACCGTGGGCTAGCTGTCCTTCTGTCACAGATTGATCAAAACGGTGATGAACAATCTGTGCTGTACCGAAGTCGAAAACTGGCGCCCCGTTAGGAAGCTTACAGCCCAACCCAGCAAGAGTGTTTGTGTATCGTCTGGGGCATCCACAGACTAGCCTAATATATTCAGGCAACCAAATTTACCGTAGAGACCGACCGTTGTCCCCTTTCGGGACTGAAGCATATTTCTGATAAGAATGCTGGGCTTTCCCGATGCAGCCCCATTCTTTTCTTCACGAGTATACATTTGACGTATATACCGGAAGGGCGCTGATGCCCTGAGTAGAGGTTCCTAAGAAAAAGAAGTCGTTTTAGGAGTGCGTGCTTAGTGTAGCCAGTATTTTTTAAAGGGACAGACAACCGATTTTTGTCGAGTATAAATTCTCTATCCCAAATGAAAGGGCGTCACTTAAAGCACCTTGACGAGAAACTGTTTTGCTGATACGCCCTAGAACTTTTTAAATCGATGTTTGTAGATCTACGAGCCATATGTGTCCCTCCCAAAAATAATGCTGGCAACCAGTAGCTCGGCAACATACTTTTGTCTGTATGAGAAAAAAAAAGATATTTAGAAACTTGTCCCCAGCTAAAAAAAATTGAATTGCAGGCTTTCCTGTTCCTTTATGTGTTTTTTTTTTAATGCAACGGTCTATTTTGCACGAATGCGTCATCTGTTGGGATACACGATAGGTAGATTCTGGCTTCACGTTGTGGAGGTGGGAAGTTTGATTCTCCTCGAGCGCGACGTTTTTTTAAGCTGCCGTTGGCGCATTTGGAAAATGAAGTAAAATATTTTTGTAGGACAAACGCCCCTGACGCAGGCAGAATTGTCAAAGCTCCTTCACTGGGTCAGCTTACCACACTGCCTGATTCTGGGCATGGAGGCTAGCCACACTGCGAGCAATCCAGCGACGGCGGGCTATGGTGGCTAGGCGGGCGACGTGACATGAACATTTTCAAAATAATGTTTAGAAATACATATATAATTTAATCTTGTACAGATACTTGTGTTAAAAGGTTTTCACTACGTAAATAAACGTTTCAGCAGTTACAGTAGCTGCTAGGTTTGAGGTCACGTGAAAGGGACGCATATTGTAGTACCGCCATATTGTAGTACCGCCACCCTTCCAATTTCAAGAAGTTTGCTCCCAAATTAAAATTATTTCCGCCAATTTGTTTAGAAATTGCTTGTGGTTACCGGGCAATATAATACGCTGGCTTTTATATGAGCTAGAGAACCTATACGCGACAAAAATCGGTTGTCCGCCCCTTTAAGTAGTTACTTTTAATTTTTGTCGCCGCTGCCCTGTATTAGCGAGAGATGAATACAAAATGGTATGGGCAAGGAAGTGCTTCTGTGAATAGTCTGGCAGCGGCGTCGCTGGGGCACTGGTGGCTGAAGTTGCTGCAGTGCCTGTGTGCGTGCGCTGTTGCCACGAGAGTGCTCGGTGTAACCCTTAAACATTCTTCGCTCAACCCTGCTTCGGGGGACGCAACCTCAGCAAAGTACTCTATTGAGGGAGGAGGCTGTTCCGTGTGGGACTCTTGGGCACCTTTGCGGCCATTAAGAACTGGGGAGCGCTGGCACATCCCTGTCGCTTCAGAAAGACACTGGGAGGAGAGCCAGGGCCGAACAGAGGCAAGTGTTTTAAACCGACCGCTGTGCGGCCGGTCACATAAAAATGAGGGAAGCTCACACTAACGCGTAAGACTTGGTGGTAGCTAAGCTGTAAGCAGCCTTCATGATCATCACGACGGCATAAGTCCACGTTTGCAGCCGATTTGCTTGTTCATTGCTGCAATGACCTTTGCGTCATCTTTGCTGGTGTTCGTGTTAGGTTATTTTATTTTTGTAAGTTATAATCATTGGTCCTTAAACACTGTGCGTAGATTAGCACGTTTCACCACTCACGGTTGAACCGAGCATCGGCTCTCGTTACCTACGGGTTACCGCTGCTGACGAGCGGTTTCGGCTAAACGTTGGCGGTACCGCTCCCGCACCTTAGCCCGGTTTCGTTAAACAGATTCGGTGTTTTGGGCACGCCGACGTCTCTTGGCAGCATTCCCTGTGGCCACGCGGTCCGTGTTGGCGCTCTGGACTTGTTTCCGTTCTCGACCCCAGCACGACCAGCCTCGAGGTGAATGGCCTCCTGATTGGGCGTGCGGATGACCCGTGGGCGACCCATCCCCGCACCTGAGCCGCGGCACTTCGAAGACGCATGCGAATGACGAGCGCTAAGTCCTATATCATGAGCAGAGCCATCTAGTGACGCGAGCAGTGTGATTTCGATAGCGAATATGTTGCCACGCTTACGCTGTGGTTATTTTTGTCAATTTTGGCCAATCTTGGCCAATCTTGGACAAGAAATGCTTAGCAGGCAAATATTAAGAATCATGCGAAGGAGCGTTTGTCGTAACCTCAAAAGACCAGTTCATTTGTGAAAAATTCTGCACTCAAGAAAATCACTGTCTTTTGCGAGCACTGTCACTACTCCACGTAAATGCCAATCTGAAACAGTTATATTCCAGATGTTTGTCTCTGTATCCAAGAAGGATAAATGGTGAACTAAACTTACGGCACTGGGAAACCACAACATACCTGCATTTCTATGGAACTGTGCAGGAAATTCAGAATGTTGTGAATGCGGAGCTCATGTGCACACGTGCGACGTTTTTATTCTTAATTACACCTTCTCTTTATTTTTGGTGGATACACACGGGCCATTTTTATTCTTAATTACTCCTTCTGTTGCTTATTGTTGATAAACACCGCAGAGAAGTCCCTGCAAGTTGGTTAGAGCTCTGATAAAGATACTCGTCTTATCGTCATGGCCAAAGGTGCATCATTTCCTTGTGCGAACATTCCAAGCTAATTATCGGGTCTCTGTGACACCACCACGTTCAGTATAATTGACTTAGTACTAGGGTTTATCCATCATATCTGCTTATGCATCCCCGGTAAGGATGATTAATTGTAAAAGCAATTTTGTGGTCGCGCCAAGAGAGCCGATACATTCCGTGCCCATCCAAAGCTCGTGCACGAGGCCTCAGGGCAGCTATACGCATCTTTCCGTCTTCGACGACCAATCATTTGCATTTGCACTTCATCGAGAACGTCGGCATAACTTTAGGGATTTTGCTTGCTGTTGGGACTCACAAACCTGCGAAGCAAATAGAAAAAGAAAACCTGCATTACTGAGTCGCGCCTAGCCTACCAATTGCAACTATATTATAGAACTCCCCCAAAACCAGCTCCGAATGGAACCACCTTCCCGCCTCCATCATTCTCGCCGTGCTTCTTCCCCTTGTTCACGCCACTTTTATTTGCGCCACCATCAAGACTGTTTTACGTGTACGTAGTTCTATGCGTGAATCGTCAGAGGTAAAAGCGGTTACTCAGATATCGCCGTTTAGTCGGCAACAAAACAAAAATGTACCAATCAATTTATCAATGAATGAATCAATACTTCAATCTGTTTATTTTACGTCCACCCACACACATATGTCGCGAGCACGGACAAAAATCCAACTCAAAGGCTTGACGAGGTCAGTGTCCAAAAATATACAGGTGATGTAAAAAGTATAAATTACATATTGTAGTACAGACAGCGCATGCATAAAACTCGCATTAATACAGTAAAAATGAGCTAGCAATTCCGCAGCACCACCGTATCTAGGGACATACAACGTAAACAGAAGTACAACCGATCAAGACTACACGACTACTAAGAGCCTGCAGCGAAAAAATACAAAATAATAAGACATGTTACTTAAGGAAACGCATAATACTGACATCCCGCACTGCTAAAACAGGAAAACATATAGCAAAAGCACCGGGGAATAAAAATTACAAACGACCAGTTACGCGAGTTTAGTAGCGTAGACAAAGTACAACACCACAACTGTTTACCATACTTTTTCTCGTGCGGGCTATTTAAGGCCACACGAAGCTAGGGTGGCAGAAGAAGCACTGCTCTTAATTAACACAGTGTCCCACTTTAACCCACCCCTTGTGTTCAGATCGCGCGAAATAAATTACCGTTGCTTTGTGACCAGCGCAAGCCAACAGTCGCCCCCCTTACTACTAAGTCGCCGCGGGCGCTGATACGCCGTGAACGTTGTAACTAGGTCACGGACGTATTTCTTTGCTGCGTGTTTTATTTTCAGCCGTTGTGGTTCTCTCTGCCTCCGAGCGACGGCGCCGTATACCGCGTGCCTTCCATTGGGCGAGCAGCCAAGTGGGAAGGAGAGTACAGCCTCTTTCTTGTGCAGTTATCGCCGCCGCAGAAAGAAAGACTGCACTCCTCGTGAGGCGTCAGATTCGGCGGAAGGATAATTCATGCACGGCGGAGTTCAGTCCCTCTTTTGTAGTCTGTGCGGTTAGGTGCCGTTCGTCCACACCGCGGACGACATAAAGTACGTACCACTTTACGCTAATGTCCTCTTTCCGAGCCGTCACAATGGATCCGCTGACTTCCGAGCAGACGGCGGCGTACTTGGCTCGCCTCGGCGTGCCGAAGCCAGTTTCCCCCGACCTGGATACGCTCCGCTCGCTCGTTGAAGCGCACCTCGCAAACGTTACGTTCGAGAACATCGACGCTTTGCTAGACCGACCAATCAACCTAGATGCCAACTCCCTCTTCTCCAAGATTGTCGAGGGTGGTCGTGGCGGCTACTGCTTCGAGCTCAACTCCTTCTTCGCTCGCCTTCTCCGCGCCCTAGGTTACAGACTTCGACTGCGAATGGCGCGTGTGCGCTGGGGAATGCCTCGAGACACCCCGCACACCCTTAAGCAGCACCTCGTCCTCATCGTGGAGCTGTTCGACAAGGAATACTTGGTCGACGTCGGGTTCGGAGGACCCAATCCGTTCCTGCCTCTTCCTCTGATCGCAGGGCTGGAAAGCGCCGATCATCCTTACACACTGCGAGCTCTGGACATCGGCGACGACTGCGAACCAGGTACCCTTGAACTGTGCGTGCGTGGTCGGGACGATTGGCTGCCGATGTACCGGATCGAACCTCGTGATCAACTATGGACAGACTGCACGCCTCTCAACTGGTACGCGTCCACGCATCCAAATTGCATAATGCGACGTTGGCTCATGGCGGGACGCTCGGACGGGGAAGCATGGCTGAGCTTGATCAACGGCCGCTACAGACGGCGACTGCGCCTCGATGGATGCAATGCCGTTGAGAAGCGGGACATCGAAGACGTGGACGAACTGCTGTCCATTCTTTCCGACAAGTTTGGCCTCCACCCGGGCCGGGACCTAGACGTGGAACCGCTGCGCGCTCGCCTGATAGAGGTTCTTCGCAGCAATGCCGAATCTTAAAGAAGCGTCTTCGAAGGTGTGGAAATGCAGAACTCCGGTTATAAATTACGAATGTTGCGGGTGACGTTGATTGGCGGGACGGTAATGTTGTTAAAAAGCGTTTGGAAAGAAACAAAGGGCCGCATGCCACTAAGTGAACAATTTATCAACAAGAGCCTCTCCGTGTAGACATGGATAACTTTGTAAGGTATGCTGAACACTTTCTTGTTGACGGTTTGGTTTTTCTATGGATGGTATTTTGGTATCAGCCGATCAACCTCTACCGTTCCACTTTCACCCTGTTTTTTCTTGTATGGGAGTAAAATACATGGGCGTATCTCTAGACCCTATTAGAAGAGCATGGCTGGAGAATGCGTGGTTTTGACATGCGCTTGAACGACTGGAACTAATACCAAATTACCGTGACTTGTATGTTGAACCATGCCTGTTTGAGGCCTTGCTTTGTATATAATAAGTTGTGTATATCTTTTATTGATTTTCACGTGTAAACGCACGCTGCAACACTGCCAATAAACGATGTAACTTTTTTTCTTTGTGCTTGAAAGCTTTATGCTGATTGTTTTGTTTTCTTTAGAAGGTCAAGGGCTACTGGGCCGAACAGCGCCAAGAAAAAGTGTGTTGTGCCTAGGATAAAGTTTTATGCGGTGTGTTTTCTTCAAGTGTGCATTTATTACAATGCATATAGTGGCAGCTACTTCTCGTGAGTAAACTTGAACATAAAATAAGTTAGAAGGTTTGAGCCGGTGTGGGATTTTCATTAGGGTCCCTAGGGGAAGGTTCATCCCCCAGCCAAAAAAGGGCCTTTCCGTTTCAGAGAACAGCTCTTCGCCCTGTCTTTATCACTAAGAAATAGGTTGTTGTTGCATGCGGAGTGAAATTTAATTCGTTCAACATCGACCTCAGCATCTTACTGCGTTACCATTTTGACAGTGATGATCCTTTCACCGGAGAAATAGCGTGTCATGTGTAAATTGGCGGGGACATGTATCGGTAGCGGTCTTCTTGCTCTTGACGTCAGCTTTGCGATTCGCGCCGTCGCGGGCGGTTCCACAGTATTAGGGAGGGCCAGCGGTTCTGCACTCCAACTCACCCGTTTTGGGTTTTGAGGGCATTGAAAAGCGTTTCTTGCTTTATGTTATAATTTCAGCCTCCGACGACCCTTAATACGACGGTATTGTGTACCGCAACAAATAAATAACAGCACAGCGAAGCAACCTGTTCTGGATTTAAAGGAGCCATGAACAGAAAATTTCGTTTAATTTGAAAGAACTAGGATTCAGTATCTCACTCAGCTCCATCAGCCACAAAACATGTTTTTTAGCAAGAAGTATTCAAAAACTTTAAAATTTTGCGCCACAGTGACGTTTATGAGCAAGAATGACGCCATACGCGCGAACAATAAAACATAATTTTCAGTGCGTTAACTGCACGTTAGCATTCAAGTGATGCGGTCAAATGGAACTAGAGGCCCCTTTACCGACGCCCAGTCATGTGTCGTCGCGACAGGTCAGTTAGGCGGCCGCCAATAAACAAGGTTTCCGTGACGAAGAAAAGTTGCGGGAAATTGGCTAGGTCGTCGCGACTGCTTCAAACGTTTTCTTTAATATCTCCGTTATTTGTTGGAAGATTGCGATGATATTGGTATCATTGTTATCGGCACTAAGCAGTCTTTCTAATCAAAACAACTTGTATGTTGTCTTCATGGCTCTTTTAATGGTCCAAGCATCGCATTAGGCGTTTAAGCTGCATGGGCTTCACTTTGCGCGTTTTCAATATGGTATCCAGAAGACCAAACAGCCCATAACACTGGGCACTAATACGTGCGCGCCAACAAGCATGAACACGAAAACAGCCGTTTTTCGTTTTGTTTGAGGACTTCCACATATTAAAGCGAAGTTATGATCGTCCCCAACACTTCTTCGATTTTTATGCGCTGTCCTGATATCTTATTTGAAGGTTTTATGGTGCTTCGGAGACTCGTACCAAGCCCGTGTAGATATTTTATTCAGGGCGCATGGGATCGATACCGTTTCTTAGAATGCATAAACGCATAAATTTTGTCTGTGTGTCGGTGTGTTCGTCTGTCCCTCGATTCAGGCGCCCGGACACAAGCTAAAACAACTCCTGAACGATACGTTTATATAGGCAAAGTATTTACAAACTACCAATCCTGGCGGAAAATGCGCATTCTTATCAAACTTGTACACCTAAAAGAAAACATTAGACATATTTCAAGCGAAACACAAGCAAATGGTAATAGCACACTTATTTTAATAAAAAATATAGAAGGGGGCTAAATTTTGTCGATCAAACACAAGCAATGTGTTCCAAGCCACATTCCAACCGCAGGTTACTAAAACGATGCAGGCACAAGCGTTAAGCTCGTGGATCGGGTATCAAGACAAAAAGTAACAAAAGATTACAACAGATGGCGCGCTGCAGCGCGAACGCGGGAGGATTGATTCGGATCCAGCATGCCGTTTTCGTGGGAAGATCGGGAGAGGAGGTGAACCACGTCAAAGGTGGGTAGGGAGAGAGGAGAAGATCCGCGATAGGCGACGCAGAAGACTATCGTCTTCCGATGATATTTTTAGCTAAGAGAGCAGATACGCCGTCATTTCATCGACTGTGTGCAAGGAGGGCCAGATCCGAAAAATGAGTTTTTCATACTCATGTAAACACTCTCAGAAGGTTTAGGCTATGACGAAACGACCCAGACAACGTTGTCTAAAATATCCGAAACGGGCTTTTGCCCCGATTTTAATGGTAACCATCGCGAACCGCTTTTTAAGCTTGAATGGTTGTGACAGATTTAGGTAGTTCAAAGATTGAACTACCCTCGGAAACAAATTTATGGAATAGCATAGGTATCGCTTACTTGAATAATAGAAATACAAATGGATGAATCAATTCGTCCGACACCTTTATTTGGGCTTTTTCTGCTTTAACTAGCCTTATAAGGTGTAATAGCGGATCAATCCCATAGCCTATTTAGGCTAATTAAATTCTTTTTTCTAATTTAAGTGGTTTTTTAAAGGAGATACGTATATAGAAGAACAGTATGAATAAACGCCGGACAATATATACCCCCAAAAATTATTTCGAAAGAGTATAGTGGTGTACAATATTTTTGAATTTTGCGTGAATTAAATTTATTTGTTTGTTTGCGCGTGCGCGTGTGTCGAACAACATCGATTTGAGTTTTAAAAAAGCACATTGTGGAAATCTTTTTTGTCGGCGTACCGTCAGGAATGATGGAAAACGGCAGGCACAAACTACTGAGTATTGAGGTTTGTTCGATAAGGTCTCAGAAATGAAAGAAATGCCTGTCCCGTTTGGTCTACACCCATAAATATCGGAGGAATTTGAAACTCGTTTTCTACACCCATAAATATCGGAGGAATTTAAACCACGCTGGTTTTGTAAACGAGGCGGTCGTAACCCTATACCGTGGAACTTTGGTATTCTCGAAGGGACCCAACACCCCAAAAATACCACAATTTTGGTATTTCGCATAAAGCAACCCTGCAACACTCGACTCTCGACTAATGTATTTTATGGTAAAGCGCCCAGCAATCTCCTCCCGCAAGAACTATGAACATCCGTTCACTATCACCGAAACTACGCGCGATGAAAAATCGCGCATAAATGTTTCCTCTCAACTCAACCGCGGACAACGCGACGAAAGCTGCACGCTCTCTCCCGGAGAGGGGGGCGGCGCGCGGCGTTTTGTTCGGTGGCCTTCGATATGTCACAGGCCGGGGAGTTTTGTCCTTTTCCCCGCAACGTGGACGGCTCTATTTCCGGTCTGGTGCCACAAAAAAGCAGGCATGGCGGCCTGCTCGCAAGCAAGCGCTCAGGCTGGTAGGGCGTTTTTGAAGCAATAAATGTTTGTTGTCGAGTGGGCTCGTTGAAAGTGGAACATTTAGTTCGTCACTCAAATTCCGCACTCAAAACAAACGAAACACCAAAAAAGTGCGGACAGGTTCAGACATAGAAGAGGTTGATACACAGCGCTGACGACGGCGGATCGTCACAGGAAATGCCATAATTTAGCCGCGAAGTTGACCAGCGACAGCCAATAGGACAGCCAGGACAGCCATGACCTGATTGACGTCGCAGAGGCCATGCCAGGGGTGCATAATGAGGAGAATTGATCGAAGAGAGCGCGGTTGGTTTTTCTGGGTCTTTCAGGGCAATTTTCGCGCTTACCGCTTCACGTGCACGTGTAATATTTGGCTCGGGTGTTCCTGGCAGTGTAATCTAAACGTCGCGCACGGTTACTTACACTGCACGAAGAGTGTTGCAGGGTCCCTTTAAAGGAGAACTGACACGCGAGTTTCGTGTTTCTTTCTTTTTTTGCTGCTATGGGTGCCCACCAGCCCACTAATCACAGTGCGGCGCATTGGATGGTCGATCGCATATGGCCGGTATTCAATAGCGAGGCGCGCATGCAGGCAACCATGTGAATGCGCCGTCACTGGTTACGTCGGACTCCGCGAGATGGCGGTACTTGTCCGTGTCCGTGCTAAGCGCATGATATGGGTTGGACATTCCAACCTCTAGCCCGCCGAACGCAAATTAATGCCTCGGCTCAAATGTGAGTGCTATAAATAACAACTCTGTTGGCCCCACCGTTGAGAATCGGGTTGAAACGGAGCAGACGACGCACGCCGGTGTTATTTTTGTTCTTCGGCGTGCGGCCGCAGTGGCATAAGCCGCGCCATGCTTGTGGCGCTTCGGCCATGTCCGGAGCCATTTCAGTGTTGCCAAATTAAGAAATTGACAGCTAAACTTTTCAATGAATACCGGCTATACAAATAATTATTTACAGCCTTTTTCCTTGTGCGAGTTTCGGTGTCGACGACGCGAACACCCAGGTGGCCGCCGTTAGGGGAGGGCGCCCTCGTTCTCGACGTTTTGTCCGTTATCGTTGTAGAGCGGGCGGTCTCGACGCGCGGAGGAAAGAGCAAGCACGTGCTCGCGCGCGTCCTGACCGGCCGTGGTCGCACGCGTCCTGGCAGCATGGCGTCAGTCCCAAAACTGCGACGCCATGCAGAAGGTGGCACAGCGGTCGCCAACAGCCCTTCGCCAGACAGTTTCGGGCCTTTTCCTCCTACCTGCCCCCCCTCAAAGCCTCATCGCATCGCATCGGGCGCCAACAGCAGCAAACGCGCTGGCTGCATAAGGGGAGCCCTGACGTGTACAGTTTAGTGGGAAGCCGCTCAGCGTATCACGCTTATGCTGATGTCAAAATTTTATTCATTCTGATGTTTTTCAAGCATGCTAAGATTTTGTTAGTGTACTATTGTAGGGTTTAACGCACCGACACTGCACAGATGATGAGGCGCACCGTAGTGGAGGACTCCGGAATAATTTGGCCACGTGGGGATCTTCAACCTGCGTCGAAATCTCGAACACGAGGGCGTATATGCTTTTCGCCTCCATCAGAAAAGCGGGCGGCGCTGCAGAGAATCTAACCCGCGTCCTCGTGCTCAACGGCACAACGCCTTAGCCACTGAGCCACCGCGGCGGGTGAGCGTGCAAAGATTGAAGTTGTATTAAGCTATGTTACAGTGAACAATTACGGTTGAAAGTGCCCTGGAGATGCCTTGTATAAAACCTGCAGGCGCCCATTTATATAGTAGGCTATATTAAGCTGGACGTACTTTTTTGTGACATGACAACGTAAGGTGATGTGATACAGCACTTTGGAACATTGCGAAAAGTTACAAATCACGTTTTACCCGCCGCGGTGGCTCAGTGGCTAAGGCGTTGCGCTGCTGAGCACGAGGTCGGGGGCTCGTTTCCCGGCCGCGGCGGCCGCTTTTCTGATGGAGGCGAAAAGCAAAAACGCCCGTGTGTACGAGATTTCGGCGCACGATAAAGAACCCCCGGTGGTCAAAATTAATCCGGAGCCCTCCAATACCGCGCGCCTCATCGCCTGCGCTGCGTCGGCGCGTTAAACCCCACAATCAACCCATCAATCAATCAACAAATCACTTTTAGCATCCATCTGGAAGGCATGTTTCCCACACAACACGCAGCTTCATGTGTAAACTGCATCAATTACTTACTATCTTCCATAAAATAGTTGCGTGCGCACACACACCAACATCCTCCCACTCTCTAACATAACACAACAGGAGTGGGTGGAGCTGCTAACCAGCTTGTTGTAGCCGCCCAGCGTATACTGAGGTAAAGGGCCCATACCAAAGCAAAAACCTTCACGTTTGTGGGCGCGTTGCAATAGGGTTCAAAACCGAAAACAGCTTCAAAATGGCCAGGAGCATTGCCATGGACATGAACGTTTACTAAAAGTCAGCTCAATTCAATCAAAAACCATCCGTGAACATCACGAGAGTAACATTTGTCGTAGCCAACCTCACTGGACATACCTTAGTCAGCTGTTGCACATTTTTAAAGACGATAGTCTTTCTTGGAATACCTAAACGCAGAAATTTTGGCCTGTCTGTGTGCTTGCCTGTCTGTACTTAACTCGATTCAGCCACCAGGCCAAAGTGTAACAGAAACTGTGCAATAGTCTTACGCACCCACAGCCAAATCTAAACGTGTGAGTGCCGTGTTAATTTTCATACTTGTCAACATTGTTGAACAAAAAGCAAGACATTACGCAAATATGACAGAAAAACAACACATGAGGGATATTTGCAGTGTTCCTTTATTAAAAACTTCACGTGAGCTTGGTTTTTGCGATACCAAATAAAATACTACATCAACTGCAGAAAACGGTCGCCTGATGTCCGTGGAGTCCCCGAAAGGACCGGGCTGGATGACTAATGTGCCTGGGGAGACCGGGCGTGAGGGGCATTACAGCCACCACCTTGGTGACTGCCCGATCCGCCTCGTTTCTGTCTATAGCTCCAAAAAAGAGTTGAGCGCGCACTGCACATTCGGGGGGAACAGCAACGAAAGGTTCACACACACAGCACGTCACTTGCGTAGTATCCTGGACACACATAACGCGCCAACGCCGGCGTAATCACTGTGAGTTGACGATAAAGCACTCCCTCGGTACGGGTGAGGAGTGGGTGTGGCTGCACTGTCTTCCTCCGTTGCTCCCGATGCCAGGCGAGTACGTCTCCATAGTTCAGGATTGGGTGCATTTCATTGGAGCTGTCGCAGTCAGTTGCCCGCGACGTAAGAGGTTCCGCAGTCGCTACAGGGTGTGCGAGCTCTCGTGCATTTGTCCGCCTCCTCATTGTTGGGGGTAACCTTCGATAAGTTTCCCATGTGCGCCAGGAACCATCTGAGGTATGCTCGAGCCATTCTGCCAGTTTCCACGCGACGCTGCTTATCGCATCTCTGCTGTATCTGTGGACAGCCGCTCAGTATCGTCATGGTTTGACCGGGTTGACAGGTCAACGCAAGCGCTATGGCAGCTTCTTCAGCTTGCACGGCCGTACGGGTCCGGACACTGCCGGCCGTTACACACTGACCATCGCGTGCTCGTACCGAGAGTTCTTGTGCTGATGTTCGGCTGCGTCGACGTAATATGCCGAGCCATTGTTTTCATACATGTGCGCTAACGCATTTGCTCGCGCTCTACGACATCCCTCGTCCAGCCCCGGCTGCACGTTGCGGGGAAGTGGAGGCACGACTAGTTGCTCCGCAAGTAGATGCTTCTTGCCTGCTGCGTGTATCCTTTGGTCTCCCTCTTCAAGAGGGTCCACCGGCGACGTGACCCGCCCTGTGGAGGCCCGCTTGCGTGTTGCCAAGCCGGACTATTTGCGATATGATTTCTTCAAGGGTGTTGTGCATTCCCAAGCCAGGACGTTACTGGTGCTAGGTAGGAGGCCTAGGATGGCTTTGTAGGCCTTGCGAATGGCCGCATCGATCTTGTCCTTCTCATGTCGGAGCCATTTGTGAAAAGCTCCAATGTAGGCTACATGGCTGACCACAAAGGCCGAGTAGCAGGCGCTACCTTGCGACATTTAAAAAAATCAAACAGGAACAGCAACGAAAGGCTCCCACGTTCTGTTTGGAACGACATTTGTAATCTAGTGCATTGATTCGAAAGGAGCAGATGGTAAATTTAGATTGACCTGGGAAACCTCTGGCGTGTTAACTTTTTGAGCGGGAAAGAGAAGGAAGGCATTTACATGCCAGGGGCGCCAGTCGATTATCGTCTTCGTCGACATTTGCAACGAAAGGAGCGGATACGGGTGAATTTTTTTTTTCAGATGCTGCATTTAGCATATGTGACGTCTGAAATTATGCAGGTGGAAGCACTGAAATCGCAAAGACTTTCAATGATTCTCGCCGTAGTTTTATTTCCAGCAGCTGCTCGACATGCAAGATTATAAAATGAATAGCAACCGATTTTTCCTACCACAGCTACATCCGTCAAATGAAATGGCTTTTGCCAGCTATGTGGTGTCATGTTATGTACATCTGCGCGCTGAAATAAACTTGGAAGTGTTTTTTTTATTTTTTCTGCGTAAATGTACCTGCGTATTACAATCGGGAACGTGCTAGAAGCGTTCCAATATGGTATGTGAACACTGTTTACTCAAAAGGCCCACAAATCACGTTTACTGTTGCATAAAGTTTACTAAAGGGACAGACAACCGATTTTTGTCACGTATATGTTCTCTAGCTCATATGAAAGCCAGCGTTTTGCATAGCCCCGTAACCACAAGCAATTTCTAAACAAATTGGCGGAGGTATATTTAATTTGGCAGCAAATCGGAAACCTGAAATCGGAAGGGTGGCGGTTCGTAGTGTAAAAACTTGACACTACAATATGTGTCCCTGTCACGTGACCTGCAAACCTAGCATCTACTGTAACTGTTGAAACGTTTATTTACGTATTGAAACCCTGTTAACGCAAGTATTTGCACAAGGTTAAATTGTATATGTATTTCTAAACATTATATTTAAATTTTTAAAGACACGCCACCCGCCGTCGCTGGGTGGCTGTCAGTGTGGCTAACTGAGCCTCCATGCCCAGAATCAACGGCAGAGTTCAGTAAACAGACCCAGCGTAGGAGCTTTGACGATTCTGCCTCAGTCAGGGGCGTTTGTTCTGCCAAAATATTTGATTTCAGTTTCCAAAAAAAAAAAAAAAACGTCGTGCCCGGGGAGAATTGAACTTCCCACCTCCACAACGTGAAGCCATATTCTACCTATCGTCTATCCCATTTTTTTCCTTTTATTGCAATGTTTCAGTACAAAACAAGCACCATCAAACAAAACACTGCAACGATAAAACTGCTAGTGATCACCTCGCCAGCAGAAAACAATTAAAATTGTTGGAGGTTGGTCAGTGTTTCTATCACAGGCAACCACTCTGGAGGCTCAGGCTGAGCCCTCCACACTTCAATAAGCATACGCATTGAATCACCGAAATATTCTCTGGACCATTTAGCGTCAACGTCCCTATGGCGTATGGCCATGCGGGATTTCCAAATTGCATGTAGGGCCAGGACCATAACGAGGTCGTAAGGTACTCCGTCACTCTCAATCGGTAAAAACCTAATACCGTGAGCGTCCAGGGGGAAATCTTTTTTAAGGTCCGCTGAAGCACGTCCCAAAAGAAGACCCCGTTCCAGCAGTCCAAAAACACGTGTTCTACAGTCTCAGGTTTTCTGCACGGGTAGCAGTCCACCCCACCAGGCAAAAAAATTCCCTTTTCCTTCTGCCACGTTTTCACATCAAGGACGCCCGAGTGAAGTTTAAAGAAAAACGTCTTAGCCCATGGGCCAATCGCCATACGTTTCACACGCTTAAGCACATCCTGTCCTGGTCCTACACGGTACAGCGATCTATACAATGGAACGGGAGGTACGGAATCGACGAGCTCATTATACAATCTTTTACGCGTCACACTAGATAAATACTCTAGCGTGAAGCGTGCACGCAAAAACATGGTGGCTTGTATCACCTCACGGAAGTAGCCATTTGTTGCGCCAAAAAAAAAAAAAGAAAGACGTTACAACAAAATCAGGGAGCGCTCTGGCCAACTTCACCTGACACACAGTGCGCAAAAAGGGTCCTTCACATCCTGAAGAAACAAAAAGCGATTTACCACTTGACGCAAAAACAGATGCGATAATGACAGACCACCAAGACACACGCGCCGAAACAGGTTCGTGCGGCTGGTTCTCTCCCACGACGACTCCCAAATCAACACAGCAAAAACTCGGTGCAAGGCCTGTACATGAGCCCGCGAACAATGCAAACACCTGTAGAACGCACCGCAGTTTGCTAATTAAAAACACATTACACACTGATGCCCTCGCAAATATTTAAAGTCCGCTACCCTTCCATTCCCCGGCCTTCTCCCGCAGTTAGACTGTTTGACTGCGCCGATAAGGGCCGCTGTCTACGTAATTCTCGAGGGGCACTCCCAAGTACTTCACGGGCGTTGTCTGCCACCTGATAGACTCGAAAACACTGGGCGTACTATCCCAGTGGCCATGCCGGAAGCCTAAACAATTCTGCCAATTAACACCACTGGCACTGTACTTACAAAAAACCTATCGTCTATCCCCACAAAGGGGCATTCCTGCAAAATAGACCGTTTTATTAAAAAACACATAAAGGAACACGAAAGCCTGCGATTGAAACTTTTTTAGGTGGGGACAAGTTTTTAATTTTCCTTTTTCATTTCGCATACAGACAAAAGTATGTTGCCGAGCTACTCTATGTCGTGGTTGCCAGAATTGCTTTTGGGAGGGACACATACGGGTCGTAGATATAAAAATTTCGATTTAAAAAGTTCTAGGGCGTTATCAGCAAAACCGTTTCTCGTCAAGGTGCTTTAAGTGATGCCCTTTCAGTTGGGACAGAGAATATATACTCGACACAAATCAGTTGTCTGTCCCTTTAACTCCCTCAACTCACACTTCTTACAAACGGTTACCGAAAATCGCAATGCAAACGACCTCAAATTCCTTTTCAGCTTGAAATTTAGCGGTTCTCGTTTTTTAGCGACAAGCTTGGTCGCTTCTTTAGAAAGGCTGGTGTATACAGAAGCCTACGCCATGTACTCTCGTAGCAGGTTTGGTAAATGGGACGCCCCATCCCATTCCATTTTTATTCCGGGAAACTGAAACCGTCCGCGATTATATTCCTTTATAATACGTCCGAGGCTCATATTTTGCCCATTCCCACTCCTGAAATGGCCGAAAAGTTCGATTCCATTCCTGTAACTCCTTAACACTGAAAACAAATCTTGGTGGGTGCATTGAGTCACCTACGACCGCCACTTAAAAATGACATCACAGGGCGCGTTGAAAACTGGACAAAAAAATTATGCGTACACATTATCAAAGTCAAACGATGCTAGCAGCTTGACGACATCACACACGTATCAAGCGCCTTTCTAACTCAAACACAGCCGTTATTCCCATCCCTGCTTTCGTATCGTGTTTTAAAGGGACCCTGTACACTTTTTCAACTTTTTTTTGAAATGTCAAATGCTTGCAGAGCGTAGTAAACCAACACATCAATAAATTAAATTAGAGGTTCCAATATGACGTTAGCCAAAAATTACTGCTCTATGCCTATCAGATAATTTAAAAAACATGATAGCAAGATTTTCCTTTTTTCTCCTGTTTTGGAGTTGTTACACCGCTGGAATTCAGACATTTCTGCAGTTGCAGCAATGAACGCACTCGATAGCCACTTTTAAAAGAAAACCACAAAAGCAAAGCCGAAACGGAAGGCGTATCTGCTGCGACGACAAATCACGCAGTGCCGCACCGTGACTGCAATACGCTTCGCGTATAATCCGCCAGCGTAATTGCAATCGTGTTAATTCACGGGCACGACGTCCGTACCTTGCACACATACCGTATTTACTCGCGTAATGATCGCACATTTTTCCCCAAAATATGATGCAAAGTTAAGGGTGCGATCATTACGCGAGGTAAATTTATCGGGAAAACGTTTCAGCGCAGAAAACGCAAGTTGCAGGTCAGAATTTTACGATGTATCATGAACATAATAAACATAACAAATGAAAACATAATAAAAACTCCACTGACCACCGAGGGGTGCAAAATGCAGTGTTTTCATTACGGAACGCGCCGTAATTGCGGAATTACAGAACGCGCCGGAACGAGTTTGCTGTGAGGTGAGAACAGGTAGACCAATAAGTGGCTGCTGCTGTCACAGTGTGGGGCATCAAGACACGGGTGCCTACAAACAAAGCCGAGCGCGTTTTTTATGTTTTGTAAGTGCATTATGTGCATTTAGTGAGAGTTTCTTACGCAACAATGAACTAACGCTTGCCGATATCGCTAATATCATCAAGTCCACGGCAAAACGTAGACATGTCCGCTTTGAAAGAGGAGGAAAGTTACGCAAGCACGACCATCGTCGTCTAGACTTGGCACACATACGACATATGGCTGTGGAAAGTTCAAGGTGCGATCATTGTGCGTGAAATAAAAAAAAGTCATACTTTGACGACGAACTTCAGGGGTGCGATCATTATGCGAGTAAATACGGTACATGTACTCGTAATTGTTAGTCTAATGCCGCGATGGCTTAGTGGCTGAGGAGTTATGCTGACGTTCTCGAGAACGCGGGGTTCGAATCGGGCCCTGGCGGCCGTTTTTGTTATGGGGGTAAAACGCGAGGACAGAGGCTTGGGCATGTTGGTTCATGACTTGAAGGAGGGAAACTCTGTGCGTGTCGTCTACTTGTTCTCGTGTCTGTCAGATTTGCGCTGTTTCCCTCCTTCAGGGAAAACGCGAACGCCCAGGTGCAAAACGTGCGACATTTCGGCGCATGTTAGTGATCCCCAGTTGGTGAAAATTAATCCGGAGCCATATGACATACACTAGGCGCACCTCATACCTCAGCTTGAACCCTACGATCACAATCATCGTTAGCCCAATGTTTTCGAGGGTTTGTAGAGTTCTCAGCAGAAATGCTCTGCTGTGTAGAAAGGGAAGCACTTGTAGAAAGCGCAAATAGGAAAAAAAAAGCACCTGTCGTTGTGTGCCCTAAACTCGCCAGAACTACAGTAAAAATAACATGTAATAAGTGTGGCTACAATGCACCAGTAAGGAAAACTGCAGCTCGTTCTAATGTCGAAAAGAGAGCCCTTAGTAACTTTAATTACTACTATTCCGGTCATGAAATACGGTCAATTAATGACATGAAACAAATATATTCATTTTTTTAATTCTTTTTTTAAACTGCATTTTTTTACCTTCACCATCAGCAGTAACATTATCAGGCTACTAGTAACGCATTGTTATCCGCGTGTTAACTGAATGTTAGCAACCAAACGCAACTTAACGTATCACTACAATCGGGCTGCCACCTTCCTCGCGGCCATGGCAGAAATTACACACAAACGCGTTAGGTGCACCTTTTAATAAATGGACGCCTAAAGCGGAGGTAATTAAACGGGGGGGGGGTTGTGCGGTTAACACAAATTTAGGGTATTGTGGGAAATGTGCAAAGGAGTGTTTGCGCCTGGCCTGAATTTCTCAATTCTGGTGCCTTGCATAAACCAAGAACGAGATGCAGAGCGGGTCGTGCAAGAGAAGGCTGAGGGATTACAGTCGAGTCCACTTATAACGATACCGTTTATCACAATATATCGGATATAACGATGAACAGCTATGGCACCGTCGACTTTTTTTATTATTTCTATGGTAAAATAAAGCGCTTATTACAATGCTCCAGTGCCACGATATCGGATATAACGATTGAATCCGGTTATATTGTGCCCCAAAAGTGCAACAGTGACGACTCTAATGACGCGGTTTCGCAGCCTACTCAGGTAGTGTCTTCGTAGAAGGCCCAATGCGTGACACAGTATCTCGGGGACTTTGTTTCCGCCCAGGGCATTTACCTCATCTAAGTGAATCACCTATAGATGCTCTTGGAAAATATTTGCGCTAGCTTCACACGCGGCAAACCAGGGTGACCGAATGTGGCTTCTTTTCCGCAAATTAGTAGTAGTACGACCTTGCTGGCATGCGAATAAAATGTTTCGAGCTCTTTTCCGTCTTTTTGTTTCGCAACCCGCTTATAACAATTATCAGTTATAACGATGGGATTTCCTTGGCACTTGGATATTGTTATAAGTGGACTAGACTGTATTCAGAGTGTCGGCTCCGCAAACCACTGTAAACCCATGAACGGTGCGGGATTAATGGGCGGGTGGCCCTTGGAAGGAAGGCAGTCACGTAGTCAAATATAATTTGAGCACGCTCTCCCAATCACGTTAGACAAAAAATGGGTGATAAGAACGTTTACGTATCTCTATATAAGGCAAATAGACATACGGTGACGAAGAACCGGAAAGCGCGAGAAAGTTTAGGAGGTGGAACGTAAAAAACGTGCTCGGAGATGAGATGAGAAACGAATAAACGTAGCTACCGCCAATTAGGCGAGGCGAATGAATACAAAAAACCTCTTGATACCGACACATCATGAAAAAGCTGGAAATCATGACTGAATGTTAAGAGAACCACACGAAGCGAAGAGGTCTTTAAGTATGGCGGGAGGCCTAAGAACACGGGAGTCACGCCAGATAATACAATCAACAGGTCCATAACTCTGTCTGCTTCGGCAGACACCAGGGAAATATAGGACATAATATGATGGACTGCAATAATATACAGCAGGGCAAGAGGATGAAGCTCTAGGTTTTGAGGTGAGAGAGAGTGTGATTTTTCGGCCCGTAAGGAGACACAATGAAATTTGGAATGGGGGTGAAAGAAAAGTTGGGAACAGGTTTTATTCAGAGAAAAGTCAGAGGTTAATTCAGGAAGAATCCAGAGGAGGGTACACAACAAATAAAACCACTGGTACAGTGAGGTAATGAGGGGAAAATGCGCAAATAAAATAAATTTCCTTGGAAACGAACGGCTTAAAAGCTCTGTCGCTTCCGACGAATGCCCTGACACAAGGGTGAAGCCTCCAGCCACCACTACCATCATCATATTCATAATAACAATCACTAGGGAACCCTCCA
This sequence comes from Haemaphysalis longicornis, assembly GCA_013339765.2. NCBI lineage: Eukaryota > Metazoa > Arthropoda > Arachnida > Ixodida > Ixodidae > Haemaphysalis > Haemaphysalis longicornis. Next base: position 94,720,502 of record CM023456.1, read on the forward strand.
TATCAGTGCGCAAGGACAGTAGCACCTAAGGTGAAGGAGGTTTAACACCTTTGCATCGAAAGAATAATTGTTAGTTCAGTAAGGCAATCTTTTTGTCTCAAGCCAACGAAAGTCTAACGCAAGCGTCGTCACTTTCAATTCCAAGATTTTTCTCTCTTCGGTGCACTTCCTGGAGCGGAATTTGAGAGAGAAAAGCTACGAATTTCTGTTTTACAAATAACTGTAGCTGGGGGAATTATTTCCGGCATTTTTCTTGGGGGGAAGATATTGCCCTCAGGATTGAAGTTTTGGCAGAGCCTGGGTACATAGGACTGTGGAAAAACGACCTCTATTACAGTGTTAGGGTGTGGGGTGCAAGTGCAACTCATAAGCATGGCTAAAGCGAAGCCGACAAATGGTCACGAACACGCCAAAGTTCTCCCGGAGGTGGAATGCGCATACGGAAATTATCTCCATTCGTGGCTAGCCCGGGAGATAAGATGCAAACCCCCCCCTCATAGTCACCGCCGACTTGCGTAGGTGTACAATGCTGCGATCACGCCAGCAAAATGTGCAAGGCTAGCGCCGACCTCCTTATCAGAATAGCGATAACAGGCTGCATTTAGGACCTCACGGCCGCTTCCGCCTTTCGAGGTGAATTGTGTCGCTCGCGCCGAAACACGCAGACAGATTTCGTACTGTGATCTCGCACAGAAACGTTAGAGAGCCGAGCCACCCACTTGGAACGTCCGCTTTTGAAACCCGCAAGAAGTTCTGCGGGTATGTCGATCAGGTCAAATTGACGGTGAAAAATGAAAAAAGGCTACGGCACTACTATTCATTTTGGTTTGTATGCATACTGTAGATCTGGCTTCTGCTATGAATTTCGAATTGTTCTCTGCACGACTGAAAGTTTGGCAATTTGGTGGCACACCCTGGGAATAAACGCGAAAAAGACGAACGTACACAGAACAGCGCGCCGTCTTTTGTGTTCTTTTCTACGTGGTTGTGTTTTTCGCGCTTCTTCCCAGAATTGTTCTCGCAGCTTTCTTTAGCGGTACCTTCTTTTGCGCTCAATCTTTAAACACATATTACAGGTTCCACGTCTTATCAGTATAAATACCGACGACAGCGGTTATATTTGCTCCGGAGGGCCAGGGTAATGAAGACCACTCGTTGCAGGTTCTGGAGAAAGTGTTTCAATTCACGTGACGTTTGCGCCCGAAAAGAGAGTGGCAGATGACCAAGATCGGCAGTCGTTGTGAAGACGAAATAGTCCGCGTAAACGGCGACGTGCCGGGCAGACGCGCTGAATTGATACTGAAAACACCTTACTCGCAGTCGCAGTAGAGGCCGTGAAACGGAAGCGGCCGCGCGTTTCCTTGGTCAGCGTGTATCTAGAACAATAACCGTGGGTCACCCACTACCATAGGCTACCGAAAGAGCACAGCTGCTATTGAAACGCCCCTGCTATCCCACGTGGCTTGTAAAATTCTTGAAAAAGAAAAGTCCCCCCAAGAAACAGAAGTTCGCTGAATTCCCGCCGGCCAACTTTGCACACAGCGCTTGCGTTCACCCGCGTCCAGTGCTCAAACTGGGTCACGGACGTCTTTCTTTTATTGCAGGCGTACTTTCTCTTCGTTATCCTTCTCTTCACAACTGAGCGATGGAGCATTTATATTGCGTCACATCTATTGTGCGAGTAGAGCACGGAGAAAAGTGCACGCTTTGTTCAGTACTTATCTACGACGCGTGAATAAAGCACAAAGGTTGTACGAACGTTCTCAGAATTGTAGGAGCGTAAACAAGCTCATGTCGGCCTTCAGTCCTTTTTTGGCAGCCTGTGCGCCGCCATATTCCGAAATCACAGTTCACTTTGCGCGTTTGTTCGCCCTGCGACCAACTGGAAAGGACGCGCGCAAGTCTACTCTTCAGATCTATCTGCTCGAGCCGTCCCAATGGATGCGTTGACCGGCTGAACAGACGGCAGCGTATTTAGGCTCGCATCGGCGTGTTGAATCCCGGTGCCCCAGACCTGAATACGCTACGTGTGCTCGTGGATGAACATCTAAAGAAACGTTACGTTTGAGAACATCGACGTTCTGCTTGGCCGCCGGCATCGACCTGGACGCCAACCTCCCTCTTCTCCAAGATCGTCCAACGTGGCCGCGGAGGCTACTGCTTCGAACTCAACTCTCTTTTTGCTCGCCTTCTGCGGAGCATGGGTTACAGCCTGCGACTACGAATGGCTCGTGTGCGCTGGGGAATGCCTCGGGACACCCCGCACACGCTTAAGCAGCACCTCGTACTCATTGTGGATATGCTCGGTGAGGAGTACTTGGTCGACGTCGGCTTCGGAGGACCGAATATCTTTGTCCCTCTTCCTTGGCAACAGGGCTTGAGAGTGCCGATCATCCCTTCCACTGCGAGCTCTAAATGATGCCGACGGCTGCGAATCAGGTACACTGGAACTGCGTGTGCGTCGTCGGGGCGATTTTCTGCCGATATACCGCATAGAACCTCGCGACACACTATGGGAGGACATTGCGCCGTTCAACTGGTACGCGTCCACGCATCCCCACAGTAGAATGCGACGTTTTCTTGAGATGGGGCGCTCGGACAGTGATGGAATGATGATCATAGAGAACGGCCGCTACAGGAAGCGAAGACATAGCGCTGAATGGAGCATCGTTGAGGAGCGGGACATCCATGACGTCGACGAACTTCTGTCCATCTTCAGGGACAAGTTCTGCCTCCAGCTTTGCCCGGACAAAGACGTGCAACCACTGCGTGCCCTGCTCACGGATATTCTCCACAGTAGTGTAGACCATTGACAGGTCACGTTTGTAAAGATGGCCGTCCCCTCCCGGCGAAAATAGATCTTTTATAGAGTTGTTGCAAAACCAGAACTCCTTCGCATGGCTGTGTGCAATGTTCCGTTACCTTAGAGAAGTATCAATTGCTTTGTGGCAGAGATCAAATCTAAGCCACATTGACCATTTTCCTCGTAAGCTTGTGAGCCCAAATTTGTCCAAGACAAAAGTGGGAGCGGTGTGTTCTTGTACTGTATCGGAGTGTCATCAATGTAACTGAGAATATCTGCTTGTGTGCTTGTTTTGCCTCCGACATGCAAAGGGCCGACATGCAAAGTCGGCGACTCCTATACTGGATTCCGCGGGTGTTGCGTAGACTGTCATCATTAGCATTCCGTCACAGTTGCTATATACAACAGGTATCTGCAAATTCGGGATCATTGGTCTCTAGATTCAGGATCACCTAGTTTAAGCGCTTGATGCTTGGTTTGTTAAACCGTAAGAGTTTTGAGGCTCGAAAAAAATATAAAAAAACGCTATGTTAGAGTGCCGTTTGAGGGCGCAGTGATGCTATGGCTATTGCGGGGTGGAATGTCTCGAGTGATAGTGTTGCGGTTACGTATTGACCATGAGCCCATGTGCCAAATTCGGGGTCCGGCGCTGGTGTAGTTTTTCTTTTTTAGTTTTTGTTGTTTGAATTACGATTTTTTGATATAGGTTGTAGGGACATCAATAACATCACCATCATCGCCTGTGCTCTATTATCATTAGTATCCACCGCACGGTTTAAAACGAGGTCAGGCCACGCGCACATAAAAAATGAGGCACGCGTTCTCGGCAAGATGCCTGGCGCAATCTCGGTCTTGTCCTGGCATGCGCTGTACAATTGGTGCTTCGCGGATGTGATCCGATTGCCGTTTGGCATCCCCTAGCAGGCAGTGGAGTCGTGGTGGACGATGACTGCCTCTGCCACCGCCCCCCCCCCCCCCCCCTCCTGCCGAACGACGAGTCAGAGGGGGAACATGATCAAAATTCCTTCACACGGATCGTGGAGGTCAAATGCTTCTTTGAACTGGCCAAGGCATACAGTTCCTTACAATAAACGCTAGAGACGAATCTAGCGCTAACGTCTATATATGCGGCTCACATCAAGGCCGTCTGCGTTGTCATGGGCCGCCATTGCATCATGCAGTCGCCTTAGTTTAGTTAGTTACAGTTATCTTCGGTGGCGTCAACATGAGCATTATCAAAAGGCACGCGACCCTAATGGTGGTAACTGCTGGTGGCGCTGCGGTGGTGCTTTGGCGCTGTTGCTCACCTATAGCTCGTGAATGTTAACCATTGAATAATTAGTGGTTGACAGTCATCAAGCAATATTAAAAAATTAGCTGGAATGGAAGCGAATAAAAGTGCACTAGGCGGTTTTCTAATGGAATAACATGGATAGGCTACAATGTGGATTGATTAGTGATTGGTTGTTATGATTGATGAGGTAGGAATAAGGTAAATTGACGTGGGCTCAGATGTAATAAGATAAAAATAATAGATTAAGCTAGATTCCTTTATATAGAGGTGGAGTGATGTAATGATTAAGGTGGTTATTATTGTAGACTAAGATATATTAGGTATCGAGAAGGTGAATTGGTATGGATTAGGGTGTAACTAATATGGGCGAAGTTTTAACTAAGGCGGTGAGAGTGTAGAAGGCTTACTAAGGTGGAATATGCGGGTAAAAGTAGATTAAGATGAATTTCCCAGGATTCTGGTACAAGAAGGGGATTGGGATGGGTAAAAACAGCAAAATAGCCTGCCTGCTGTTTCAATGGGTTTGTGCACGCCGGTACCCATCGCCAAAGTACGCCTGGCATTATCCTTTTAATCCAGTAAAAATACTTCATTGCCTGGATGCGTATTTAAATCATTAGGCTACTCAAAACACCTGCACCATTGCAGCGCCACTGCTACCCATACCTTAACCATTAACATTTTAAATTTTATGTTTCTTGAGGTAAAACCTTTCCCCTTAATGTTCGCTGGTGTTACTTTACGTGGCAAATCGCAAAATAGCACTGAAAAGAAGAAATGGTTAGTGGCTCGATGTCCTGTGTACTCCTGGTGTTTCCTGGTTTCTGCTGCACTTTATTTCGTTTCGATTGACCATCTCGCACGGGAAACCACACATTGAACATTTGCTAATCCGTGGGGATGTCTTTGCAGGGAGGAGCGAAGGCTGTACGCTTTCAGACTATACGATACACTTGATAAACGATCCCTGCTACAGGTTGTATTTGTAGCAAATAGTAAGGTGCAATATTGGCACAGCCACAAATTTCGTTACCGTAGGGGGATGATCGTTATTAATTGAGAGCGGTAGCTTCCGCGAAGCTTGACCACCAATACTATCTGAGCTGTGACGCGCATTGTAAGGCCAATGTCTCTAAAGGTAACACAGCCATATTCCTGGCTTTGAGAGGCCACCGGAGGTCAAAATAAAGTTTACGCTCCATTTCTCGACGAAGTTGGGAGCAGTCGTCCGTAACACGGTTTGATTTCATGTTAACCGTAAAGTGGTTTGATTTGGAGATGACTAAAAGCGGCGTGGAATCACATGGTTTTCAAAACGGTCACGGTAATATACCGTACGTTCGTGCACTGAAGTAGATGAGCAATAAATAGAGGAGCACAAGGTAATCTTTATTATATTCAGAGATGATTATATAGGAGTTCACCATAAAAAGAATAAAGTGCCATGCAGTGCTTCCCACCGTTGTTGTTAAACCCAGATAGTAGAAATTCTGAGCGGACTGGTGACAACACAAACAAAACATTGTTTCATTTTATTTCACCATTACACATAGACTTGCAGCACGGCCGCGACAGCAGCAAGGTTCGCCATGCATTGTTCTACTGGCGGCGTTTATTCATTGCATTTGACCGAGAACAATACACTAACGTTGAACTCCCGAAAATTCAGTTTCCTAGAATGACTTTAGTGTTCTCTACCAAGCAGAGCCTTTCGTGTTCTCGCCAGTTAGGTCAATTGGTCATCTAGTCAATCGTTTCCTATACCGAATATTGAAAAACTGCCCCACTTCGTGTTAAGCTGTGCGTTATTCTGTGGAGAAAAATAAAACAACAAAAAGTAATGTGATGTTTTCTCCTCTAAGCGGCGGGATCGTTTCCATTTCCTGCTTACACTTCCGAGTTAATGGAGCGGTGGCTGTTTTGGGGTATAAAATACTTTGTTTGAACATAATTGTCCACTTTTAACATCTCTCTCTGTGCAACCCCACCAAGGAACCAAGAGCAGCGTTTTTCCGGAAGCAGCTTTTTTTTTGCGAAATATACGCCCGTGTAGAAATACGCAATATTAATGTTAATTGTTTTGTTTATAAATGCCTTTGTAATAATGTTTACGTTTGGAAAGTAATTTTGTTCTATTGGGTATTTGCGTATCATTATGGCGCTGGTTAACGTTCGCGGGTGGGGTAGACGTTTTGTTGAATCAATCGGAGGTAGTTTAATCTGACAATCGGTGTTGTGATCAGTAATAAACATACACATTAGACGAAAGAGAAGACTAAAAAAGCCAGGTGAGCGGAAAAATCATCCAGGTAGGTCTTAGCGTAGAGTTCCTACGCGGCCCTCGTCCACCACACGAAACAAGTCCCTCACAGCAGCGAGGGTACGGACCGTTGCCTGGGTTCACGAGTCGGCAGCCGGGAGGAGGGGATTTACATCTGCAAAGTCACAGGGGAAAGTGGTTAGTTGTCATAGACCATCACTTTACCGAACTTGTAAACTCAAGCACGCTTGTGTTTTGGAAGATTAATAACACACATGAGCGTTTCAACCCCATGTTCTTGCAGTGTCGCGGAGGTGAACACCACGCATTCCAGCTTTTTCGGTGCTGCTCCGGCGATAGCTATGGGCGGAGAAGCTGAAGAGGTTTTCAAAGTTAGTTGGAGCGTTTGAACCTTATTGATTCGTCGCGCTGGCTATCACCAATGGACACAAAGGGTTCACTTCACATTCTATCAGTAATTTAGCCACTCAAGAAGAAGAAGAGCCATTTAGTTGATGGTACTTTTGAGTGTTCTTATTTTCTCTATGACTTGCTATTCTACTATAAAGCTGCCGGTGCTGCTACAGCTACCGCCGATACTGTTCTGGTGATGTACTGTGAGCACGTTACTCTATTTTTGAGTTTTCTTCGAATGCCAGCTGTAAAGGCCTGCTTCAACTTTATATTAAAAACAACGGCGCAGGTTCAGACTCTATGTTTCGGTGCAAACTTGCCGGTTGTTGATACATAAAGGCGCTGCTAATTTGAGTGAGCACAAGTATAATAAGCATGACCCTAGGCTTGGTTGAGATAGGTCATTTGCGCATTTAAAACCAATAAAACCATACAAAAAGTGAGCAAGATTAGTTGCCCTTCAACTTACACAACGTTTATTTATAGTTTCCACAAATCGAAATATGAATTAGCGGCCACCACAAAAGAAGCTGCGCGTGACATTGACACTTTGTAAGGTCAATGAAGAAAGGAGTCACAAATAATCTGGACGAAACCATGCACAAGCAAAGTAAACAAAAGTAAATAGAAAAAAATCAGCAAATCCCTGATTACTAGTCCCGCATCCCCAATAACAAACATTAAAGCTCCAATACCCTATATAACCAGCCTGTAAAGAGCAGAAAATGGCTCATAAGGAAAATTAGGCGTGTCGACGCATCGGAAATCGGTAACCTGCGTGAACAGATTAAAGGTTTTGCCACCTGGAATGAATTCCTTTTGATTGCCTAGGCAGATGCTGCTACGTATTTTCGCAGCTGTGCGCACAAACAATACTCCAAAATTGTTGGGCGAATGAATAAAACAGTAATTAAGCTCTTTTTAGAATATACAGAACAAGGAAGAAAATAAAACTAGGCCCTGTTTATTTCGTGCAGACTTTCCGTTCCTACAATAAAACCGCTCCACTGCAACTCTTGCAGTGGAAATTCCCCTCCCTTTATATTCTTATGCCGTTTTGATCCCTCCACCTACCTCTCCTTTTTCGCCTCTGCCTATCTCCAATTATTCTTCTCATCTTACTCCGTACCCATATACTCTCCATTTGCATCTTAACATTACCCTTGCTGTGCTGTTTAAGCGAGCCAAAAAGGAAGGAAATCAATCGCTGGAATATCGAGTGGCAAGAAAGGGAAAAATGGCCGTTGATAAGCTTGATTCGCTGTAAATTACGGCAAAAGCTGATGCAGTTTCAGCCGACGGCGCTCTTTAACAGCCCTTTCTGCTCCTCCACATCTCTCACGCATCATATTCTGCCTCCCACTCGCCTCTACCTGCCAGCTTCGAATCTCCAGAGCCTCATTTCCCTTCGCCTTTTCTTTCATTCTCCATTTCTTCTTACGTTGTAGACCGCCATTCCACAAATACGTTGTGATATCCCCAAGCGCTTTGTACTCTTTACCATCGTCTCTTTCATCTCCCCCTTTAACATACTGTCGTCCTCCCATTTCACTCGTGTACTTTAGTGAAGGAAAATGTGACATTCACCCCAATGCAACCGTGCGGCTACAAATGAAAACTGTACAGGTTTACCTTGTAGCCATATGTCTGCGTTGAGGTGGAAGTCAAATTTCCTTGGCAGAAACTTACTCAACCTTGGGAATTGCACCTAAATCTGGTTAATTTACATTGTGTAATTTCTTCTTCTTCCCCTCTTTAACTCCGTCGTATCCATCACCGAATACCTATTCCACACTACCGGATCTCCCACTCATACAATTTCCTGGTCAATAAACACAAGCTTTGCGCGAAAAAAAACGACACACACAGAGGAAGGACTCGACGAGTGCAGACTCTTAACTAAACTTTATTGGACGGATCACACAAATATAAGTACACTTATTATCTGGTCCCTCATAAACATTGCTACGATTATAGCAATTTTTAAAATCAGCTCATCACCACTCTGCAGACACGTGTCAAGATACACAATCTCTTGTTTATGAAGCAACACCCATGTGTCGCGCTTCCTTCTCCCTTTTTGCTTATATGGTAGGCCTCTAAAATTTCCCGTGCCTTCGTGTCGCTACACCTTCGGGGAACCTTAACTTCTTTTCACAGCAGTTCACACTCGCCATTCGTGCAGGTCAGACAGTGAGCGGGCAATACTGTTTTCCAATGCCCCAGCGTCAATGGAGGAAGTGCAGCTATCATTCATCATCATATCAATATCGTGATGACGATTTTTTCGGGAAAAATATCAGCAGTGAAAAAGGTATTTAATATATACTTTTACAGGTTCAACTGCGTTAAACCTTTATCTACAAACAAGAGTTTTCTAATTATGTGCATTGCAATTTTCTCCATCCACTCCAGATATTGAGAAAACGAGTGATGAAACCGATGACACACGGATGTGCTAAATACTCCTCTTTTATTTATATCTTTACTTTTGTACACTGTCATACGTGCAGACTGAGAGAGGCAAGAGGCAATCTCTCCGCTTATTCGCCTTAGAAATTCGCACTTCATGAATGTATGCTGATGATCCCCTCCCTCCTAGGGCATCCACCAAGGTCACCCATCGTCTTGAAGGAACCAGTACGGGCCACAGCTTCCTCGGCATCTTAATGCTCGCTTTGTTTTAATGTTTCCCATTTAACTTAAAGGAAAACTGAAGTGAATTTGTCAAGCTCCCGTTTTTGCTTGCACTGCGTGGACCGGCTCAAATTAACACACTTTTCATCGTTTATGCGGTTGACAAGTCAATAATTATTTTATAAAGCTCGAAAGAGGAAAAACTACCATGCGCGGTATGCGGCGGCCGCACCAACTAAACGCTGTGACAACGGGAGGAGGTGCACCATGATTGGATGATGCCCACGATTAGTATTCAAACAAGTTTCGGTTTCGGTTCCGTAAAACAACATGCTTGACATTCGACGTTATCTGATGGGCATTCTCGATATCTCAGTAATCGTCATACCGCGCTTGTGCCATGTTGTAGGTTACAAAATGTCTAAAGATAAGCCTCCCAGGACGGTTTGGAATCGTACCAATCACTAGCCGCGGCCTACTCAGTGGATGAACGCCCTCCGCGTCGCTGCAGACGCTCAAATGCCATGCGCTTTTTCCTCATATTTCGAACTTGCCTCATTCATGCCTGTATCGTAAAAAGCGTGTTCGCAACAGGCGAAGGGTATGCTGGTTCTGTCGTGTGTACACTGCCCGCAAACAGTCGGTGCTTATGGCAACAGCACGCCAACGAGAACTGGCTAGCGCGTCAGTGTCAGTCTGCGCGCGTTCTGCGAACTCGCTCGTGGAGCACTGAACGTACGAAGAAAAAATGGCGAACTCAGTATAGAAAACATCGGCTGAAAGCGGAAAAATTCACCTTACAAAAAAAAAAGTACCCTCGGGGATTCGAACTTGCGACTTGCAAAATATCATAGCCAGCGCTCGAGACCACTCGGCCACGGACCTTTTTTTTTTTTTTAATGCATGGAAATTTTAGAAAACTTCAGAAGACAAGACACTTAACACACAGTAGAAACACTAACATACAGAAAAGGGCAAGGACATCAGTCGAACAAAGATCAAAACTCAGGCAAGCAAACACACGCATCTAAAAGAGGCAGCCACTCCGATCGATCACTCGCCGCAGCATAAACGCTCCGCACCAGTGCCGCCTGTTCCCGAAAAATGCACTTGGTCGGCCTAGGGGGATGCGCATGCCGATCATTCATGCGGCACTTTTACAAGCTAAACAATCCTAGGAAAACAAAAAGGTCATATGGCACCCGATTAACATCTTCAAATGACAGGAAGCGAATGGACACGGACCAGCGCTGTCGACAGCGAAAATAAAAGGTATAAGTTTACACTCTTTTTAGTTTTAGCGTTTTAAGCAGCTTAGGTGAATATTTGTTGTATAGCGCCCATTCAGTAAGCGTCCCTCAAATTTCATTATTATCTCAAGCCTAGCAATTGTATTTCTGGTACCGGTCAGCAGTACCACTACGCAGATGCGTAGTCGTACTGCTGACCGCTGTGCTTTTTCACCCAGCGCAAGAAACTGCTCCTGCTCCCTAGTTTTACGCTGTACAGTAAACGTTGCAGTTTATTTATTTTATTTCCTTAGTACCTATATTGGCTTCGCTCAGTTCTCCCGCCTTCAAGTGGCCTAAGAGTTTCCTACTAGCGTACCAGTCAGCGAAGCGTCGCATGTGCACTTGTGCAGCGCTTGTGTGGAGTGACCTGGACTTGGAGCTTGATACAGTGTACAAACTAACAAACTCAAGAAAGGCACATTCTTCCATTCACAAAGGTGTTGTGGTTTAGTTTCGACTGAGCGAATGAATTGCGATGACCCGTCGGCGGTCGGCGGACTAAACACTGTAGCATAAACGCTGGGCCGACTACCCTGTCGGAAGGTCGGCAAGCCGTGCAGTAGCGCAGTCAAGACAAGTCATTTCCTCCTGACGTCCCACGAAAACGCAACATATAATGGGTGAGGATGCAGTGAGCAGGAAAGCGTTTTCGAATTGATTTTTCTACTAAATAAATTCGCGTAAACGCACTCAGACAGGTCGAAACATTACCTGTGGACTCCGGACTACAATTTGCGCTAGTAATTCCGCAATGTTTACAAATCACTTCAGTGTCCTTTTAAGTCCTTAGGACGTGCGCGAAGAAAGCAGCGGTGACTATGCGTGGAGGTGGACGGTTGCAAACCCATTTTGCGCAATCAGCCGGGACAAACTCTGCACACGAGTTGCGGCTGTACTTTTAAAATGCGTGTTGCTCTCCAATGAAGCCCTCGGACGTTTAAGGGGAAAATACTGGTTAACAGTTTTCCTTCCGCTACATGTTAAATATTTGGAATAGCTTTCAGGTCACACGATCAAAGCAATATGGTGCGCATGCATTGTTTTTCTAAACTTGATTCTACAGCTGGTTCCAAATATCACTGCAAACGTCTCTTTAGCCTGTGGAAACGAGTTTCGGACAAAATCCTACCAGTCAACAAAATAAACGCTTTCAAAGTATATTCCGCGCGGAATTCCTCAAAGACATTGTTTGCAACGGCATACTTTGCACGGAGGCTTGACTTCGATTTAAAGGGCATCGTATTCGTGGCTGCTGTCTTCGCGTGCCTCTGTTACTTTGCGCTGATGTCCTGACATTGGCAATATAGTTGAGCAGTCTGAATGACAGTAGGCGCAACGGCAACGTTGGCAAGCCAGAAACCGAGGTGCACCGGTAGTGCGTCCGTAATGTTCCGTCCGTGATTCCTTTACCTTCGTGGCCGCAGGTTATGCGGACAAAATCGTTTGTATCTCTGTGTTTTGCGTCATTATCTGTGCAGTAAATGAACAGCAGTCAGAAACACAGCAACTGCGAAGCCTGTTACTCGAGGTATGAACTCGGGAAACGCCTGATGGCGTCCTTCTGACCTTCACGTTCAGCGAAGGTTAGGCATGTAAGTGCAGCATGCAGTTTTGCAAAGCACACGGAAGCGCCGCCGACCAAGCCTCGACTTCACTGACCACGTTTCAGTTTCCGGCCGAATCAATTCGCAGCGCCGCTAGAAGAGATTCCGGCCGTGCTTTAACCATCAAATGGAGTCAAGATTTATGGGTTTAAAAAGAGGCCAATTATTGGAGCTAAAGCGGCAGTGTTAGCGTGGGCCCAAGAATTGGGACGTCTCGAGGCGTTGCGAAAGCAGCGCATCTCCTTTGACCACGTGAAGAAATCTTCTATACGGACTTTGCGATGAATGAATTCACAAAACGCATGCAATTAAAGCTTCGCTTGGAATCGACTGCCACCTATGCATGGGATTGGTCAATTTGCGACGGGCTTCTAGGCCTGTTGCACCAGACTGCCTTTACAAGCGACGTAGATGCAATTGGCTGAGAGCTCGCATACAAATTCTCCCACTCTATTTCCAAGAGCTGAGGCTCATTTACGTTTTAAAGAAAATACAACAACGCGCATATTCGTCGCCTACGTCAAAAAAAAAACATAGCACAAATATGGCATCAGCAGTAGATTGGAGTCCTTCAGTGAGGTAAATGCCGTTTCAAGGTTACTGGTTAAAGCTCCCTGTTGGTACAGCAGCAACATAATATTTTTGATGATGCTTTGCTAATGGCCTCAACGGTGTATAATTGCTGAACACGGGAGGATATCCCTGTGGTGTTGACTGGATATTTATTCCCTGAGTGACCTAAATTTGAAGCATTATTCCGAAACCTTAAGTCTTATCTCGTTGTGAGGCTGTAATGTTTAGTGTTTTATCTCCTCTATTACTTGCCTTTTCTTCGATATCTGCATTGCAGCATCGCGCTTGGCATATGCACAACTATTGAGCCCTGTACGGAGGCAAGCGTTGATACCTTCGCGAACGTGATGAAGCTCGGCGGTATGCCACAATTTATGATTTTCAAAGAACATGGCCAGGGAAACCAAACTTGAAGTAATAAACTGATACGCTGTTGGAAGTGAGGCCATACAAGAGAATATTTGCACTTCACTTACTCGTCAAATCTGGCAGTTCCATTTGTACAGAAATACAGTCCACATGGTGTTGCAGACGCGGTTATTGATCCGTTTCTGACTACGGTACCATTAGGGAGCAAACAGTCTTCTGCAAGTAAAGACAGTGCCAATAAAACTCGACCAGATTTCAGGGGAAATGCCGAAGGTGGAGTAGATTCTTCGAAGGAAATTTTGACATCCACCTAAATGCAGCCGTACGACTGCAAAGTAAAGCTATACAACTTTCTCAGAAACTTCGCAGTTCAAGAAAAAATTCACCCTGGCCATGGATTTGCAGCCGTATGGCTGCATTTAGGTGTATGTCAAACTTTCCTTGGAACAAATAAAACAGTTGACTTTATATCGCTGCAAATGGTGATTATTTATCCTACACAACTTTAATTTCTGATTTTGATTAGTATTCACCCAATTTTCTAGCACACAAACATTTTAGGTGTTGTGCACAGTTTGCAAAACACGCAAAATAAAAAGCCGCTCGAACAAATTGTATTTTTATGCGAGAACTGATGTTTAATATCCACTACAGCATTGCCGTAAAAGAGCATTCGTGCTGAAAGGTAATATTTTAAAGGTGGCTTTCGGAGAAATCCACCTTTTCTTTGTTGCTGGACTCAGAAATGTTTCCTGAACGCTGTGGTGTCATTTCTAGATCACGCACTTCTCTGAGTAATTAGAGCACAAGCTGTACTACGCCTTTTCTCCAAGGTCATTCATCTCGTAGCAAGGCCTTTGTGCCGCCAGAGCGCAATTGTGGCAGGTGCCCGCGACGGAGACGCAATGACATTTCCCTTTTGTGGGTAATTTTTGGCTGAAATTTTAGACATAAGGAAAAAAAGACTCTGTCATCGTTATCCTTATCGTAATCATCGCCAGCCTGGTCAGGTATACTGAAGCAAGAAGGCCACTCCCACTGAACTCCAATTACTCCTGTCTTGCGCTGCGCGAATCCACGGTTTACCCCTGAATTTCTTTATTCAGATGCCGGAAATATTACCAGTCGGGGAGAAAACGGAAAAATATCGTCAGTAAACCGTACTTCGCACCCTTTATTCCTTTGACTTCTTTCAAAAAGTTGCTTTAAGAGTTCGTCGGAATTATGTTGAAATAACCACACTCCTGTCCCAGCGAGCCAACAGGATCCAAGACCGCTTCCGATCGAGTTCATAAAACAGGCAGGAGCACGGAGGAATGAACACAAGAAATGAAAGAGCTAGTAAAGCGTGAACTGGCAGTGGCTGAAGGGCTGATGCCTGTTTGCATTTAGCGTTGCGCATTATGCAGAAAGCCTTCCCAGAGGGATTTAGTGTGCGTGCTGTTAAGAAGAGATGGCGCTAGCACTTCCTGCGCAGGCCTAAATTACCTCACTTACCAATCAGTCTTCTTCTTCATCATTCGCGGTGTTTTAACTTAGAGGTGTAGCATGAAACGTAGCTGTGTTGTTGGGTAGAAAACTTAAAATGCACAGTCAAATGCTCCTGAGCGGCATATTTACTACAATTCAGTTGACGCTGAAACTAACTCTAATTCTCTAAACAGCGTCTGTGTTCGGAAGGCTGTGTAAAGTAGGCATAGGTGGCACTGGATAACTTACAAAACCTAACAGGAGTATAGGTAAATATCTGTCCGCTGCAAAAAGAGAATACAGCAAAATGTCCTGGGAATTCTCGAGAAACCTTCAGGGGGAATGTTAAAAATAGATAATTTTGGAACCTAGAAATATGGACTATTCGCCTTAGCACCGAACATTATTGCGGAGAGGCGTTGTGGCTGCGCGGGTTTGGAGAATCAGCCCTTTGGTGCCAACTGAGTAAGCTAGGGCATCAACATCCGCCTCTCCGGCGCTTGGTCTTTCAGTCTAGGCATAGAGGGCGCCTAGATGGCAGAGCGGAAGTAGGGTTAGTGTAACGCCGGTTTTATGAAACCACTTTGTGGGTATTTTTCAAAAGCAGAAAAAAAAACATTTCGCAGACATCTCGTTCGCGAAAATAGAAGTGCTAAACCTGACGGGTTCCTGTTCTAATATTCCCTATGTCTGTGTCTTTCGTCTTCTGGAATGGTTCAAAGGTGTTGCATAATATATGGACTCGCAGTACAGCAGATCTAGCGAGTTTAAATGCGTCGGTCAAAAAATTGGCCGGGTATAGGCTTGCTA
The DNA here is from genome assembly GCA_013339765.2 of Haemaphysalis longicornis. Taxonomy (NCBI): domain Eukaryota; kingdom Metazoa; phylum Arthropoda; class Arachnida; order Ixodida; family Ixodidae; genus Haemaphysalis; species Haemaphysalis longicornis. The sequence continues at coordinate 94,736,028 of CM023456.1, forward strand.
CGTTGTATGTGACGTCTGAAGGCGAGAACCCTTCCAACTACCCTTAACCCTTTCCAGGCATCTGACCTCATTGATTAACAAACTACAAGGTCACTGCACTCAAGGGTAAGGCTTTCGCCTGCGCACCAACAAAACAACATGTCATTCAAATCGAGCTCACGATCCCTCTCGCCAAACGGGAGGTGCCACGCGCACTGCCAACTGCGGTATGAACCCAAGCATAATGAGCGTATGTGTTGAGGAAAGAAGAAGACGACGAGCTTGTGTAGTACTATCACCATCATCAACTAGTAGAAGAAGAAATGGAATAAAAGGCGTACAGAGTGGTGTCATAGCCCGGGGCCCAGTTCCTCAACATTTGGTGCTGGGAAACCCGGGAGGAATGGTCCGGTCGACTACATGAGGGCGCACCACATCTTCCAGGCTCGCGAGGCCTGGGAAACTCCTGGTTGGGGTACTTCGTGATTCCCTCCTCTTGGAGGCCTGCCCTTGGGCGGCGCCCGTCATGGCCGACTGCTCAATGCTCCACACCACCCACACTGAACCCGGAGACGACGCAGGGGACGTGGGCCGACTGATACGGCTCAGAGACACCCTCCGAGTACACATTTCAAACCTCGTCAAAGCGGCAGACCGCACATCGGAGCAGCGCCCTGTGAAACCAGGTACGCTGAAAACCCTCTACGAATCTGCGCAGCAAATCAGATCACCCTCGCGGACAATCAGGTAAGAAGCAAAATGAATACACAAAGAAATATGATCATTTATACCCTCGTACAAGATAATTCTCTCGAAGGAGGGCGGTGCGGACTACTGTTCACTCTTACCGACGGAAGCGGCAACCTAAGTACGAGGAACCAAAGTCAATCCGCCGTTGCCAAGAACCCCGACCCAAGATAGCCCACTATTTATCCAAAGCCCTGGATCCAAAAGCACCGGTGGCAAAGGAAGCAACTCACCACCTGAGACCGACCGGCTCAACGAATCACAACCAGGATGCTGAAGTGGGTGTTATTTATCTTTGTGGTATTTCCTCCACGGGTCCTGCGCATGTCGGTGTGCATGAATCATTGTCGTGGGCGGGAGTGTGTTGAGGAAAGAAGACGAGCTTGGGACATTATCACCATCATTGGTTAGAGAAGAAGTGGAATAAAAGGTGTTCTGAGCAGTGCCATGGCCCGGGGCCCAGTTCCTCAACAGTATGAACGCACCTTATATCCTTCCCCATCACCTCCTCCATTCAGATCGTGTTGCCGTCTAGAAGAGGCGAAGGGAAGTAGTGCACCATGTCGCTAATGTGTTCCGATAGAAGGCGCCTTGATAGGGCCGCACATAGAGTGCCTCGATGACACCGCCTACTTGTTCGCCGGACGCGCGTGAATCGAGGCACTCTTGCAGCGTAAGCTGCAGCGTTTCTCCGCCGCCTACTGCTTTGGGTGTGACGGCCTCGTGTAAGAAAACTGGTGCATCAAGCGCCGCAGAAAGGAAACGATGACGACAGGTGAATGCCGGGCTCGTTACTGCTCTGGTGCGACAAAAGACACGCCAGCGGAAAGCGGAACGCGTTTCCGCATTCACGTTCCAAGCTACGAACTCTGCTTTTCGCGTTTTTTTAAGCTGAGCTCTTCGCATTTCTGCCGTACACGCCACAGTGTGGGACCGAAGGGATCGCACCTTTGCCAAATTTGCCCGTCAGCAGGAGGTCGCTCCCCTAGCATACCCAAAAGACAGCCTCGAAAATGATGCTCCTTTAGCTGCAGCGGACTGTTAGTTCACCAAACGATTCGCTGACAACACATTCGCTTTCGGCCGCACGGTTTGCGAGCGCCTGCGGTTTCAGTCGAATTGGGGCAATGATCCGGCAGGTTTATGCGTCTAACGGTGCTATGGATACCGACGAAATATAAACCGCGATGTGAAAGTTTATATTCACGAAGAAAAAACTTTCCACTGCTTCTCTGAAGGCACATTTCACTTTTGGTTTTACCGATTCCTATGAAAGATAAATTTTAATTATTTCACCTCTCCAAGACCCCTACCATTACATTAGTTTTTATTCACCTTCTCTTCTTAGTTCCCTTGTGTATCAATCCCACTCTACTCTTCCTTTTCCTCTTTTTCTCTTCTATACTCATTAACACTGGCAACTGTCCTTCCGGTTCAGCAACTTTTCTCCCTCTTCGTTATACCCCTTTATTGCGTTCCGAACTCTCCCACCGGTGGTCCTTCCATCCACAATTTTTGCGTCCTTTCTTTTTCACCTAATAATGCAAACCGAAAATACCGCATTAGCCGAAAATGCCGCATCCGGTGTTGGCGGGAGTTAAATTGAGTTCGAAATGTATCCCGAAGAGCAAGCGGAATAAAATTAAAAATAATGAATATATTGGGGTCCAAAAAATAAATATTGGGGTCCAATCCCTTCCTATGGAAGGCTAGTCCAACCTGAGCCCCTTCGCAATGGCTTATACTTGTCTATCAAAAACAGGTAGACTTATGGCTTGCATTTAAACGTTTTACTTAGACACCGCGTTATATTCGTGCATTGGACCTTACAGTAGGAATCTCAATATGCTAATACGGCAGCAGGAAAATGCGTTTCCGCTTATACCGAATGCGTAGTGCTTAAATCATCGAATAACAAAGTAACAGAGATTACAAACGGCTAAAAGAATGAACTGTCACAAAGGTGGTTACGATCGTATTCTAATGAGAGCATAGCGAGGGTCTTTTCCGTATTGGGAGACGCGGACAGGTACTCGGCCACCATCTCGAAGGGGTTGCGAACGGATCCAGCACAGGGCGCTTGCTTACTTCCAGGCGTGAGAAACCACAGATGCTTTTGCGCCAATCCCTGAGTAAGCACAACAAAATATTATCTTCCCAATAAAAACGATGATCCTTTCTATGGAGTATTGCGGGCTCAATTCCAGCAAATTCTCATCTTATCCTTCGCGCGGGACTGTGGTGAATGTCTTCATTCTTGACCAGAGTTGGTTTCGCCAGAAAGCTCTCGTTGTTCTCAGCTCAAATTAGAGCTTCATATTCTAAACGAAATGCATGACTGATAGTTCCTTCTTTGCTCAACTGTTGAAAATCCTGACGCCCTCGTTTCTGCAACTACCACTTGCTTGTTTTCATCAGGGAATCCCCAAAACGGTGGCAGCTATCGGGTCTTTTGACAGACGATAGGTCGAGTGGCTTTTGCCCCATGGCGTCAGATGCGGCGGTGTTTCTCTTCGTTCTTTCTGTCACAAGAACAAGCGCGGCCGGTAAACCTGCTAGTCGGCGGCTGGCGAAACTTTGAGTGGCTTGGCGGTTTTTAGAGTGCGTACGGTGCATGACTTGTGGTTATATCGGACCAACACCACGTGATACCTAGCCAAAGTTGTCACAGGGTGGTTGAAAGAATATACTTTATCGCAGCGAACTTGTGCCTCCTGTAAATAAAGTGAAAGAAAAATGGCCAATAAAAGGGACGTGCACAGGCGAGCACCGGCGAATCGAATGCAGTGGTATTACTCAGCGCAAATATGTCGATAGTGGTCTCGCTACTAGCAACATCGAATTAAATCAGTAAATATTTAATTAGGCAATAACAGTATTTTTCCTATCAAAATAAGAATGCTGGGGTGGCCTACAAAGCAAGAACACCCTTGTCGCTTAAGGCATAAAACAAGAAAGCCGGATGCGGCAAAGGCCTGGTAACAAGCGTAATTAAAAAATCAGAATGCATCATTTGTTGCCATGAACTATCAACCGGACATCACTTAGTCGGTGAACGTATCCAACAAAAGGGAGATCAAGGGTGTTTATGGACGCCAAGTACTCCCATTCGACTATTTTATGTCTTATATAATTTAAATGTCACGAATTGTGAGCATCACTTGGGTTGTGTAAAGAGTGACTGAGAAAATGTTACTTGAGATGGAACAACAAGTCTAGCAGTATGGTAGCTAGTTACAAAATTTATTCGCCTAAATGCGTCATTTTTTTTCTAATAAAACAAGAAACCTGAAAATATTGCAGCGGATTTCTTTTCAAGTGCGATGGTACTCTGAGGGCGCTAGTAGTGGCTAAGCAGCAATGGAGCGAGTGTGGCCGAAACTGTCTGTTTAGCTGATATAGTTGCTTGCAACGAACGTCTCACGGTAATACTTGGAATGGATAGCCGTTCCTCATCGATGATTCTTACCAGCTCGTTTCTTAGCTCTGCTGTTACCGCGAAAGAACATCCTGTGGCACCGCACCCACCGCTATCCACGCTGATACACATGCTAAAACTTTACTGCTACAAGCTGCCATGGTGTTGCCGAGGCCGTATCCAGAAATGTATGTCAAGGGCGGGGGGTTTGAGGTATGGGAAGAAAGTGTAATTTGGCTGCCTGGAAAACATTCGGGGGGAGGTGGTATCGATCCCCTAAACCCTCCGTGGATACGTTCCTGTGTTGACCAGATATAAATAGCGAGTATGCGTACGTACTAGTCCCTTATGTGTATGTACTAGTCCTTTAGGTGACGACTGAAGGATGTGCAGTGGTAAAACAGTCAAGTATCGTTTGCCTTCAAGTTTATTGCCGAAGAATGTAGTTTGGGCACTAAAGAGGAATTTGTTGCGGGAACGAAGTTAAAGCAGCCTAAAATTGCTCAAGGAACAAGTCTTTGATTTAAATACCATGATAACCCTGCCGAAAATCGTAGCTTGCTAAGGAGGCTTTTAGGCACAACAGGAGTTGAGGGTCTTGTTTTGGACACTGAGTAGCGAAAGTATCCGCTTTCCCTGCTAATGGGATAATCGATCGGCTCGACGAGGCATCTTATTTCCATAGAATGATGGAGTCCCCCGATAGAACTTGTTACACAAATTAAGGGAAAGTTCTGGCATCTTCGCTGTAGCGTTTTGACACTTGAGTATGTGGGCTACGCGAATACATCGTTAAAAGTGCCAACCATAGCAGCAAACGTTTCTGCTTTCCGGACAACCAAAAAAATTTTTGTCTGCACGCTTGGAAGACACATCCACAGCCTAGAAACCGTATTTTCGCAGAGCACGGCAACATGTATTCCAGAAAGAAAGCTCTCAGACTTTGCTCGTTCATAACTGCTGACATTTAACCTGGTCACTTGATGTTCTAACAAAGAAATGATCAGCATATGTCGTTATATTGGCAATGTCTGGGAAGTCATCAGTTTGGACGTTTCGGGCTACTTAAATAATATTACACGCTTTCATGACGATCTACCACGTTTAATTTTCTTGGGGATCTTCGCCTGGCAGTTGAATGGGAAGAAATACTACTCCTTTCTCTTAATGAAAATAAGCGATATTTCGAAAAGTGATTCCTTTTGTACTGGCCGTGACACGGTAACCACGAAAACTGGAAAAGTACTTTCTGTAAAAAGGCCAACTGTGAATTGTTCACTTCTAGAAAAGGCTCCAATGCTCACAGAAGTTATATGTGTGGATGGTTAGGCGGAACTTTTGTGTATTGTTCACCTACAAACAAGGGGACTACAAAGTGAAAAGGAGGAATTTTTGTGGGTGTTTACGTGAAAAATCTTGGAACCTCTCCCGAAAGATTTTAAGTATTATGCTATTCTCCCTGCTGTTCCCTTGCTTTAGGAAATTTTTTAGACTGCAATTTTTCGAATCACTTCCACCAGGTGTTCTGCGCTTGCAGTTGCCAGCACAATGCTACAGCCACTTTTCGGCGACTTCGTTTTTTAGCGCTTTATTTCACCGTAAAATCCCTGTAAAAATTTTCTAGGCCACTGCAAAGGTTCCTCGGCAACAAAGAATTCAAACCATAAGCTTAAAGTTTAAAAATGACCAGAATATTTATCCAGTAAAACAAAAACGGTGTCGTATTTAGCGTTCCAGCCTAAATCATTTCAACCGTTCTCGAGAGGTAAGCTTGTACATTGAATTTTTGAGAGAATATCCACTTTCCGCGTGGTGGTAAATATATAATTCGGTGCGTGTTGCCTCCAATAAAATCGAGAAGGTTGAATGCAACAACTTATTGCCTTCTCTCTCAGCCTTAGACGTTTCATGTGAGGTACTGGTCTTTATGTGTATGGCTTTGTCACAAAAGAAATACGTTTTTTTGTGCGAAAACCTTGAACATTTAATTAAAACACTCCACTACTTATGAAAGCATTATCAAGGGCAATGCTCAAACTTATTACCATTGTCGAACTCAATATAGCGCAATAAATACTGTCATATCACACATTTGTAAACGCCGCAAACAGCGATGAAATATTTGCATAACCAATTTGTATATATAATGATGCTCCTGACTTTGTGCGCTCGTCGATTAGACTTCTTGTACACGACTACAGATGTAGGCAAAAATCCCCAACCGTGGAAACTTTTTTGTCTTCAAAGTGACCTTTAGGACATTTCTACATAGTGCGGCTACTGGTTGATGAAGCTTTTGCTAAACCGATCAAGTAAACGAGAATGTCTGTGCGCCTAATAACCCTGATCATGTTATCTAGACTTGGTATTCTACCATTATATTCTTGAAGCTTCATGGTTGTGGGGTTTAATGCGCGGAAGCTGCCCCCGAGCTATGAGGCCCGCCGTAGTCGGGCGCTCTGTATTAATTTTTACCACCTCATGATCTTAAACGTGCGCCTAATTCGAGGCGCACTTCTTTCGTGCAATCGCAGTGTCCGAATGCCCGGTTTGACGGATACATTTTTCCACTTCAAAACAATCCAGAGATGCGTTCGAACGAACACAACGTCACAACATGCGTTGCAAGTCTCCGCAATTGACAGACGATGGGTTGCCTCCTCCTGCCCGTCGTAAATTCGGCACTCACCTCGCGCGCGGTTGCGGGGACGAACAGCAAGTCACAACTCTGGCGCGCAAGCGAGATGGCTTTTAGCCCCGCACACTGCACATACCCCATGCGAACGTACGCCGCTCGAGAAAGATAATCGACCATGGGAAGCACTATCCACCGGCAGAAGCACAACGTCTTTCATCGCGAAACAAAGGCACAAAGGCACAAAGGCGTCCACAACACACACACCATCGCCTCCTGTAATGCAAACGCATCTCACACTTCCTAATGAGAGTGAGTGGTACGCCTGCAGTGCCCACATGTCGCGAGGTGGGGCCCCGAGCAACCGGGATCACGCGACCGTAACTGACTTCTGTGGGTTTGTGCCTTGTTGCCAAGGCAACCAATGTTAGATCGTCAAAGAAAGGCGCTCGCTCCAGCGCTAGAAAGCGAGCCGCGCCGGAGCATGTGCCAACGTTGCCGCTCTCCACCACGCGTCGTCCAAGCTGAACTGGTCACATGATTGAAGCGTTTTGTGCACGGGTTCTGTATCGGTTTAAAATACATGGCGCCGGCAGGAATTACGTAATCTGATACGGCGCTTTTTGGATAAACAGTGCGCGGTGCTTGACCGAGCGCAAGATCCTTCCCAACGACTGCGAGTTAGCCGCCGATTAAAAGTCACGTGCTGCACTGCAGCAACGCATACCGCGAAAGGGCAAGGTCAGGCCACCGCACCGTGCGGCGGATTTTTCGTTCGCTCCATCCTTGAGCGGAGTGCGGAATTCATGGTGTCAACAAAACTTCCCGTAGCAGACGGCAGTCGGGAGCGTAATGCGGAAGTACGTCACCGCTGACTAGCGCAGCATCATGGGAGGGAGTGCTCGCGCGCCGTCAACAGTTGAAGAGGATTAAACGCGGCGCGACGATGCTCGGTTTTTGGTTTAGCTAATACTCATCGCTTTAACAAAATTCTTGCGGGAGGAGATTGCTAATACATTGTCTTATTTGGTTACATGTACATCCATGCATCGGCGGAAGGTATTTCAGGACCCCTTTAATGCGCGGAAGCTGCACCCGAGGTATGAGGCCCGCCGTAGTCGGGCGCTCTGTATTAATTTTGACCACCTCATGATCTTAAACGTGCGCCTAATTCGAGACACGCGGGCATTTCTGCTTCTCGCCTCCATCAGAAAAGCCGCCACCATGGCCTGGATCGAACACGTTTCGTTGGGCTCTGCAGCACAACGCCACAGCCACTCAGCCACCGCGGCGGGTTCGGTAAAGAAATACCTCGCTGTGGAAAATATTAGTTACCTTAATAGTCTTAATCAAATTCACTGCAAAACGAGCAATTCTGGTTGCACGCTGAATGTCGTCCGTGAACAGTTTTCTCTTCCACCTACTGTACCAGAACTGTTGCTTTACGAACCGATAGTGCACTAACTTGAGTACGCATATTAACTTTGGAATAATCAAATTAAACACTAATTTAAACACCTGGATCGGCGTACAATGCCAGTACACTTTACATACTGTCAAATGAGTCTTGCTTAGCCAGTTGTTCTCGGGAGTAAACATTTCATCTTGTTAAACTGTCAGCGCGGCGTAAAATCTGTGATGTATTTCAATGCAAAATTATTGAATGGCTATTCTTCCAAAAAGCGGCGTTGGCGCTACCGTTGTCGTAGGCGTCGACGTCGGAAGCCGTTAAATGGCTTAGAGCACTGCACGGGCCTGATTTTAAGGCCCGAGCCCGGCCCGAGCCCGCTTCGCGAAGCCCGAGCCCGACCCGGGCCCGTAACACCTAGCCCGAGCCCGGTCCGGGCCCGCCATCTCAAGCCCAGGCCCGGCCCGGCCCGCCAATTTATTTTTTGGCCTAGGGAGGGCCCGCGCGTGTGTGACCAGGCCCGGTCTTTGAAGCTGAAGAAAATTTGTATATTATATTCCGGGCGATCAGACGGAGGATCTGGTCTGTACAAGCACGCCATGAACTGAAACGCAAAAAATAAGGGTTTAAAACTGCACGTAGTTTAGCTTTCACCGACAGCAGTTCACACCACATCGGCGTACATAATAGCTCGTATTCTTACACGAGAGACACCATTACTTTTGATGACCAGACTCTTGGCAACTTCACGTGGTTGTCTCCGCCACAAGTTGGTATTGCTGAAATTTTTCTATCCGAATTTGAATCAGCGAGTATGTACGTGCGTTAAAATATTTTACCTGCAGTGGTTGTTAAGCACTGGTGTTTCTCTAGCATGCGAGTTTGATTCCCGGCCACGGCAGCCGCATTTTGATTGGTGCGACATCTAAAACGCACGTGTACATACATAGACATAGGGGCACAGCTCCAGGATGTCTGAATTAATTCCTTCCCCTCTTGGGCATTCCTTGTAATCGTATCTTTGGTATGTTATACAGCAAAATAAAAATCTTGATGCCGTACAAGAAATGTCATTAAAATTGCAGTATAGTGACCATCAGACCTAGCAAAACACGTTTTTAAAAAAAAATGCGTACAACTAACAGCAAGAAGCGCGCAAAAATAAACCGAGAACATTCATTTTGATGCTGTTTTCTACACTTCACGTCGGACCTATTAACGGCCGTGCCTATGAATTCAAGCCCGAGCCCGGCCCGGGCCCGTGGCGTCGAGCCCGAGCCCGGCCCGGGCCCGCCAATAATCGACTTCGGGCGGCCCGGCCCGGCCCGCGGGTCGGGTCGGGCCCGGGCTTTCGGGCCGGCCCGGGCCCATGAAGTGCTCTAATTATTTTAATTACTCCTAACTTGCACGTTTACGAAGTTCGCCATAGCTCGTGGTGTTCCGTAGCTGCAGTTTAAACTGTGCATTCGCTAAAGGTTGCCTTCCGCGCCAGTACACCGCAGTATAAGTGAGGAAGCGGAACAACGCAGACAGATGAGCACATAGGCCGCCAGCAAAACTCACTAGCGGCGTCAATTACCCAGTTTTGTTGCAGCAGTAAGAAGGAGCGGGGCCACACGTAGAATATGAATAAACGTCATTGGGCAAAGCTAAGGCGGAAATAAATCGCTAACCAAAGCGTTGCAATATGGAAGGCAAGGGAGCTCTCAAACACCCCAGGTGGAAGCAAATCGGCTCACACTCTAAATTAAAGAAAATTGTTTTCGTATTCACGACAAACAAGAGACAAAGCCTGTTTAGAAATGTTTATGCGAACTTTTCTTGCATCGTGTGTTGTCTTTTCAAGTGGTTGTTTGGTCGTGATGGCACGGACAAGGTTTTGTACAACACCAACACATAGAGCTCGCCTCCGCGGACACTGACAAGCGTTTCACAGATTCTGTGTACATGTGGCAGTCCCGGTGTGTTTGTAGCTGGGGTCTCAACAGCGTGCTCGCCGTGAATGCAGAAAGGGAAATAGAGTCTAGGGCACCAAGGACTGAAGGAAGCGTAGCGCGAAGGGAGAGCTCCGTGAGTAAGCAGTGCAACATGGTGCACTGTGCGAATGTCAGCTATCATGAAATATTTGAGGTGAAGAAATGTCGCGTGCCTACTATGAAAAACAGCAAGGATCATGAGCGCTACGCACATAAGGGACAAGCTGCACTACAAAGCATCTGGGCAATTGAACAGTAGCAGCGTGGTGAGCACTACGATAACAGTTGGCAAGTGGAGCAACAACGTATGCCGGAAAAAAAGTCTGGCAGTGTGACTTCAAAGCTTCTGTAAAGACAGAGCCCTGCATGTGTGCGGACACGCGATGTTTTTTTTTCTTTTAACCACAGCATCTCTACAATAGCGTAACCGCAGCATCTCCACAATTAACGCTACTTCAGTTGTGTCAGATACCAGTGTAACAGTATCATGCAAACAATATATTTTATAACAAGCATTTCTTGGTGCACTTACCCGCTCTCCCTCCTCTACGATGGGAAAGTTTAATAAGCCATCTGAGGATAGAAGCAGCATAAAAAGTACGGTGGCAATAACTGTAGCGCCAAACATGGTGTCTATTGAAGGGATGGTTTTGTTCTTGGTAATCTGAAATAAATAATTGCGGAGTTGGCGTACGGGAGCAGGCATTTATAATTTCTGAAAGATAATTCCCAATCATCATAAATGTTATAAAATCTCTAAGTCGCACTTCCTAGTTTTTACACTTGCTAAGTCGCATGTATTTTGAATAACGTGTACGCATACTTGCCGAAACTCACCCCGGCTCGACGTCGCTCTGTCTGTTGTTTTATGAAGGCCATCTTGTCTTCTTTACTCTTATACTAAAGCTGTCAGAAGAACTCTTTATTTAGGTGCTGGTACTGATACTTTGTTTTCCCGTACCCGCATTTTTATCATCACTCGCATGGACTGACCCCCAGGCGCATTCAGAAGACCGTGAAATTTGCTCCATGAACTGAATCATATCCGTAATCAGCAGAGGTAACCTTCGATTATTTATGATTAATACTTCCTGCAAGAAAATTGTTTGTACGATGCATTATCTCTAGGTTGCGTTTTTTTCCTGCTTAATATCTGTGTAATTTTCAAGTTTAGTCGTATCACAGGTAATTTTGTAAAGAATAGAAGCTAGTACTAATAGGGTATGAGATGCTCATACCAACGGTGGTGACAAATTTGGCGCCACTATAAACAAGAGCAACAAAATAAATAATACTATTGCGCTGTTTCGCGCTAGTTTGTGAGCATGATAAATTTGAGAGGTGTCGTGAACCTCCTCATTTTTTCACGTTCAAAACGTAACACCAAGAATCACCGTGACACTAAGGGCAATTTGACCGGTTGTTTCGGTCGCCAATATGTGTCAAATCTGCACATGCGCAATGAAATGGGCATAGGGGGTTCCGAATAAACTGATGCCATTGGTAGCATTTACCGCGCGCGAAAGCTGCGCACCCAAAGCCATTTTATTGCAGATTTAGGCAACTGCATGGCCTCTTCTATAGAGTTCCCTCTGTATTCGTACGTCCGAAACATCCAGTGAGACAAGTATATATTGTGTTGATAGGCGCTCTGGCTGGCACGTACCGGCTGTACAGGTAAAATGACACCACTGTCAAGGCATTTCCGTGGAGAAGGTGAACAAATTATGTATATATCCTGTACTATACGTGTTTAGATGAGGCGAGACTTCGATGAAGGTGCACAGCGGTAAAACTAGGTGACATTACAATGCCCACCGGCCTATCGCATTCAGAGGATATTGTACCAAGGTTTGTTTCCAAAATATCTCATAATGCTTCTGCACAGTACAGGCACCCTTAGCATAAAACTACTCCAAGGTGGACATGCTGAGGGGTGTCCTCTAAAATCCGATCACCGTACTCTCTTCCGTGCATACAGTGTTCAAACAAAATATTTGCAAGTGACGTGAGGGAAACCGCAAATTTTACCGACAAAGAAAACACGCTCAACGTTAAAGGGCTAACCTTACATAGTCATTACTGTATGGCCAACAAGTTAATCCATATATCCACTAAAGGTAAATCATTGTGTACAGGCTCCCTATCTTTAAAAGAATGTTCTGTTCGGCAGAAACCGGAGCGGCAGTTCAGAACTAAAAAAGATGAGCACACATACGTGGTGTTCTCAGAGGACACATTCAGAGGGTGTATAAACCCGAAAATTCCTCATAAAAAGAGTGCAAAGAGCGTTTGGCTAAATACACCATTTCCCGAAATTATTTACGCCGTGTTTATCTTAGTTAATGCTGAAAATCACTGGTGATATCAGGAAAACCTGCAATCGAAAAATATTTGAGCATCCTCAGACTTTCGAGGACGACGTCTTGTGAAACCTGTGGAGAACATATACGCGAGCAGTTCAACTAGGCTACACAGAATGCTTAGTTCCAGGGCCAAATAGTAATAAACAAATATTAAAACTAATGTTGCTGACACGATCACAGAATTGGGATTTTTCAATGATTGTTCTATATTGCAGCAGGTTAACTAATGTAAACAAGCTTGTTTTACCGGTTGCTGCCCAAGCCACAATGAGAAACAAATAGACGTAACGTAGTATTGAATTGGAGACATGAAGACACACTCTGAATGAAATTATATGACGGTGCCTATGCCATAAGAATAGCCGTGTACAACCAAAGTTACTTCCTATTCCAACTTACCTGGTGAGACTTTCGGTCTTGCCAACCACATAAATAGAAAACACGGTCAGCCCGATGATCCATCTATAAAATGATGACAGGAGTAACTGACTTCGGCTACGATCGAGTACCAGAAATAAAGGGAAATGCTCAGGTGCCATGGATGTTTACGTACTCAGTGACAAGAATAAGTTCGGCAGTGCGTTGGAAACCGAAGAACTGAAAACCACCATCGCCGGAAGACCAGGTAAGCCATTGGGCGCTGAGGGTGGGCTGGGCGAAGTGTAACGGAGATAAATTGCTGGAGCGGTGACAGAGGAAAACTTGATGGCAAAATATGAATTCCGCGGCGTAGGGTCAGGGCTGTGAGATATCACGTGAAAAGGGAATTTATCCTGCTCGTGCTGCAATGTACGGTAATAGTTCGTTGAGAATGATCACGCTTGTTTTAACTATGGGCTCCTGACCATAGCGAAACACCATGCCCTTCTAAACAGCGGGACAGCTTGGTATCGGAGTGGCGTAGTGTAGTGCAGAAGCTTATAACGCTGGAGGCGTAGTGGTGCGCAAAGACTCGAAAAAAAAAATCTTGACCGAATGCCGCAGAAAAACGCAAGCGCCTCAAAATGCATTCCTAAGAAAAGGGAGAACTCCAGAAGGCTGGATATGTTGACCGTACTGCTGACGAATGGCTTGCCTACTGAAGGGAAACCGTCGGCAATGCAGCACGGATCCCGTCGGTAGTGAAGCAGGTTCTAATGGTGCGCCCTGTGTTGCCTGACGGCAGTACCCGCTTCCGAATTTTTTCGCCAGGAGGCTGCAAAATTCTGCGCAATTTTTGCTTCTCATAACTAAAAATATTATTAGATTTCCATTATAGAGTGGGCCCTATGGTAAGAAAACCGCCGTCACAGAGTTGTGGCTACGCGGTTGTAAGTCCAGAATGGGAAGCCGTAAAGCCTATTTCTCGTCCCATGAACTGTCAACTGGCAGAAAATTTAGTTTTGAGATCTGCTCATAGCGCGTCACCAAGCAACTCCCATGCTTAATGATTCGATTCCTAATAGAGAGAGCCTTATGGTAAGCAAACGGCCGTCACAGAGTTGTAAGCACGCGGTGATAACTCCAACATGGGAAACGGTAAAGCATAATTCTCGTCACGCGATCTTGTCAGCTGGCAGAAAAGTTAGTTTTAAGATCTGCTCATCGCGTGCCACCAAGCAAATCCCACGCTCGCATAAAATTTGAATAAATGTTGGATGCTCTTCAAGTACCTTTTTCCTAAGTTAACAATAGAGTCGGTTTCTTGTTTACAGTTCTTTGACTTGCGCGCAACGCGAAAGAAGCTGTGTAAAATATCGAGGAACCCATAGGCGCGGTACAGTGTTTTTAACGGAATAACTAGAAGCCATAACCTGAAAAATTCATGTAGTGAAGAGGGAAAGCCAACATTCAGCTTGCTTACCTACAGCAATATTTCGCCGCTTCCACTGCTGTCCCTACCTCCGGTTGCTGGGCTGTTCTCATTCATAAATACCTGAACTCGCCCACTCCTTTACAACTGACCTCAATAAAACCTACAACAATGGTGACGGCGTGGGGGTGAAAGCGAAGTAGACTGCTTCGTAATATGCTTAAAACCTACATTTCGTTTTAATACGTTCAACAAAAGTCTAGACACCGTATTTTACATGCACAAGGGCTTATTGCATTGTTGTTTTCATAAAATGGACTGGAAGTACTTCGAATTGTCTAAGTTTACAAATACACTATACCTTCCTGGACCTTCTAGAGAGTTTAGCACAGCGTTTGTTGCCTTTGCGTACGCTAAACGGTAAATTTTTGCATCCCGCTACGTAAACACCGCGAGCGGAGTTTTAGTGGAGCGTCTCATCAGTTTTGCGTAGCGGCACGCTAATGCATACGGCGCGATCTGTCTTATGTTTTGCGAAATGACTCGCCGGCTGATCGGCGAGCGGAGTGCCGGAGTGCTTGGAGATTTTACGACTATCTAAACAATTGTAAACAAATGCTTTCCCGGTAGTATTTAATGCGACGCGGCCACAGCACGGTATGAATATTCTCTTACCCGAGTACGTTCCATTAAGACACCGTTGAAGTCCCGCGTAACTTCTTTCGTGCAATCGCACAGAACGCCCTGAACCGAATGCCCGTGTTTGACACATGCATTTCATTCAAATTCAAAACAATCCAGAGAGGCGTATCGAACGAACACAACGTCACGACATGCGTTGCAAGTCTGAACTGCGATCGACCGCCGATCGGTTGCCTCCTCCTGCCCGTCGTAAATTCGGCATTCACCTCGCGCGCGGTTTGCGGGGTGGAACAGGAAGTCACTTAACTCTGGAGCTCAAGCCGAGAGGGCTTTTAGCCACGCACACTGTACATACCCGATGCGAGGTTGAGTCGTACGTCGCTCGAGAAAGATAATCCAGAGCAAGGGAAGCACTGTCCACCCGCAGAAACACAACGTCGCATTTCATCACGCAAACACACAAACACACACACACACACACACACACACACACACACACACACACACACACACACACACACACACACACACACACACCACACGCACACACACACACACACACACACACACCACACACACACACACACACACACACACACGACACACACACACACACACCACACACACACACACACACACACACACACACACACACACACACACACACACACACACACACACGCTTCGGTCGCTGGCCTGGCTTCGTTGGGGAGTCAGCGATGTCACGACGATACGGAGCTGCGCGCGCGGCGATGTGCTAAGCACTCGACGTATTTAAAAACACAGGGGCAAAGAACTTGGTTCATCGGGAGAAAATTACTGTCGACAGAAAAGCGGAATCGTGGATGCTTGCCGGGCTACTTGCCGCCATGTTGGAAACGCAAGGGCCCTCACTTACGCACGCTATTTCGCTGAAATAGCGTCCGCACGGCTGGCGTCCGCTAAACGCAGACGCGGCTTAGCGTACGGCGCATGCGCAGTGAGAACGACGCAAAGAAATAGCGTTCGCTAACTGTTTGCGTACGGTTGCGTACGTTATTCTAAAACTCTCTTCTGTTTATCTGTTGTTTGTGGTCCCATGCTTCACCTCCATTTCCGTTTGCTCGCCGTAACCCGAAGACATTTTTTCGCCCCGTCCGATCGTTCCTCTCTCAAGGCGGCTCATATTGCACGTCCGGCAGGTGCTACACTCTTTTTCTGGCTCGCGATCCTCTTTCTGGCTCACGATCCCCGGGAGGCGCTCAAATTTTCGGTGAAACATTGTGCACGTCGTAACAATTTTTGTACCACACGTGTGCCATATAATTTAAGATCCACGCATGAAGGCTTAAGATGTGAGACAAAATGCTTGGATCTTTAATTTTATGGCATACGTGTGGTACGAAGTATAGTTGCAACGCACATAAAGGTGCACGGAAAATTTGAACACGTGCCGGGGATGAGTTTGCATGGATAAAAACAAAGTATGATTTTAGAGATGGTGAAGAATTTCTGACGATTGTGAAGTATCTCTGAGAAATTAGAAATATCTGCTACGCTATGCCACCTCCGCAATTATTTCAGATAACCAAAAACAAATCTATCGCTCAGTGTTGGCAGCTGCAATTATTGCCACCGTAATTTATATGCTGCTTCTATCCTTAGAATGCATAATGAACTCTTCCCATCGTGGAGGGGGAAGAACGGGCGAGTGCACCAGATAATACTTCCTATAAAACATATTGTTTGCGCGATAACGTTACATTGCTATCAGACACAAATGACGCATTGTGAATTGGGCAGATGGTGCGGCAAAGCTGCACGGGCTGGCGAGTTCTTTGACATGGAAGGTTGTATACCAAACGAAGGTTCAAATACCTAGAAAATTTCCTCCGCGACTACACCTGATTTTCCGAAATATTTTTTCAAGCAATTTTAATGTCTCTGCAAATTGTGCCGTTTGGTTGTCTTGTCAGTAAAATTGTCAGTGAAATTCTGTACTCTGAATTTCTTTAGCGTTTGGCTTGGTTTTGCATATTTTTACCGTAAAGCTCTAAAAACCTGTACAGGGGGTGTACTATTATGAGCAATGTGAAAGGGAACACAGGAACGCGTAGAAAACACCCTCAGACCTAGTTATCAGCGATGCGCAACGGCCGCCGTCAGAAATCACGTGGAAAGGGGGACGCTGTTCTAACAACTGTTCCCATTCCTGCCGTGCGCCTTATCGGCTGCCGGACGACAGAATGTTATCCGCCAAATGACGTAAGCTGCTGCTTTGTAGAAATGCCAGCGTGGTGGGAGTACCAAAAGTTAGTGTAAGAGCGCCCTGTTTTTCAGAGCGCCATCCGCGTATCGCGTAGCTGTTCTTTTCGAGCACGCGTTCCCGTATTCCCCTTCATATTGCTCATAATAATATATAGGTCAAAGCTGATAACAACAACGCGCGAACGCGTGGCTTTTGATACGTGCAGCGTATGCTGCTGATAGCCACCGGCGTGACCAGCGAGATTAGGGGACGGCGCTGCGGCAGCTAGGCATATGCGAAAGCTATTGCCGATGCTTCCTTGTTTTCGGGGGAGAGGTTCGACACCGAAAGTCCCTCACCACGACCGCCGCCAACGCTTTTATTCAACATTACCTGACGCTGATAATCAGCGCAGTGTTGGTTTGGACTTTGGTATGGTTCCGATGTGAAAAATTGAATGTGGTCCCGGCATTGCCATTCTAACATAGGATGTGCAACAAAGGAGGAAGCATAAGTTGATGCAGCCGTGCACTGCTTTTATGAAAATATTATTTCGACCACATATGTTCGTGCCATAGTTGTGCTCAGACGTAGTAAAAAATACGTTCTTTATTTTACGCCAGCCTAAGATGACGTCACCGGAATAGGCTAAGCGATGATTGATTGATTGTAGGGTTTAACGCGCCGACGCAACGCAGGCGATGAGGCGCGCCGTAGTCGAGGGTTCCTGGTTAATTTCGACCACCCGGGGATCTTTACGTGCGCCGAAATCTCGTACAGACGGGCGTTTTTGCTTTTCGCCACCATCAGAAAAGCGGTCGCCACGGCCGCGAATCGAACCCGTTGCCTCGTGCTCAGCAGCACAACGCCTTAGCCACTGAGCCACCGCGGCAGGTGGCTCAGAATGACCGACTAGTATCACTAAATGCTCGCGTATTACCACGTCAATCATGAGAGCAAGTTGTATTATCCAATGATACTCCAAGAATTTTTATTTCAATCAGAGTTCGCGTTCTTTCATTATAAGCCGCCAGCGCTCTAAGGTAACTGGTCTTTTTCCGACAGAATGCCCCCACGGATTCCTCTCGACCCCAGGATGCAAGTACATCTGTCCCAAGGAAGCGCATCGCAGCGATCCATCGCTCTGCAACTTGGACTAAACCTTCATTCCGTTAGCAGGATATTTCAAGCCTTTCGGGATGAAGGCAGGATTGGGGATGCTGCGTGTGCTCCTAGGCCGCGAAACACGACACCAAAGGAAGATCGATTGTTGCTGCCGCCTACAACAACCCATTTCTTAACGCCAGAGAGCTGCCCAACGAGCTTTCCTTGGATGTGAGTACGCAGACAAATCGGAACTGTGCATTGGGTTGGTTTGCGGAGTCGTGTTGCCCGCAGCAAACCCCTTTTAACTTATCAAAACAAGGAAACCCGGCTGAAATTCTGTCAAGATCACGACCCTTGGACTGAGCGACAGTGGGAAGCAGTGGTCTTCTAAGATGAGCCTACATTCACGACAAACTGGCATGAAATACTAATAGTGTAATCGCCAGCTCATTGCAGCTTAGTAAAATGCTTATATCACATCCTGTAGGGACTTTAATAGAGTATAGGTGGTTAATCATCTCTGGAGATTATGCTCCATAGCGCTGGCATTAATTCTTCTCTCTGGTGAAGAGACCTCCTTGCAGTACCTTTGAACGCATTATTAATTTAAAAAGCGCCTCCCCGCAAATGACACGAGCTGCCATGTTAGGTAAAATGGACTATATATATTTTTCGTGCTTTCATGATGCCATTCTGGGATGGAGGATTTATCGTTTCACCCACGGAAGATTAATCTTTCAATAGATGTGTCGTATAATTGTCCTTCTTGTTGAGCACGTGCTTTTTGCAACATTTAGACGTGATGCTTACCAAGGATGGTTCTTTATAAACGAAGTGTATTTTATAATTCGTATTTCTAAAAAAACTGCATTATTGTGAGCTTTTTGCAACCCCAATTCTGCTATGTAACAGCACAGATCAACGGAGCCACAACCCTGTAAAACGGTCGCACTGAACTCAATTGGTTTAATTCTTTTCTGCAGGATGGAGTAGCGTTACGTTCACCACGTGCGACACGGTGGGTGATAGTCCGTCAAGGTCTAAGGCTGCGTGACACGGCAGCGCTTATGTCCTCTTACACAACTTGACGGCTGATTCGACGCAGGTGCTTACGAAAGATTCATTGTGACAGAGCTGCTCCCCTTCGTCCTAGATAAGTCAGACGCGCGGTTCTGGTTTCAAGAGGACCCGGTACACACAGCATGGTCCGTTAGATCTGCGCTAGAGGAGCTCGGTATCCAGGTTCTTCCATGGCCTGCTAAATTGCCGACTTGAATATGATAGAAAATGTATGGGGAATGATGAAAATTAGCCTCGGCAAGCACAGCCTGCAGGCAGGGCCAGAAAAGCCTGCACAGGGATTGAGTAATATGGTCTGTTATGCTCTGTCCTTAGAAATCCTTGTGCTCTGTCCTGTCAGTAAACCAGGACAGCCACAAGGCTAACATTACTGGCATCAGTGTGGATTTCTGTATTCGCATGTTCGTCAAAATGAGCAAGTAAAGGCGCTCTTTTACCCAGTCTAGCAGGCCATTGCAAGCAACCTATTGCTCTTGCCATGCAAAATTTATGTTGACTTTTTCCAGCCCCGTCAGTAGTTCCTCTGAAGAAGAAAGTCTGTACACAGCGTTTAAAATAGGCGGGGAGGCCTTGAGAGCCCCTTATACCGTTGTTATGACTTGGAGTAGGGAGGGCTGCGACAGCTGCTGTCTTCTCTGTCTCTGGGGCAACTCCTCCTGCACTGCTGCCTTCACCTGCTCGTAGCCAACGTTGCACTTTTTCGGTTTTATTGTTAAAGCACCTCACTTCATATCTTCACCAGTCGCACCATGTCTAGGTTTTCATCAACATTTGCTGATAACACGACATCATTCAGGTTAACGAGCCACGAGTGCCATTTTAAACCACCCAGGACAGTACCCATCATTTTCTATAAGGTTTCGGGTGGCGTGCAGAGATCCAACGAAGGCGTTTTGAACTCATAGAGCCCATAGGGTGCCGCAAACACGTCTTTTCTCCGTGTCGTTTGTGAACCTCAGCCTGTGAGTACCCACTTTCGAGATAAAATGATGGAAAATACGCTGCATTACGCAGCAGGTTGCCGGCGTCATCTGTGCGTGAAAAAGGGGGAACGTTTTGTTTTGCAACATGGTTCAATTTTTTGTAACCAACGCAGAAGCCGAAGTTTTCTTCTTTTTGGACTAGGGCAACTGAGGATGCCCCCGTACTTGTTGGCGGTTAAATCATGTCGTCTCCTAAGATTTGTTTAATTGGCCCCGGATGGCTAAGCCGTTCCTTATAGGACACGGAGTATAGGTGCTAGTAGGCTGGACGTTAGGCAACATTTGGGGAAATTCCCGAGAAGCACTCTCAGCTCCTCTTTCTTGTCTGGCGGCAGGTCAGGGCTACTGTGGATTAACCGGGCAACATCTTTTGGAGCCAATGCATCATGCGAATTTGTTGCAAAAGTGCACACATCTGCCGACTGGAGAAACGCCCGCAAGGAGGAGACGGGAGTTCTTTTTGGAGCGTGTTGAAGCTCGTTCCCGGAATTCCTCAGGACAACATTTGCGCAGCAAATAAATGTTGCCTTCTTGAAGCCGTACCCGACCTTAAGCCACATCCCCTTTAACGAGTAGCATTACACTGCTTCGTGGAGGTAACACTACGTGGTACCGCCACGAAGTATATCCAGGGCACTTTATACGAGTGGAGCAATATATTCAGTTCCGAGATCGGTACAAGCCGGACACTTCCTGGGCGACGCAGAACGTTAAATAAACCTTTTCATATGCTGCGCTAAGCTTTTAAACATACCTAAAGTGTGTCAAACAACTCTTGTACAAAAAATATTGAGCTTCATTAGGCAAAAGAATATTTTGCCGTAACAAATACACGTTTTGTACGAAATGTGATGTTGCTCGAAACAAACCCAGTCCTTTCACGAAAACCCACTATTACACCATTTCGCTCTGTGGCCAAGAAGCGGCGTTCCTTAAAGTATTGCTTAAATAAACACCAGAAGGGCTCTAAGCTCAGCAGTAGATGACACTGGGTGTGCACACGGGGTGTGGAGCTGGTGCCCACTGTGACACGGAATGGCACAGGCGTGGAAACACAAACACTCAGGTGGAATTTACTTGGTAATGGCTGCTAACATCACAGGTTCACGGCCGCCCCGCACGGGGCACCTTGAGTATTCATGGTGACGATGAGCAGCGACACCACGGACCCCGAGCTCCCAAACATAGGCCGTGTCCAACCGTGGTGAGGTGTTGAAAGGTGAAGGGTAGAAGCCGTAAACGGTGGCCGTCGGAGCCTTGGTCAAGCTCCGGCCGATGGGCTGCTTGCCTGTCTACCAGGCAGGGAGCTCCGGGACCTCTTTGACTACCAGGGTAAGGTCAAAGGAGAAAGTACCCCCGTCTCCCTGTTTTCCAATGTATCATATGGCATTTTCAAACCCCCCCCCCCCCCAAACGTGATCGGTCCCTGAAAAGGGGCCGCACCGAAGTATCTTTTCCTCCTTTGTCTTCGATCTCCATTCCAAAGTCCGATAATTTCTCGCGCTTCCTGGTAATGGAATCCGTGGATAAATCAAAACCCATCACTTCCCAGTCTGTCTTTCTCATTTCCAAGTTTCTTGAAAGCCTTGTAGGCAAATCGTACAAGGCTAAAAAGCTCACAACCGGAGAAGTCCTAATTGAAGTCCAAAACAAACAACAATCCTGTAACCTCGTGAAGCAAACGCGCATGGTCGATGTTGACATCAAGATCACGCCCCATCGCAGTCTAAATAGCTGCCAGGGCGTCATCTCTGATAGAGATCTAATAAATGAGACTGAAGCAGATCTGCTCGACGGCCTTAGCGATCAGGGCGTGACAGCAGTGCGGCGAATCACCTTACGTCCGAAACGACCAAATAATAGCTACTAAACACATAATCTTGACATTTGACCACTCAACACTTCCTGAGTCGGTCAACGCAGGCTTCATGAGATGTCCGGTCCGTCCCTACGTGCCAAACCCACGCCGCTGCTTCAAGTGTCAGGGGTTTGGGCACGGCACAACCTCTTGCCGTGGTAAACCGACGTGCGCAAAATGTGCAGCACACGATCACCTAACCGACAAATGCGAATCCGAGAGCTTCACCTGTGCGAGCTGCCAGGGACCGCACGCTGCCTATTCCAGGAGCTGCGAAAGCTTCAAACAAGAAAAACAGATCATTGCCGTGAAAGTAAACGAGAACATCAGCCTTTCCCAGAGGCGCGAAAGAGGTTCGCCTCTTTCCCCCTGGGGAGGTACGCCGACGCAGCTGGCCGGGGGGGCGGAGCGGCGTCTTGTTTCGGCGGGGACCTAGTACCGCGAGTCGGACCTGGTCCCGCTCCGCCCCCCCCCCCCCCTGGGTTGCCTCGGCGGCCCAGCTCGCCTCCGCACCGCTCGCTGAGCCAGCAGCGGCTGTGGTGGCAACCACATCTGGTGGGGATGCTGCTGCACCCACTGTCTCCTCCCCTCCACCGGCCCGAAGCACATGCGAGGGCCAGGAGGAGATGGAGCTGGAGGAAACCGCAGCAGTTCCCACCTTCGCCGCACCGCCTGTGCCACCCGGGGTGCTCCTGACGCCCTCGGCGGTCGCGGCCAAAACGAAGGGCACTGCAAAGGGTGCCCAGTCCAAGTCTAGGGGGCCCAGTCCGCTGAGCACCCCCTTGCCTTCAGATGACGACCTAGACGTCGAGCCGTTCTGGCATGCACCACAGCGGAAGGAACGGGCTCCGGCATCCAGGTCAGTAGAGAGAATCAAAAAGCCCCTTCCAAGAGTACAAGCCCCGAAAGCCGACACATAAACACACACATACTCCCGTAGCTCTAAACTTCAATAATGGGAAGAGAAAAAAAATTCTCCGCATTTCCCCGAGGGGAAGAATGTGAAAGTGCGAATGCACGAGTTGAATTTGCGCGGTTCGGTAATGTTCGCGAAAGAGAGATCACACACACACACACAACTACAAAGAAAGAAAGATGCATTTATTCACAGACACCTATTTGTGTTGTCGTTGTACTTGATTGCTAGAGCGGATCTCAGCTTTGAAATTTCGTGTCAGTACTCCTTTAAGCGGTAGCATTAGCCCTTCTCACGCCCGATTCCTGGCCAATCCCCCACGTGGGTATGTGCCATGTCAGCGGCCAGGCAGCGCGCGCCCATCTCCCCCCGTTGCCAAGGAAGACGAGGAGATTCCTGGCCAATCCCCCACGTGGGTATGTGATGCGGACATCGCCGGTGGACGCAGGTTCAGGGTCGCTTAAGAAGTGCATTGAACTTAATATCATGCAATGGAACTGCAGAGGCCTTCTTAAAAATCTTGATGATGTCTATGAGTTACTGCATTCCAATCAGCCAAGTGTGATGTGTCTCCAAGAGACCCATTTAAACTCGATGCCCACAAATTTCTTGACTAGTTACATGGTATTTAGGAGGGATAGAGATGGTGGTGGCACATCCTCAGGCGGTGTGGCCATCATTGCCCGGAAAACCTTGGCGTGCCACACTGTTCAACTACAGACCATCCTAGAGGCTGTTGACATTCGAACGATAATTTTTAATAGGCTTATAACACTATGTTCTCTTTACATCCCTCCTGACTTCCAACTATCGAGCACAGATTTCGAGGGTCTGGTAGATCAGTTACCCGAACCGTTCATTCTTTTAGGCGACCTCAACGCACATAACTCTCTTTGGGGCTCTGCTCGCACGGATGCCCGAGGTCGCCTAATTGAGAAATTCTTAACATCGTCGGGAGCATGTCTTTTCAACCAAAAAAGCCAACATATTATAATATAGGACACAACACTTATTCACACCTTGACTTGCTATTGGATCTGCAGTTCTCTTCCATGTCTTGAGTGGGGTGTGGGCACTGATCCATATGGTAGTGACCACTTCCCCACCTCACTAACATATATAGGTAAGGGCCTGAGCAGTCCATCTTCCCGAAAACAGGTTTAATGAAGCAAGAGCAAACTGGAATATATTTACAGATTCATCTAAACTACACTACACGTCCATAACACAACTACACGTTGAGCGGCAACCCAACTACTCACGGCGCACATCCTCGACGCCGCCGAAAGAGTCCATTCCCCACGCCTCTGTTGCCCCGCGCAACCAGCGGAGGCCGTGATGGAATAAGGACTGTAGGCGGGCGCGAGAGGCCCAGAACAAGGCGTGGGGTATCCTTCGTCGGTACCCCACGTCGAGTAACCTCCTCTTGTTCAAACGGGCCAGGCGTTTGGAAAACGTGTGCGCCGTGAGCAAAACGCGATAGTTGGCGTACATTCATAACATCAATTAACTCCTACACAGATCACACGGAAAGTATGGACACGAATACGCAAACTCAAGGGACAACAAACACACAGCCTGCCTCTGGTCAGCACAACAGGGGATACACTCGAAGACCAGGCTGACACACTCGCACAACACTGCCAACACACGTTTCCAGTCAGCCACTACACAAAACACTTTCATTAACACAAAACTCGTGGCCGAAAAGAAAGCCTTTACATGACAATGACAGGTCAGCCACTTCTTATAACTCTGACTTCACACTTAATGAGCTGAGGGGTGCTCTGAGCACGTGTAAACCCTCAGCTCCAGGCCCAGACAAACATTACATATACAATGATACAGAACTTACACACAGACACTCTTGTAACACTTCTTCAGCTTTTCAACAAGATATGGCTTTCGGGGCACATTCCAAAGTCTTGGAGGGATGCCATAGTTGTAGCATTCTTGAAAGAAGGGAAGGACCCTTCTTCTCCCGCTAGCTGTCGACCCATTGCCCTGACCAGCTGCCTGTGCAAGCTTCTCGAGAAGATGATAAACCGGAGGCTTGTGCACTTTTTGGAGTACAACGGTCTTCTCGAGAGCTGCCAGGCAGGCTTCAGGGCGGGGAGATCCACAAACGATCAACTTGTGGCACTAGAGTCATATAATAAGGATGCCTTCATTCACAAACAGTTCTGTTTAACTGTGTTTTTCGACCTAGAAAAGGCCTATGACACCGCTTGGCGTTATGGGATCCTTACTGATCTGAAGTCATTCGGTGTTTCTGGTAATATGTTTAACACGCTTGTAAGTTATTTGTCGGAGAGAACCTTTCGCGTCAGAGTTGGTTCGGCACTGTCAAAGGTACACGTGCAAGAAAATGGCGTGCCGCAAGGCGTAGTTCTAAGCTGCACTCTCTTCATAGTAAAAATGAACTCCCTTGGGAAGGCACTGCCGCCTACAATTTCTTATTCCATGTATGTAGATGACGTGCAGATATCTTTTAAATCATGTAATATGTCAATATGCGAACGCCAAGTCCAGCTCGGCATCAAGAAACTTGCCAGCTGGGCAGACAAGAATGGTTTTAAATTGAATCCTGTAAAAAGCTCCTGCGTTTTGTTCCTAGGAAGCGCGGGGTCCATCCGGACCCAGACATTACTCTTAATGACGTGTCGCTTCCTGTGAACAAGGAGCACAAGTTTTTAGGTGTTGTGTTTGACCACAAACTCACATTCATTCCACACATCAAGGAACTTAAACATAAATGTCTCAAAACAATGAATATACTTAAGGTTCTCTCCCACCAATCGTATGGTTCCGACAAAGAACTCCTACTACGGCTCTGTAGTGCTTTGGTTGGGTCTCGTTTAGACTATGGCAGTGTGGTATATGGGTCGGCGGCTAAAACAGCGTTGCGAATGCTTGACCCAGTGCTACACATGGGGCTACGGCTTGCGTCGGGTGCTTTTCGCACTAGCCCTGTCGAGAGTCTGTATGCCGAATGTAATAATTGGAGCCTTGAGAACCAACGGACGGACATGGACTTACTTTATGCTTTTAAAATTTCGTCGCTGAATAATCATCCTTTTTATCCTGTCTTTAACGATACATCAACATCTCTGCTCTTTGTAAATCGCCCATCCGTTCCTCTGCCCTTTTCACTTAGAGTGAGAGAGCGATCCTCGGATCTAAGTGCTTCGTTTTTAGATATGTACAGGTCATCCTCTTTAAACAGTTTACCGCCTTGGCAGTTCGCCCTGTGTCGTGCGACCTTTTTTTATGAGACTTGACAAAAATCGGGTACCACGAGCTGCAATACTGCAGCACTTTCTGTCTTTGCAGTTTAAATACACATGTGCAGACTTTTATAGTGACGCTTCTAAAACCTCCACTATGGTGTCGTGTGCTGCTCATGGTCCAAATTTCAATGCAGCCAGAACCATGAGCGTCACACAACAATTTTTTCAGCAGAAGCGTATGATTTTACTGATTGTACGACACATTCTTGAAAATCAAATTCCCAATTCCATCATCTAATAGATTCTTTGAGTGTTGTTCGCGCACTGTCATCGCACAAGCCCCCCCAAAACACATAGTTAATCTTGTATTCAACAGTATCATGTCGTGTATGCACAAAAGCATGAGCTGGTCCTCTGCTGGGTCCAGGACACGCTGGATCGCTGGGAACGAGTTGGCAGACGGAGAGGGCCGCTGCTGCTTTACCTCAGGAACACTGTAGACATTACAACGATACCCTACACAGACCTCAAGCCACACATAAGACAACACTTGCGCAGAACATGGCAAACACACTGGGACGAAACAGACAGACAACAAACTACATGTAATAAAGCCACACTTGGGACAGTGACACATCTGACTCACACAACAGACACACGGAAGTCGCCTTGGGTAGGCTACGGATAGGGCACACGCATGCACAATCACTCGTATCTGCTGACGGGATCTCCTAGACCCCAGATGCAGCAAGGTGCGGAGAGGCCCTATCCGTAGTGCACATACTAATAACATGCAAGGCACTTCACACAACACGACACAAACACTTCAGAGAACTCTACAGACAACATATCCCCCTACATCCATCGCTGTTTCTTGGTGACGATGCCATGGTTTCTGTGAAACGTGTCTTTGAGTTTTTGTCAGACATTAAGTTTTTAAACCTCATTTCTTATCACGCATAATCAAAACTGGCCCTATACACCAGCCATGCTCATTCTCGTTTTGTGATTTTACTTTTGTTTTTGCTGACTTTACTTAGTGGTTAAGGTTTCACCCCTCATATATGACTATTGTTTTGGCGCTCTTTGCCCCAGTTGGCCTTGCGCCATAAACGTCCAACCATTATCATCATTAGGTTCACGGCCGTTTCACCATTCCTCTTTCGTTCACGATAGAGAGAAAGTGGTCTGGTCCCCGAATACTTCAAACGCCAGGAAAGTGTGCTACGACCAGGACGTCAACTAAGGTGAACAAACCTAACGCACTCAAGATAATAGGCAAAATGATGATGGCAACGGAAGCCAAAAGCTTATATTATTGCTCCTCACATGAAAACAAGCGCGGCCCCCCATAACAAACTCAGACTGTTATGGTTAGAAACATTACCTCGAAACAGGCTACACGTATACGCACGGATAATTACCATAGTGCCTCGGTGTTTCATTTACATCATGCCCACATTATGCAAGTGAAGCACCTGCAGGCTAAATTTTTTTTAGTTTTAAAGCTACAACATCCAGACATTTTAGGACACTTAGTATCCTTAAGGAGTCATCAAAACTGCATTGACGCTCGTTGACACGTGTATCGCCAGGTGTGCATAGCTTGAAATATTCGCCCGATAAGGTGCATTCTTTTCAGGGTACCCCCCAAATGCACTCTATTCTAAACGCAGAGCACGCGTCAGTGCCGACCTTATAAATTGCTAAGGGTACTTTTGCCTTTTGGCCTTTAACTGTTTGGGAAGGCTCGAATTTCATCATCGCCCTCCCCACCTGTTTCCGGTCGTGTAACAGCTCAGCCCTTTGCAGCCACGATACCAAAAACGAAACAAAGGCGCGCGGCGTCGTTTCGGCGCCGTTACGGCTTTTTTGGCATCTGTCTTGCCTATTCTAGGATTTTAAACCGTCTGGCTTGGTGGCTCCAACGTTTTCCGACAAACGTACATGACTGCGTTACTGCGGGATAGCGTCGGAATGCCTGTGTGCAGTCGCTAAACTCGCGGTATTCCAGCTGTGAATGTTTACGTAGCACGCGCTCTCGACTGTGGAAGTATTTCTTGATTTATTTTATAGCTGCGGTATGATGTTTGCGAAACCAGTGGTGAAATTAGGTGCCAAAGAATCCGTGGGCTCTTTATTGCCTCTCCTACTTCAATACGGAATTGGCCCCATTTTGTTAATATTCAGCAACGTATAAAAATATTTATGGGCGAACATGGCACCTAGTGGCTGTGTCATGAGTTTGCGTTGCATATGCACGGTCATTTTACGTGCTTTGGGCAGTCATGTGGTATGCTTGACACTAGGTGGCATGCTTTTGGTACGTGGGAATGTCTTCAGACAGCCTTTATTGTAATGCTTCGGCTTGAGAATAGGCTAACTTTCCTTCTGCGATACATTCTAGAGCGGCAGAATGCAAATCTGGAGTTAGCAATGACAACGTTTATTTATTTATTTATTTATTTATTTATTTATTTATTTATTTATTTATTTATTTATTTATTTATTTATTTATTTATTTATTTATTTATTTATTTATTTATTTATTTATTTATTAGTACGCTCACGGCCTTTACGGCGGTACACAGGGGGTCGGTACATTGCATAAAACAGGTAACAGTGTAGATGTACAGGCAGTGGATAGCACAAATTTTCACAAACCATGTTACTGTAGTACATATAATGAAAGTGCATTTTTGAATGATGCAGGGTGTTGAACACACAATGTGGTGGGATACGGTGGAAGCTTTCTTTGGATATGTAATAGTTCCAGAAGGCCAGAGTAATTACAAACGCGAGCCACCAAAGGGCGCTCTTTTTATTGCAACCAGCCCAACTCTACTAAAGGTGCACCGCTGTAACTTCAGGGTACCAATTTTCAGGACGGCCGAACATGAGGCAGCAAAGCTCAATTGCGGACTCAATAACTAAGCAAAGCCCGGAAGTGTTGCACTTCCTGTGCTGACAGCTGCTATGTTTAAGAGCACAGCTCCAGCTGAAAGGTGGCAACGACGTTAAAGATGACAAATGACAAACACCTTAGGTGTACACACAACGTGCAGGAAATCACAAACGAGGATTCGCGACTCCTTTGCTAAGCGATTCATTGAATAAATAACTAAGCGACCGTATTACACGTCCGTGAGTCTTTAGGCCTGCGGAAAAAAATGTTGTTTCATGCAATAACAATTATATTCAGTGAAATCAAAACACCAAGAAAAAAACAACACTAAACACTTCACACTTAGCGGTCAAGGCACGTCGGTTCCGCGCGGGTACCGGGCAGTATTGAACGAATCAGGCACAAATCTTGCAGAAACACTTCGTCTGTATCGAGCAAAGCAATAGACCGCCAGCCAATTCAATTTTCTTCAGCTTTTATATTCAGCTAGGTCACAGCAGTTTTTCGTATTTGCAAGTGTTTTAATAAAAACATAAAAGTGGTGCGGTCGAGCATGTATGACACTCGCGAGGAAATTTGCTATCATGAAGCGATGGGGGACTAACATCCTTTTTTTCTCTGTTGGGCATAGTTACCATCTTATCAGTGGACCTAGAATTTATGTATTCTTCCTCTTGCCTTGCTACCTGCTCCGAAACGATGGCTCCAGCTGAATGACAGCAGGAATAAAGAGTAGCCGAAATCACGAAGGAATGGACAATGCGCTGCGTGATCAAGCGCTTTCAGAGATTTATGACCTCGTTTTTTTGGGGTCAAGAAAAAATACAGAGATACAGAAGAATGAAAAAGAGCCTCAACCCGTGCCTACTACTGCAATACGGGTAAATGTGACACTGTGATTGCACATGGATTGATATAAAATATGCGCACAAATATATGTCTATATAAACTGAAAAAAGACTGTAGTTGCACTTTTGTTGGTGTTCCTAGAAGGATGATTTTCGTATATTTAATTTATTTTTTGTGGTGTTTTTTGTTGTAATTTGTATAACAATAGCGGACAAATCGGAAGTCTGTATTATGGACCTGCCTACCGTTTATGCTGAGAACCTGGTTGTACTTCATGCCATTTTTTTGTTTCCATCGTTAGGGCATGTTATCTTTACTCTTATACTAGTAGCTGTGAGAATAACTCTTCATTATTGTGCTTTTACTTATACCATATTTTCCGGTCCCACTTTTTTCATGATTACTGGCACGGACGGATCCCAGGTGTATTTAGATCACCCTGAGGAATGCTCTTTAGAGTAACATGCGCATTCGGCAGAGGTAGCCTACGCTGGTTCATGATTAATACTTCGTGTAACGAAACGGTTTGTAGGAATGCATTTTCTCCAGGCTCCGTATTTTTTCTTGCTCAAATGTTTGTATACTTTCTAACTGTAGTCGTATCACAGGTGCCTTAGTAAGGATTGGAAGCTGTGCCTATTGGGATACGAGATGCTTAGACCAATTGTGAAGCACAATTTGCGCCAATATACGCTAGAACAAATGAATCAATATTTTCATTGAGGCGTTTCGCGCTAATTTGTGGGCATGATGAATTTTTACGTGTCATGAATATCCGGATTTCATTTGCCATGTTGGAAAAGTAACCAACCAAGAATAAAGGTGACGACATGGGGAATTTAAGTGGTTGTTTCAATGGATGTGTAAATCTGAACATCGGCTACAAAATGCGCAGATGGGGGATTGGGTGTCTCCCTATAAACGTGTACCGCGTGGTACCATTTACCGTTCGCACAAGTGCGCACACAAAGCCATTTATTATTGCAGAACCGAGAACCCAGGGATTTTGAAAAGTTTTTTTCTGTACGCGTACGTCACAAACATCCCTTTATGAACTCTATAAACGTGTGAATAGGCGGTCTGGCTGGCGCGTAGCGGCTGAAAGCGGCGCCGACTGTCGCGGGATGCTGTTGCAGATGTTGAAACAAATTACGTTATAGCCAGAACTATACGTGGTTAGATGAGGGAAGAATTCGTGGAAGGTGAACAAGCGTAAATCTAAGTGTGATCAGAGTACCCACGAACCTACTGTAGTATAGAGTCGAATATTGTACCAAGATATATTTCAAAATATTCCGCTAAGGCTTCGTCACAGTAGAGGTGCCTCTAGCATAGCATTACCCCAACGTCGGGATGATTCTGAGGAAGGGTGTGGTCAAACATCTCCAATATTGTAACACCAATCAGCCTACTCTCTTTTATATATACAGTGTTCACACAAATCTTTCCAAGTCGCTTGAGGAAAACTGCAAATGTTACTGACGAAATAAAAACGTTTAAATTTACAAAGGTCACTCTTATACATATTTCTGAGGCCAATGAGTTAACTGTATTTCCACTCAACGCAAATCATTGTGTACACCTTCCCTGTTATATAAAAAATGTTTGGACTTGGCTGAAACCGGGGCATCATTTGAGCACTGAGATCTGAAAGAGACGAGCATATATACATGAGGATCTCAGAGGAGACAAGAAAAGAGTGTATAGACCCAGCTAATTCCACATTCAAAAAGAGAAAAGAGCGTTTGTCTATGGGCGCCTTTTCCCGAAATTATTTACGCCCTGTTTAGCTCAGTTCATGCGGAAAAATTACTGGCGTTGTCAGGAACACCTGCAATAGAAAAATATTTGAGCATCCTCAGACTTGCGAGGACGGCGTGTTGTGTAAGCCTGTGCAGAAAATATACGCAAGCAGTTCAACCAGGCTACGGGAATGCTAGTTTCCGGGACCAAATATAATCAGGAAATATTTAAACCAATGTTGTAGAGACGAGCGCAGAACTCGCTATATTAATTGAAATTGTGCTATGCAGCAGGTTTTTATGAATGTAAACACGCTTGTTTTAATGGTTGCTGCCCAAACCACAACGACAACTAGACGTAAATTAGTGTCGAGTTGGAGACTCGAATACACACTCTGAATGAAATGAAAGGCATCTGCTTATGCCGTGAAAATAGCCTTATAAAACCAAAGTCACTTCGTATTCCAACATACCTGGTAAAAATTTCGGTCTGCTAAGCACACAAAAAGATAACATGGCCCGCGGAATCATCCATTTATAAAAGTGAGAGAAGTAACAACTTCGGCTACGATCGAGTACCAGAGATATGCTCTGGTATCCTACATGTTAACGTGCTCATTAAGAGGAATAAGTAGAGTTCGGCAGCGCGTGGAAACCGAAGAACTGACAACCACTATCGGCGGATGACTAGGTAATATATTGGGCGGCCGGGACTTGTAAAGGAGATCAATTGTTGGCGGGGTGAGAGAGGGAAAGTTGGTGGCAAAATATCCTTTCCGCGGGGTAGGGTCAGGGCTGGGATATATCCACGAAAATAGAATTTATCCTGTTCGTGTGCTGCAATTTTCACTAATATATTGTTGAGAACAATACAGATTGTTTTAACTATGGCCTCCCGACCATAGCGCAACAGCAGGGTCTTCTAAACAGCGGGAAAGCGTGGTATCGAACTGGCGTACTGTGGTGCCGGGTTTTCTAACGGTTTTGTTAGATGCGTAGTGGTTCGCAACGACTTGAAAAAAAAAATCGTCACTAAAAACTGAAGAACAACGCACGTACCTCAAAAATTATCCCCATAAAAGACAGAACTCCAGAAGGGCTCCTTATATTGATGCTACTGTTGTAGCATGCAGCTATCGACTTGGAGTGATTAGTAGGCAGTGAAGCAGTGAACCCTTATGTTTCAAGCAGTTTTAATTGGGCGCCTTTTGTGGCCTGACGGTAGTACTCGCTTGTAAATCTTGGCACCAGCGTGCTGCAAGTTCTACGCATTTTTTTTGCCGCCTATAAATAAACATATTCGTCAGATTGCTATTATAGTGGGGGTGGTATGATAGACGACGGCCGTCCCACAATTGTGGCTACGCGGTTGTATCTCCAAGACAGGCAGCGGTAAAGCACAAATATCCTTCCTAGCAGTTGTTAATTGGTATACAATTTTTGTATTCAAATTTGGTCACAGTGGGTCACCAGGCGACGCGCACGCTCGCATAAAATTTTATTGTGTTTGGATTCTCTTAAGCAATTCGGTCCCAAGTTAACAAAAGAGCCTGTGTTCTGTGTAGCGCTCTTTGTACTTCTGCGTTACGCAAATAAACTTAGTAAAATATCGAGGAAGCCATCCGCGCGGTGGAGTGTTACGAAGGAATAAATCGAAGCCTTAACGTGAAAACTTCTAGTGGTGAACAAGGAAAACCGATATCCATCCTGCTTACCGGCTCACCTGGAGGAATATTTCGCTTCCATCGCAGCTGTCAGTGCAGGCGGTAGTGGGGGCATTCTCATTCACAAATAATTGGACTCGCCCGCCCATTTACAACGGACCTTAATAAAAAACTACAAACAATGGTGGACTGGCGTTGCGGGGTTAAAGTGAAGTAGCCTGTTTAGCATTGTGCAAGTAACCTGGAATCGTCTTATTCGGTTTCAACAAGAGCCCCGGCACTGAAGTTTACATGTACAAGAGCTTATCACTGTAATTTCAACAAAAAAGAGTAAAAATGGTTAGACGTTTCTAAGAATATCAAGGCGAAATTCTTAGTGGGAGCTTTTGTTGATTTGGTCACCTTCGCGGTTCCGCCCTCGGTCACCACTTCCGTTCATCACCGTCCCCCGAAAACACCTGTTCACCCCTTTAGAGTCCTTCACCTTTCAATGCAGCTTCTATAACACGCGCAGCAGCTCACTACCTTCTTTTCAAGGTTCTATTTCCCATTCCTCTCGCTCGCGATATGGGGCACGTGGTCGCATGTTCTGTGGAATTTTTTGTACCTTGAAACTTCTTTTGTACCACATCTAAGCCATGTCTTAGAAATTGACTGATGAGTAACCTTCACATCCTATGTACATTATATATTTCGGGAGTCGCAAGAACGCGCCCACAAAGTTTCCAAGTTGTCGGGTGATACCGCTGAAGCTACACCTGGGCTATGAAAAGGCCCGTAGTGAAGGCTCTGGATTAATTTTTGACCACTTGGGGATCTTTGACATGTGCCAAAATCTCGACACACAAGCGTTTTCGCTTTCCGCTTCCATATAAAAAGGAGCTACGCAGCGGGTATCGCGTTCTAGTAAATGCCGTCACAAGCGCAACGCCATGGTTACTTAGCCACAGTGGGCGGTACCCAACTTTTTGGCGGTGTCTAATGAATGCGCTGCTTTATTGGAGCTTGCTTTGAAGTTCCAACTCATGCTGTAATGTTTTTGTTGTTTCTGGCAACTCCCACCTATTCTCTTTTTAACGTGAAAGATTTTTATTCCGGGATACACGAAGATTTCACTTACGTCATATTCGTCACGGAAACGACGCCAGTAAAACGCAGCAGGTGGCCTGTAACGGCTGCACCCCTGCGAACAGGGTCTGCTTGCGTGGGAAGCAACTTTTTAGCACTAGAAAAGTACGTCTAGTTAAGGTTGTTCGTTTTCGGGTTTTATATTTTAACAGGAAAGTGTTTTATGCTGGGATACATCAAGATTTCACTGACATCATATCCGTCACCGCAATGACGCCAGTGCACCTTTGCCAAACCGACCAGCAAACAGGACGTCGTTCGCCAAGCACACCCACAAGACAGCCGCAGACCCGCAAATCATGCTCAGCTGCGGATTTCGCTGCTCACTTTCACCTTCGTGTTTTAACGATTCGTATGACAGATGAATCAACCACAGTTTTTTTATAGTTTATTTGAACACAAGGCCAAGTTGTTGTAATACAACATTGTTAGGAGCTGAGCTGTTTAAACTTGTGTTCCGCTCCATGCCCAGTGTCGCAAAAAACTAGGCCCCCCAAGGGGAAGAGGAGGACAATGTAAGGCCAAGAAGTGTGGGGGGAAGGATGCCAGGAGGCAGGGATCCGACGAGCAGGGGTTGGTAGTGCGCGCCTCAAGCGCAAACGCTTCCCGTGGTTGGATTGAAACCTGGGTCCTTCGCTTTATAATACTATCGTCTATCCATTTCCGGTATAATCGCATTTGGGGGGCGCCTCAGCATTCCCTGTGGGTTCGTGAGCACGGGCGTTGGATTTGGACTTTCTGCTGAGTTGAAGTGGACAGACATTGGGGTGGAGAGGTGCGCGTCAGGGATTGCCTGCGCGCTAGTGATGAAGTACTCTCTGAAGTGCAGCTGTTATCCTAGTTGAGGGAGACGGCATCAGTGTCTGATTTGCCGTAAAGATTGGCCAACCTAAGTAAAAGTCAATTTAAACCTAGTGAAGACCACCTTCTTCACCATTTCATCTGCCTCCGCATCGCAGTTGCGAAGTGGCCGAAGTTTTTCCAGAACACCAGGATTCTCCCATATTGATTACCCGGGCTTGTTTCGTTTTATTTTTCACTTTGTACCATTCTGAGGCTCCGCCACTACGGAGACTGTGTTCCTGTATATTTGCATTCAAGACCCTGTTCTCTACCTCTGCATTACATTATCTTTACATGTTTTGTCGCTGCAAGCGCAGGGGATGGTTTGTAAGAACACGCTGCGTGAACTGTTCGGTACACTCATCGGTCCTAAGCTCGTTTCTCAGCGAGAAATTGTTCGCGTACATAGAGGTCTACTGATCCCTGCGTTTCCTACATGCCGGATGTGCTTGCAATTGGCCAAAATGTATACCCCCACATTAAGTAGGCTAACTTTTCCCGTTTACTCAAGAGAATTGCTGATGACGCCTGCCCTCTGCTTGTCTTCAAGCACTGTGTCGTCATCGAATCTATCGTCACGTAATGTCGGCACTTTCAATTTGTGCGGTTGTTGTAGTCGGCAGCAATGCATTTGGCGTGAAATTTGAGTGCGTGGTGGCGCAATTTGGGTTCTTGATGACCTTCTTTTCTATTCACTCGCTTGAGCCACCCAGGCTAGAGCTTTGCAGCACCATATGCGCCACGAGATTGATGTGATTACCTCGGGTGCTGTTGCACCGCCAACTTCAATGCTTACTCTGCCTACCATCTCGCCGATACAAGCTGTCGCTCGGATAGGGCTTTAGAACATTTTCCTGCCTTCCGTGTGTCCCGCGAGTCGTGTAAAGACCACGCTAATGTCGCCACCCTGCGCCTAGCGGAACGGTTTCATACCTCCCATTTTCAGAAACGGCTATCCCACCAAATAGAAGAGGGCGGATGACAATCCAATCTGCTTTATGGCTGCTCGCAGTTCACGTTGCCAGATGCTGTCAGGGTGGCTGGGTGTCGCGTAACCGCCGAGGGTCCGACTACCGTTGCCCCTCAAAATTTATTCTAGCAATGAAGACCATCACCTTCTTTTCCCCTCGGCCTGATAGATGAGGTTCTGGTGCCACATATTTTCTTTCCACCCGCTCACTGTGGCCACAAAGGGTGCAAGTCCCGCTCGCAGCAAATCGTCGCCCTCTATCTCGGATTACAGTTCCTGTATATGCTTCGCCAGAGTTGCGCGTCTGATTTCCTCGAGCGGCCACGCAGCGGGTTATACAATGACAGAAAAGCCCGCTTTCAGTGCTGCGTACCGACCTCCATTTCCAGTAGTGCGTAGGTCAGCAGTTGCGGCCGCCCCACGCTGAAACGGGCGCAGAGGCAAATGGTGCAGCTGGCAGCGTACGAATGCGCCGGCGTCGCCTCGGCGCTGCAGCCGGCGCAGCGGCCCCTACATGCGTGACGGGTGGCTTTACTGGACGGCTTTGGAACTCAGCATGGCGGATGCGCGAGTAACTCTGCTCCACATGTACGCTCCCTCCGTCGGAAAACTGACCAACAGGCGGCATTGACTGCAGCTCCCTGCGGTCACGCTGCAACAACGACCTAGTCCGAGAATTGTATACACTGATCGGCAAAATTTAGTGCATCTGCACACTCATCGTGTTCTTGTCACCGCACCTATTGATAAAGACTGCTTGTATCTGGTATATCATGAGTGCTCATCTTCATCGTCCTTTACGAAAGCGTATGGCGCCACTGACGTATTTCATTAAAATCGCTGATGGTGGACCCATTTTTTTATTAGAATGTGCACTGCCGGTGTTACTGCTCTGGCCATCATACTATCGTTTTGGTTTCAGTGCTTGGGCGTTGCTACCACTACATAATTTGTGGCCTTCACTTTTTATCTGATCACGCTACCCTCACCTACTGCTCCAGCTGTATTCTTCGACTTGAGCTGCACCTTGCCGCTGCCACCCACGCCGCACAAGACCATTAGATTTCTTCTAATGATTTTGTTCGCTTGTCGACCTCAGTATTTCAGTAGCTGCAGGCGGACAGTTTGGGCTTTCATCATATCGGTGCGACTGCACACAAACCTTAAACGAAGTTTTCCTGTTCTCGATTCACGGTCCTCCACATGTTATTTTATAGGGCGTAACTAAGGCTACGATTGCAACGGCACATAACTACGCGGTTTCAGCAGTGACGCTCCATGCAGTGCCCGATCAACATAAAAACCACAACTCCGGCTCCTTCGTCGGACACACATGATCTTTCAAAGATGAGCTCGCTGCTTTCATGCCGGCGCATTAGAAACCACAGTAGGTCCTTTTGAAGTCGTACAGCGACATTTCGTTTTTGACGATCGTTTTTAGGCCACAATTACATCGCTACGCACCCTAATAACACCGGAGACGCCAGCGAAGTGCACAAACCAGGGTACCGTCAACACTACGCGGTGTGGCTTCTAATGCAGAAGAAAGTAGCAAGATGATAAACCTTGCAGTATTGTGTTTTGTTCAAGTTCGAGTTCATGACCTGTTGTGTAGTTAAAGAAACATGGCTCATGGATATTTTCTGTCGGCTACCTTCTGCTTCATAAGATCACGACGGACCAAGTAATTATTTCCACGAATCGATGATGCACTCAATTTTCTACATGGTGCCGGATAGGTTTCTTCCTTGATCTGTGTCGGCGTTACTGCAGGTTCTTTTCGAAATCTTGGACCAGAAAAAACTGAAGGCGTTACGTCTGATAAGCTCGACCAACCAAACAATTGCCATTTGGCCTTTACCATGATCCTACATATTCGAGCAGATTATGACCTCTGTTTTGCATGCCTTGATGTGGTAAGCTACCTTTTCTT
The DNA here is from genome assembly GCA_013339765.2 of Haemaphysalis longicornis. Taxonomy (NCBI): domain Eukaryota; kingdom Metazoa; phylum Arthropoda; class Arachnida; order Ixodida; family Ixodidae; genus Haemaphysalis; species Haemaphysalis longicornis. The sequence continues at coordinate 94,774,426 of CM023456.1, forward strand.
CTTGGAGGATGTATTTGGTTTCACCCACGTTTTCAGCCAATCCTGACAAAGTGTCCTATATTTTTTCCGCTTTTTCTGAGCCGGACTACCCCTGGACTCTTTGAAATGCGCCTTTCGATGACTGCAAATCAGCATTCTTGGCCGCCTTTTCGATGGCCACGTAATACAGCAGGAACATTAAAAAATTCAAGCCGTTGAACAAACCTGTCCTGTGCTCAGAAAAACACGTTTGAAAGTTTTTAGGCGTGCGTTTCTCTCTCCACTGTGTCGCCCAAAACTTTGCTGAGATCGGTCTCCCTCTCACCGAACTTCTTAAAAACGGCGCCAACTTTGCTTCGGGCCCTGACAAATAAGTCGTGTTCGGTCGGCTCATCACCACTCTGATCACCCCTTTTTTAAAACGAAGCCTTATTGTCCTCACTGTTGTAGTTGTACGCCAATACACCCAGCAGAAAAGCCAACTTTTTTTGCGGATGATGATGAATGATCTGCGGTGACGTGAAAGAAAAAAAAGGCCCATCTCCCCGTGAGGGGGACTCGAGTAAATGCGGCGCATAGTGGGTGTATTGCGTTAACGTTTAGTGTTTGGGGAGTTGGTGGTAGTGAATGCGTTGTATCAGCAGCTTCTTGACGTAGTTTGAATGAGTCAAGGATATAAGGCGCGTTCGCAGCCTTTCATTCTGTGTCGGCTTTGTGGCGCACTGGGTGGAGCACCATGTACCTTGCGTTCCGCCCGCAGGGTCGTGGGATCGAAACCAGGCGCCAAGTACTATAGTGTACGGACCTGTTGTTGAGAGCGAGGAGGGTAGCGTGATGCGGGAGAGGAGTGGGGGAGCACCTGCGCGCGGAGCTGTTGCGGACGGACGGTGGACGCTACATGTGAGTTAAAGAAATGCTCTGCATTTAAAACGATTTCTGTGGCTGGAATCGGACCTGCGTCTCTCGCGTTATGAAGCCGGCGTCTATCATATCCCTCCACGTTTACATGGTCGAAGCGAACGCCAAGCAGCAGGTGCCGATTCGCGCCGTACACCCCAAACCCAAACGTTAAGCCTACGGAGTGCACATCCGAGAGTTGGGGTGGGCATTCTAGAATATTGGTGCGTACCCTCAGTGTAGCACATACTCGCAGGTTGGGATTGGCCAACCAAAAAATCCAGCGCAAGAAAACTTCGCCTTTAACCATAGTCATCGTTTGACGGATGGGTGCAAGATATTCCGTGGGAAACCTCGACCGGTCTCCTCTAGGGAATTCCGTATCACCTGAAGTTGCAATAGAATAGCCCTATTCTCGCAAAAGTATAGAGCGGCAGTGACAGAGTAATTGCCTCCGCTAATAGTCGCTTGTATGCCGAATAAAGCAACTATATCAGCATGAAACTCTAGTGCTGGTAGTGGCTGTACGCAAATTTCGACCGTACTTATATTCTCACTTTTCACCTTAGACACCGACCACCTTACGCCCTGCTTGCTGTCATCCCTAAAGACACTGCTGGACTGCTAGGTCACTGCGCGCTACGGCTACAAGAATGCAAAATTAACGACGTAAAAAATTCAACCATTTGATTACAGACGCAGTCCGTCCTGCTTATTGTCCTTTAACCGGACAACTACAACGGCGTCCGGCGTCTATGACCATTGTTTGGCAATTTCCGATTTCCCCGCATAGACGACAAGCGACGCCGCGACTCTTTTTTGCGCACAATAATCAGCTACCTCAAGCCACCCGAGAAAACTTATGTGCGTTCCTGCTGCTTGATGGAGTCTTTTACTATCGCCACTACCACTGTGACGGGCCCGATGCTTTGCTCATTGCACCTCCACACCTACGTCAAAATTTCCACAAACAGCTCATTGTGAGCCCATGGCTGGCCATCTGCGTGTGTTCTTGCACTGATGAGAGAGCCAGCAGCTGTCTTTTTCTGGGTATATTGCGTACAAATCTTAGGAAGTGATCTCAGCGTCTGCGACTTGTGCCAGCGTCTAAAGAAAGCAACTATGTTCTCTTCACGCCCCCCCTCCATCCTTCTGTACCGTTTTTTTTTCTTATCGGCCTAGACTTTCTTGGTCCTTTTCCTCTGTCCCGTTCGGGCCTGAAGGGAATCTCTTTCCCCCGCACTGAGCACTTGAAGTATTCATGGTGACACGGATGGCAACACCCCTGACACGAAGCTCAAAAAGCTATGAAAAACTGCGGCGATATGCTCGCACGTGGAGAGAAGAAGCCTTAAACGGTGGCAGTCGATGCCCTGGTCAAGATGGGACCTACGGGCTACCCGTATATCTATAAAGAAAGAAGGAGATCTCCGGGGTCCTGTCAGGTAACAGGGGTCTCCACTCCGTTATGCAGCCAAATTCCTGCTCCTTTCTCTCGCGCATGCTATTTTCTGAACTTTGTCTTTGAAATAGTCGGGCCGGGAACATGACCCACACTGGAGTAATATAAAAACTCCTAGAAACCTGAAGTGCAGCACCCGGACAACTTTCCTGGCTTATTGGTTAGACAATCCTATAACAAAGAAACTCCAGTAACCTGCATGACGGTCTCCTTAATAGCAAAGTTCATTGATAGTGTAGTTGGTGTCGAGTAAAAAAGCAAAGAAGCTCACATCAGGCGATGTGGTTGTCGAATTATTTCTATGAAACGATCTGACAGTCACTTAATCCAAACCCACCTACATGACTTTAAAAACTAAGTGGAGCACCGCATCAGATCTTAAGGGCACGCAGGGGGTGATTTCTGAAACCTTATAATTCAAGCTGACTCACACCTCGTTCGTACAGTGTGCGACTAAGGTGTTACTGCAGAAAAGACAATAACGATGAGACGATATCGTAACTAGGTAAAAACCAAACCTCTAATTCTAAGTTTCGGCCGATGCCAGTGACTACCGGAGTCAATCACTACAGCTATCCTGTACTTCAATGTCGGACAATAAATACCGAACCAACGCCGATTCTTCAAATGCCAGCTGTATGGGCGCAATGCTGTCCTCTTCCGCCGATGATAACCACCTTTCTGACAACTGCAATATAAGCCTAGCTTAACGTGCGGTGAACAATCTACCCTGCATCCCCGCCGTCACGTCGAAAATTCAATGTAGAGGAAGAGATCATCAACATGTAGGTAAACAAGGCTGTCACCTAGCAGGAATCAGACGACCATGACTTCAGAAAGGTATGCAGACGCTGCTCTATAGGAGCAGAGCAGCGTTTGTTCATGGGAGCCACCTAATATTGCTCGCCGATTTATTCAGGCGTAGCCCATTCCCAAATTGGTGCTCAGAGTAGCCCACCAGCCGGCAGAGCGCTTACGGTGGCCGGGAGTCGGTCAGTCGCGAAGGAAGATGCGCACTTTTCTTGGCAGGTGCAGCAGTACTACGGAGGCAGTATAACATAACGTGGGGAGCTCTCAAGCGTTAGTCATGGTGTGGTTGAGCGGCATACGAAAGGCAAAAATCACAAACTTCTGTATGTAAACTTGCATTCAGTCAGGAACTTGTGCCTTTTGCGGTTTTGTTTTTACACTCATTAGAGGATATTGCGTTTCCTCGTGTGTTTCCAACAAAGGTAAGCGACTGCTTTTGTCCCGCTTACGAAGTTTTAAGATCATTTTGTATTTGGTTTATAGAACGATTATTCAAAGTACGAACCATCTTTGCCGGTCCCTCGAATTTTATTGCTCAATTATCGGGCTGTATCCGTATTATTTGATATATTAATTGCGTTTGACACAGCTTGTCGATATTGCATCCTACTCGACTTTCAATCTTTCCGAAGCTGTTGAAACGCAGTACACACGCTGGAAAGGTGTGTCCATAATAAACGTTGTGAATACTGGTCGGTTTACACTCATAGAGAACATGTACACAAGAAAATTGTATGACCCAGAGTAGGTTACTTAGCTGTAAATTATTCATTGGTAAAATGAACACACTTGACAGCACTGCCACCCATGGCGATCTACATAGATAACGTGCACATCACCTTCACGTCATGTAACTCCTCTATCTGAATGGCAAATTAAATTTTGCGTCAACAGACTTCCTAAGTGGACTGACACGAGCGGTTTCAACCTAAGTCCTGGGAAAAGCACTTGGATTTTGTTTACAGGGACCTCAGAATTTACCTGCATCCCAAGATACAGGGGAATGGAGTAGGTACAGCTTATAATAAAGAACAAAAGTTTCTTGGTTCTGTGTTGCATGACAAGGGGACGTCGATCTCACTTTCAAAGAGCTGAAAATAAGATGCATGAAGATACCGAACATCTTAAAAGTCTTGTACTGCGAGTTTCATCGTGCTGATAAAAAGGGAATTTTATGTGTTGTATGAGGTTGTGCAACAATGGGAGTGTAGTATTTGGCTTGGCTTCAAAAAACGGCCCTACAATGTCAAACACAGCGTTACATATACACGTATACATTGCCTACGGAGTTTTATGGATAATAACTATTGAAAGGATGTATGCTGAAAATAACCAGAGGTGTTTAAATCACGGTACGTACACATAGCTGATGTTTTGGGTGAAAGCGAAATTCAAAACACATATTTCATTTATTGTTATCATTCAAAATACACCCTATGATATGTTTTGAAGCGTTCCGTCACTTCCATTGCCTTTTGTTCTGCGATTGAGAGCGAAGACGAAGGAACTTACGATAATATTCACTGACACCTACAAAACTGATTGCACTGATCTAATTTCGCGTGAGGATTTGTTTTCCGTCGTCTGCAACAAGTCTGCAATAAAAATAACGAATCCCATGTGACAAAAAACTAATTTCACAACATGTTTCGACACTTCTAACACATGGACGCATACACCTTTGAGAAATGTTTCTCATATACGCAATTATGGGATTAGAAATTTCTTACCCCCGCACGGGGCACCTTGAGTAATCTTGGTGACGGTGAGTGGTTACACCGCGTACCCCGAGCCCCCCATACTTAAGCTGTCACCTACCGTGGCTAGAAGTTGAAAGGTGAAGGGTAAGAAGCCGTGAACGGTGGCCGTCGGAGCCTTGGTCAAGCTCCGGCCGATGGGCTCCCTGCCTGTCTACCAGGCAGGGAGCGCCGGGACCTCTTTGACTACCAGGGTAAGGTCAAAGGAGAAAGTACCCCAGTCTTCCTGCTTTCCAATGTATCATATGGAATTTTCCAACCCCCCCCCAAACGTGATCGGCCCCCGAAAAGGGGCCGCACCGAAGTTTCTTTTCCTCCTTTGGAATCGATCTCTCCCCCAAAGCCTGATAATTTTTCGCGGTTTTTGATCATGGAATCTGTTGGCAAGACAAAGCCCATCACTTCCCAGTCTGTGTTTCTAACCTCCAAATTTCTTGAAAGCCTTATCGGAAAGTCGTACAAGGCTAAGAAACTCACAACGGGAGAAGTTTTGATAGAAGTAGAAAACAAGCAACGATCTTCTAACCTCCACAAGCCAACGCGCATGGTAGATGTTGATATCAAGACCACGCTCCATCGCAGCCTCAATAGCTGCCAGGGGGTGATCTCTGATCGGGATCTAATGAATGAGACTGAAGCAGATCTGCTCGAGGGCCTCCGAGATCAGGGCGTCACAGCAGTGAGGCGAATCACCATGCCGAAATGATGAAATAACTCCTACCAAGCACATAATCTTGACACTTGACCGCTCTAACCTTCCTGAGTCGGTCAACGCAGGTTTCTTGAGATGTCCAATCCGACCCTACGGGGCGAACCCACGCCGCTGTTTCAAGTGTCAGCGGTTTGGGCATGGCACAACCTCTTGTCGTGGTAAACTGACGTGCGCAAAATGTGCAGCACAGGATCATCTAAGTGACAATTGTAAATCCGAGAACTTCACCTGTGCGAACTGCCAGGGACCACACGCTGCCTATTCTAGGAGCTGTGAAAAGTTCAGACAGGAAAAACAGATAATTGCCTTGAAAGTCAACGAAAAGATCACCTTCCCAGAGGCGCGGAAGAGGTTCGCCTTTTTCCCCCTGGGGAGGTACGCCGACGCAGCTCGCCGGGAGGCGGAGCGGCGTCTGGTTTCGGCGGGGACCCAGTACCGCGAGTCAGACTTGGTCCCGGCCCCGCACCCCCCCCTCCCTGGGGTGCCTCAGACAGCCCAGCCCGGCACCCCTCTGCTCGCTGAGCCAGCAGCGGTTGTGGTGGCAACCTCTGCCGTCGGGACCGGTGCAGCTCCTGTCTCTGCCTCCCCGTCCTCCAGTGCGTTAGAGGGTGCCATGGACACCATGTTCCCCGCACCGGCTCCCACCGCCACCGCACCGCCCTTGCCACTTCTGTTGCCCCCCACACCAGCGGCGGTGGCGGCTCAAGCAAAGGGCCCCGAAGGGGGGCCAAGTCCGGAGGGCACGGTTCCACCGGCACACCCAGGACATCGGATGACGAGATGGACGTCGTGCCGTTCTTGCCTGCAACGCAGCGCAAGGAGCGGCTTCCGACGTCCAAGCCTACAGATAGGCCGCCCAAAAAGCCCAATCCAAGAGTCACAGCCCCGAAAGACGACACATAAACATACACACTTCAGTAGCTCTCAGACTAAATAATGGGAACAGAAAATATTGTTCAAGGGAACTGCAGAGGCGTTCTGAATAATCTTGACGACGTGTATGAGATTCTGCATATCAATCAGCCAAGTGTAATGTGTGTTCAGGAAATACATTTGAATTCTAAACACACAAATTTCTGGAATAGTTACCCGGTATACAGGAAAGACAGGGATGGCTCCACACACTCTTCTGGTGGTGTGGCTATAATCATCTGGAAATCGTTAGCGCACCACCCTGTCACTTTAAACACTATCCTTGAGGCTGTAGCAATACGCTTAATAATATTTAATAGGTTGATAACGGTATGCTCCATATACATTCCTCCTGATGTTACACTTTTGAGCTCTGACTTCGAGGCGCTGGTTCACCAGCTGCCCGAACCATACATTCTAACCAGCGACCTTAATGCTCACAATTCTCTTTGGGGCTCTTCTCGCACGGATGCCCGGGGTCGCCTGATAGAGAGGTTTCGTACATCCTCTGGAGCATGCCTTTTCAACAATAAACAGCCTACATACCATAACATAGGTCACAACACATACTCACATCTTGACCTGTCTATTGGCTCTGCAATTCTCTTTGCATGTCTTGAGTGGGGTGTGGGCACGAACTTATATGGTAGTGACCATTTCTCCACTTCATTAACGTATATAGGTACAGGCCCGAGCAGTCCATCTTCCCATACAGGTTTAATGAAGCAAGAGCTAACTGGAATACATTTACAGAGATATCCAAACTACACCACACATTCATAGGACACCTACACGTTGAAGAAGCTACCCAACTGCTCACGGCGCACATCCTCGACGCCGCCGAAAACTCCATTCCCCACGCCTCTAGTGCCTCGCGCAACCAGCGGAGGCCGTGGTGGAATGAGGACTGTAGGCGGGCGCGGGAGGCCCAGAACAAGGTATGTTGGGTGTCCGTCGTCGGTACCCCACGTCGGGTAACCTCATTTTATTCAAACGGGCGGAGGCGTTAGGAAAACGTGTGCGCCGTGAGGAAAAACGAGAGAGTTGGCGTTCCTTCGTAACATTAATAAAATCCTACACAGACACACGGAAAGTATGGAAAAGAATACGCAAACTCAAAGGACAACAAACACACAGCCTGCCTCTGGTCAGCACAACAGGGGACACACTCGAAGACCAGGCTGACACCCTCGCACAACACTTCCAACACGTGTCGAGTTCAGCACACTATACAAACACTTTCATGAAACACAAACAAACGGCCGAAAAGCCTATACTAGATAACAATAGGTCAACATCTTCTTATAACTCAGAGTTTTCACTGCATGAGCTGAGGGCTGCTTTGAGCAGGTGTAAACCCTCAGCTCCAGGCCCAGACAACATCACATACACAATGATACAACACCTGCACGCAGACACTCTTCTAACACTCTTACAGCTATATAACAAGATACGGCTTTCGGGGCACATTCCAAACTCTTGGAAGGAGACTATAGTTGTAGCTTTGCTGAAAGAGGGAAAGAACCCGTCGTCCCCCTCAAGGTACCGTCCTAAGCCCTGACGAGCTGCCTGTGCAAGCTCTTCGAGAAGATGGTAAATCGTAGTCTCGTGTACTTCCTCGAGTACAACGGTCTTCTCGAGAGCTGCCAGGCAGGTTTAGGGTGGGGCGATCGACGAACGATCAACTGGTAGCTCTTGACTCGTACATCAAGGATGCCTTCGCGCATAAGCAGTATTGTTTAACTGTGTTTTTCGACCTTGAGAAGGCATACAACACCGCTTGGCGTTATGGGATCGTTAGTGACCTCAAGTCATTCGGTGTTTCGGGTAACATGTTGAACACTCTTGTTAGTTACTTGTCAGACAGAACGTTTCAAATAAGAGTTGGTTGTGTACTCTCAAAGGTTCGCGTGCAAGACAATGGCGTGCCACAGGGTGGCGTGTTGAGCTGCACTCTCTTCATAGTAAAAATGAACTCTCTTTGTAAGGCACTGCCACCTACAATCTCTTATTCCATGAATGTAGATGACGTGCAGATATCCTTTAAATCATGCAATATGTCAATCTGCGAACGTCAAGTCCAGCTTGGTGTAAAGAAGAAAATTGCCGGCTGGGCAGACAAGAATGGTTTAAATTAAATCTTGTAAAAAATTCCCCCGCATTTCCCCGAGGGGGAGAATGTGAAAGTGCGAATGCACGGTTGTCGGCCCGCTTGCGGCGCTTGCGCTCGGCCCCCGCAGCCCACCACCTCGCCGCCTTCTCTTCCATCTCTTCCATCGGGTTTGTAGTATCACGTGTACACCACGCAGTTATCAAGCCGCTATAACGCCGCTGAGTCGCCAACGCACGCCGCTGACGACGTAGTTTGAATGCGTTAAAGATATAAGGCGCGTCACTAACACTGATATCAGCGTCGCGTCCGTGGCTTGGTCGGTAGAGCGTCGCGCTGCGGCCGCAAAGTCCTCGGATCGAAACCTGGCGCCGGATGCTGTTTCTTTTTTAAATAAAGAGGAGCACGGCGGACGCCGCCGGCGGTGGATGGTTTGGGGTCGCTTATAAAGTGCATTCGCACTTAAAAGCTCCTGCGTTGTGTTCTCCAGGAAGCGCGGGGTCCATATGGACCCAGACATTACTGTTAATGGCGTGTCGCTTCCTGTGAATAAGGAGCACAAGTTCTTAGGTGTTGTGTTTGACCAGAAACTCACATTCATTCCACACGTCAAGGAACTTAAACATAAATGTTTGGAAACAATGAATACACTTAAGGTTCTCTCCCATCAATCGTATGGTTCCGACAAATAACTCCTACTACGGCTATACTGCTTTGGTTGGGTCTCGTTTAGACTATGGCAGCGTGGTATATGGGTCGGCGACTAAAACAGCGTTGCGAATGCTTGACCCAGTGCTACACTAGGGGCTTCGTCTCGCCTCCGGTGCTTTTCGCACTAGCCCTATCGAGAGTCTGTATGTCGAGTGTGATAAGTGGAGCCTTGAGAACCAACGAACATACATGGAATTGCTATATATGCTTTAAAATTTCATCCCTGAATATCATCCTTTTATCCTGTCTTTAACGATACATCAACATCTCTGCTACTTGTAAATCCGTCCATCCGTTCCTCTGCCCTTTTCACTTAGAGTGAGAGAGCGATCCTCGGATCTAAGTGCTTCGTTTTTAGATATGTACAGGTCATCCTTTTAAACAGTTTACCGCCTTGGCAAGTTCTCCCTGTGTCGTGCGACCTTTTTTTTATGAGACTTGACAAAAATCGGGTACCACGAGCTGCAATACTGCAGCACTTTCTGTCTTTGCAGTTTAAATACACATGTGCAGACTTTTATAGTGACGCTTCTAAAACCTCCAGTATGATGTCGTGCGCTGCTCATGGTCCTAATTTCAATGCTGCCAGAACCATGAGCGTGCACACAACAATTTTTTCAGCAGAAGCGTATGGAATTTTACTGATTGTACGACACATTCTTGAAAATGAAATAGCCAATTCCATCATTTATAAAGATTCTTTGAGTGTTGTTCGCGCACTTTCATCGCACAAAACCACATAGTTAATCTTGTATTCAGCACTATCATGTCCGTGCATGCACAAAAGCATGAACTGGTCCTCTGCTGGGTCCCAGGACACGCAGGGATCGCTGGGAACGAGTTGGCAGACGAGAGGGCCGCTGCTGCTGCACTCAAAAAACTGTGGACATTACAACGCTACCCTACACAGACCTCAAGCCACACATAAGACAACACCTGCGCAGAACAGGGCAAACACACTGGGATGAACAGACAGACAACAAACTACATGTAATAAAGCCAAACTTGGGACGGTACACAGCTGAGTCGCGCAACAGACACACGAAAGTCGCCTTGGGTAGGCTGCGGATAGGGCACACCCATGCAACGCACTCGTATCTGCTGACGGGATCTTCTAGACCCCAGTGCAGCAGGTGCGCAGAGGCCCTGTCCGGTAGTGCCAACTAATCACATGCAAGGCACTTCACACAACACGACACAACCACTTCAGAGAACTCTACAGACAACATATTCCCCTACATCCATCGTTTTTTAGGTGACGATGCCATTGTTTCCGTGAAACGTGTGTTTGAGTATTTGTCAGACGTCAAGTTTTTAAACCTCCTTTCCTATCACGCATAATGAAATCTGGCCCTATACACCAGCCATGCTCATTGTCGTTTTTTGTATTTTACTTTTGTTTTTTGGCTGACTCTACTTAGTGTTTAAGGTTTCACCCCTCATATTGACTATTGTTTTTGGCGCTCTTTCTCCCAGTTGGCCTTGCGCCATAAACATCCAACCAATCATCAGAAATTTTTTACTTTTTCTAACACTGGACCGGAATAAAACAGGCATTTATGTCAGCAACACATTATATTACACTTAGCTCTAACGTAATAAAAAATTGACAGCGTTTTCATCTCTGTAAGAATACCAGAAACGCCAAATCACGGTACGGATTAATACCGCATATACGGAATATACGGAAAACATACCGTAAACATATGGTGCCGCACTTCGCACTTTATTAAAGACAGAATATAAAAACGATGATAAAAGGTTTTTTTCTCTCAGACATGATTTGTCAATTTTGTTTTCGAAAAAATTATTTGCATTAGTACTCCGTACTCCTCCGTATGAATTCTGTACTTTTATGATTCCGTGTAAATGGAGTGTTCCATTAGGGACTGCTTTTCGTATGCATATCCCATTGCTTGCTGCTGATGTTTTATGTGCTGCATACTGTGCGCACTGTTCCAGCCCAAAGACACTAAACGAAAACACCAGTATATCTTCGCCTGAGGAACATTCTATAATATTTACATTAATACTCTTAACACGAAAGCAGACACAACAATCTTTATAGAGACAGAATTCGTGAATGTAGTAGTGGCGTTACGCGCAGGGAAAACAACTAGAAATGCAGTGTTTAATTGAGTTGTTAAAGAGATGATGTCGGCTATAAGACACACCATAAATATGTGCTCGGTACGTGAACACAGCAGCTCGGTGATCAATCATAATTGCCATAGAAACGCCTCTTTACTCTATCTGATGGAAATACCGCAAAAATTCTAAGTTTTCTTTCTAACGAATAAATGTATCTGGCTATAGGCTGCTGAATTCATGGTATAAACGAGCTCATTTTTGTTCTCCGTCGCTTGTACACCTAAAGTTTCACTGCAGCTTGACGTAGTAATAAATGTCTCCCGGCTTGTTTTTAAAAGGTGCGCGACTGTATTCAAGCATTATTATTAAGAGTATCCGCCTGATATACACTAAGATGTGCGCTCATAGGCTGTAGTGGTTTCTCCGCCGTACTGACTGCGGGAGGATGAACATTGTAGCATCTCCATAGACGTTTGGAAAAAGCACATAAACCTTGAAGTATTTGTGTGAACATATTTTTTGGCTTTCCTATTATTAACCTTATAGTTCTCCTCGAGATGCTTGCAAGTATTGTCTGCTTCGGCGGCAGAGGGCGTATGGCTGGTTCCTGAGGATGGTGAATGTATTTATTCTTTCAGTGTTCATACTATTGTTATTTATTTTATTTATTAGTACCCTCAGGACCATATGGTATTACAGAGGGGAGTGGTTATAAACAGAAACAGAACATAAGTAGTGCATTATACGACACAAAAAATTTTCTTCTTTGTACAATGTTAGCTAACAAACAGAAACCGAACAGGAATAGTGCATTATAAGATACAAAAAGTTTCTTGCCTATACAATGTTAGCTAAGGCGTTCTTAAATAATTGGTCATCTTGGATGGTAGCCGTAAGTGCGGGAAGGTCGTTCCATTCAATGGATGTACGAGGTATATAAGACTGAAAGAAACTGTTGGTTCGGAATCATGGCACTCCTACTTTATGAAAATAAAAATGAAAACGAGCACATCTATGAAAACGAGCTTTATGAAAATGAGCACATCACGTAGGATTGGATGGTTAAATATTTTATGAAACAGGCTGAGGCGAAAGATTTTGCGTCGAGATGCTAAAGACGTAAGGTTAAGACTAGATTTTGCTGTTATTCTGGCAGTTCGGTTATAGTTAGTAAGTACAGAACAGACCGAGTTGTTTTGAGTCATTTCAAGTGCATGTATTAGGTTATGTTGGGATGAATCCCAAACAGAGGCGGTGTATTCCATTTCCGGACGAATTAATGCTTTATATCAAAGGAGTTTAAATGAGGAAGGTGCTTTAGAAAAATTACGGCTCAAATATTCCAACATCCTGTTAGCATCATTATTGATACAATTAATGCGAAAACTACAGCCCAGATTGGAGGTTATATGAACACCTAAATATTTATAACTGTTAACAGTATCCAAAACAACGTTATTAAGAAAGTAAGAAGGCAGAGCATTACATGTCCTCGATACTCTCATGAATTTACATTTGCTAGTGTTTGGTTGCATTGACGAATTAGTACACCAGACAGAAATTTTTTAGGGTCAGCTTGGAGGGTGGCTACTCCATCATTAGAGGTGATTTCACGAAAAAGAACGCCATCGTCGGCGATCAAATTTATGTGACAAAATACGTCAGAAGGCAGGTCAATTATATAGATAAGGAAAAGTAGGGCACCAAGTGCGGAACCTTGCGGCACCGCAGAACGAACGGGTGTTTGAGGTGAACAAGTATTGTTAGCTGACACGTACTGGAAACGATTGCTTAGAAATATTTCGAGCCAAGTAAGAAGTTTGAGGTCAAGATTTACTTGGTGAAGCTTAGATAACAATAATTTATGGCAAGCTTTATCGGAAGCGCTCGAAAAATCAAGAACTATTGTTTCATCAAGTCAGCTATTGAAGAACGGCCAAGGATGATGTTGAGTTTGTGTGTGAAAGATATCAATTGTATTTCACTTGAGTAGGTCTTACGGAAACCATGCTGCGTGTTTGTGAAAAATGAACTTGACTCAAGGAAATTAGCAAGATTAGCAACAAAATGTGTGCGAATATTTTGCATGATATACTAATAAGAGATTAGCAAGAAATTGGCAAGAAAATTAGCAACAAAATGTGTTGAAATATTTTGCATGGTATATTAGTAAGAGATACAGGGCGGTAATTCAAAGGAGAGTGCTTGCTACCTGATTTATGTAATGGAATCAGCTTCCCGACCTGTCTATCAAGCGGCAGGCAACCATTTTCGAGGGACTGCTGAGAAATCATGGTGAGTATAATAGACGAGTAAGCACAAGTACTTATTAAAAACTTGGGATTAATTAAATCACTACCGGTGGCCGAAGAAGGCTTTAGGGACTTGATTGGGGCGGCAACGCCTCTTGGATCAATAATTATTGGGGACATGTCAGGGCTATTAAATTGTTGTAAGGAAGGTACAATATTACTTGAATGAACTGAGAAATTCGCTGTAAAAGCATCATTCGTATGGTCGCGAAACCATTCGGATGTACTGTATTTCCAGCAGTGTCAAGAATGGTTGTAGGGTCATTTTCGCTGAGATTATTAGTGCGCCAAAAATGCTTAATATCAGTTGACAAAATAGATGGTAAAACGTATTCAGTAAAAACTTCTCTTTGGCAGTCTCTATTGCGGTTATATAATCATTAGAAGCTGATTTGTAGGCAGCCAATCGGTTACCGTTTTCAGATTTTTTCTGCTAAGTTATATAAGCGTTTTTTTCTTCTTAGAAAGACGCCTTATGTGTGAGGTGTACTATGGTGCATTGTGGTTAGCAATAACTATGCGCACAGGAATATATTGCTTCGATAAGTCATGAACCGTCACGGGAAACATGTTCTAGTTAGATTGTACGCTGAGCTTATCGAAACCTTCTAAGGAACGGTCAAGGAATGAAGATAGCTCGTTGTTAATTGCCGAGAAGTTTGTCTTATTGTAACCACGAATGGGTTTTGCATTTTGAGGGGATTTCGGACGCGATATGTTGATGCGAAAGATACCAATAAGTGGTAGTCAAGCCGTGTAACAGTGTCATGTCCGAAGCTAGGTCAGGCCTAGATGTTAGGGTGAGATCAAGAGTGTTTGCAGTAATTTGTGTTAGTCGTGTTGGCTGTGTAATTACTTGGGTGAGTGAAAAAAGAGAACAACTGTTTAGAAAATTATTGCCTAGTGTTGTAAACAGATGCATAGTTGGAGGCGTGGTTGCCCAGGTTATGTTTGGAATATTGAAATCACCTAGCAAAAATAGAGGCAAGTTGCGATAACGTAGAAAAACCGTGTTAATGACGTTATGAAGCTCGTTGACAAAATCGGAGGAATAACTAGGGGGGCGGTAGCAAGCACCGATCAAAAAGTTTTGAAAACTGAGTTCGGCAATAGCCCACACAATTTGAAGTGAAGTGTTAACGTGAATAGAGTGAGATTGGAAATCTTTTTTGATTGGCAGGAGGGCCCCGCCACCTCTACTTGAAGTGCGATCACAACGATAAAAGGAAAAGCGGTGCGCATGCGATAGAAATTTTTGGCTGTGTATTTCAAGTTGCAGCCAAGTTTCAGTGAGTATTAGAACATCAGCTTTACATGTGTCAATTGCCGAAGTTAGGGAGTCACGCGTTCTTACTATACTTCGCATGTTAGTAAACCGGACAGTCACATGGGATAAGCTTGATCCACTGCCCCTCACGCAATCCTTCGCATTTGCACTTGATCCAAACGTCGACTGATTGAGATCCAAAACCTGTTTAGTGTGCTCTGTTACGCTTTCGGTTTGCGGATCATTCATGTTTTACTTTTTATTCAGGACATGCTTATTATACTGTAGTGTAAACTGAGGAGCATTAGGTTGACATTTCGCAAAGTCGATAAGTTATTTGCGAGCATAACGTGTGGCGGGGGAAAAATCTTCTGTAACCGAAATATGTAACCGAAACCGTTAAATGTAACCAAAATATGTAACCGAAATATGTAACCGAAATTCTGTAACCGAAACAGACGCTTTTACAGAATAGGATGTTGAATTTATTGATGTGTTTAGCTCCCGTGAAATTTCACCGAACCACATGCCACAGAACATTGTCCCTTTACTTGTGTTGTTGTAAAGTCATTAGAACCAATGAGCGTTTTTTTAAAGTTATATAACTGTCCTGAGTTGGATGAAAGGCGGGGTTTTTTAGGTTTAACTATATCTTGATTTCCAACAGCTATGCGGACAGCTGCTTAGGTATTTATTTACCTACGACTCAAGTTCAGTTATGTCACAGGAAGAAAAAAAAATTCTTACACGATCTGACTCCATAATTCGTTGCAGTGACTTCAGTATACGTATAGAATGGCTTAGATAAATTATGAGCTGCAACGTATATATTCTATTCTTGTGTACACCTTGTGCAATGTATATAACGCCTAGAAAAGTGCTATTAGCTGGACCTACCTTTCTCTGTTATATGCATGGTTTCGGGGAATATTTGCCACACTGCGTATTTCATATATTTTAGCCGAACAAGATGCTTTTGTAAAGGATAGCAAAGGCAGATACCCTAACAAGGTGATGACTGGGCTTCAGACAAAAAGGCGTTAAGAGCGTAATAATATTCAATCAGCTGGATACAGGCGTTTTGGCAAGTCTACGATAACCAGCGCCAAATGTATCAAAGTAAAATGACTGCGCCGTTCCTAAATATCTATTTCTGGCAGCAGCAGCCCGAGCGACATGGCGGGATAAGCTGCCCGGTGACACGAGGGAACGAGACCCGAGGTCTCACCTTGTTTTACGGGAATAGAATCTCTCTGTATCGCCGAACAACGGTCGAACTGTCCGATATTCCTTTCCTTCTCCTTGACATGGTTCCCTACAATCTCTCACCATTGAAACTGTGCTTTCTTTGGGAATGAGGTGGTTATGGCGCTCGTGCTTCGGGCGCTCGCTGCATCAGAGTTTGAGAAGGTCACATTGTGTCAATCACACTGGAGCCCTAGTGGGCCGCAGTAAACATAGGTATTTTATAGAAGCAAGTAATGAGTACCCCATGCACCACAAAACACCGCGATTTGAATGCAACTCAATTTCTGAAGCGAAAGCTTTCTTACTCGAACCGATGGCGTTCTGCCAAAGAACTAATGCCTTTTCCCATACACAAGTTTGTCGGCTAGAAGCTCTAATAAAATATTTGGACACACGGCGCGTGCACGAAACTGGCCTTCCGTTGTGTCAAAACGGTTACTTGAAAATTGCGAAAAAGTAACGGCTCTAAATAAGACAATACACGCAGCGATCACCAAGAAGGAGTATAATAGTATACCTTTATCTCTTATAGCACGTATCGTTATACATTTATAATGTTCGCAGATGCGTTTAGTAATTGCGCGAAAAACCGTCGCATGGGTTGGTTCTTCGCTTTTTACTTGGATGTTTGAACGTTTGGCGATCGTTTGGACGCACTGTCAGAGAAGAATTGACCCACGTTTAGATATCGCGCGTACCTCAGCTTTCGTTGGGAAGGGAAGGTAAGTTTTTAGGAACCCTGCAACGGGCCGAAATGCCCACGCTGCGGTAACGTAAAATCCAACGATACACAATTTTAGAACACTCAGCAATATTACAGGAAGAATATTAGACTTTCATGGCAGACGGCCACAGATGACTTGAATCCCTCCTGGCAAAGACCGTAACCCTAATCAGAAACACCTGACTCTTTCTGTTCCTTAGGTTTTTATGTGGGCACTAAAAAATTCTCGGTTCACGGGCTTTAACAGCGGGCTCGTTTTCTCCGCTTGAAATATTGCTGGATACAGAATCCGATGACATGCTTATTCATAGCACTAAGCGTGGCACTGTTCGCGGTTCTGACGAGCTTTCGGGAAGTAGCG